>CM064880.1:31913675-32451660 GCA_003313485.2 Penstemon barbatus
TAAAGGTTAAGTCAAAGAGAATTATTTCGAGACCAGAATGCATAAGGTCAAGACAAAAGAAAAGGGAGACCGATGAAAGACCATACCCTTAAGTCTCGACTGGGAGATTGATCGATGGAGAGATTATGGCGTATACGGAAATTGTAAATGATAAAAGGTTCACTGAATTAATTCACCAGTGATTGGGCTCCATGGGCTTGTGGCTGGACATCGACTGTGGAGTGTGGGAGAATTTCCAAATTGGCAGGGGTGCTAATTTTGGAATGATCAATCGACAGAGTGTTCGATTGATTTAGAGTAAGTCTTACTCGAATAATTAAATAATATTTAATTATAACCCACGGCCAATTATGTGGTGAACCTACGGGGGCATACACAATACACATGAAGCGAAAGCGAGGAAATAAGAACGACCGAGTCGACTGGGTCGACTGGGTGAATAATCGACTGGGTCGATTATTATGTGTGGGTCGACTGGGTCGACCCAATTGGAACAAATTGGGATCCAATTGGAATTGGATCAGGATCATAAATTAAATTGGAATTTAATTTGTGGATTAATTAATTAAGTTGGATTTAATTAATTAGAAGAGATTTTAATTAAATGGACTTAGAGTCTGATTTAATTAAATGGGAGATTAAGTTAATTAATTGGGCTATTTAATTGGGAGATTAAATAAAGCCTGGTTAAATTAATTAACTGGGCCATGAATTAATTAGAAGACTTGGTCTTCTAATTAAAGAGGGCCATGACCCATGTAGGAGAGAGGAAACCTAGTCCTATTAGGACTAGGTTAAGGGAGATAACTATAAGTAGCTATCTTGTAGTTATTTTTCACACAACTCAATAAGCAAAAATTGAGCAAGAGCAAAAAATTCTCTCTCCCCTCTCCCTGTGTAGTCGACCGAACCCTGTCTTCCTTTTGGAAGAATTTTTCGTTTTTGACTTTGTTCCTAAATCGTTCCTAAATCCTAGATCATATTATATCTTGTATTCTAGCTGATCAAGATTTATTATTTTCGTGTAATTGTGGTGTATCAACTCGTAGAGGCGCAACATGTGGGGCGCTCCTGAAAAGCCTGGATCGATTTTGCTGGAGCAGAAATCAGAGTTCGTCTTGCTGACTGCCAACTTGGATTTGCAAGGAGATAGGTATAACGTGTAAACTTATACTATCGTTTTATTTATATTCATATATATACAACTAGAGTAGTATCCTGGCAAGATTCCGTAAGAGGTCCTAAAATTTTTATATTCCGCTGTGCCTAGGGCTGTTTATCTTACCGAATCCCAACAGTGGTATCAGATCCAACTCTAGGCTTTGTATATATATGAATTAGCAAATTCTGTGTTATAAATCATATGTTTGATTTATGTATGGCTAGTTCTTTAACTGTGTATGTTTTAGGACGTAGATCTGTTAACTTGGAGTTAATGTAAAATTTTGATTCGAAAATTTTATCGTGTTAATTTTTATTTTGGATTGAATTAATTAAAACTGTTGATTTTAATTAATTAAGGAATCAAACACAAATTAAAACAAAAAAAAAAAAAAAAAAATTATTGTATCGACGCTTTATTCTCTTGGTGAGAATGAATTAGTGCTCGGCGCAATTTTTTTTTTTTCCTTTGTTAACGTGACCATGCGTGACCATATGTGTCTTTGTAGGCATGTTGTTTTAATTTGGAAAAAGTGCTACGTGAATTTTGAAACAAACATCATGAATTGCAATTTGATTTTGTAAATTGCAACTTGAAGCCAAACATTCTTCGGCGATGATATGGTGGTTCAAAAATTTTTTAGTGGCAGAATTTTGGAGTCTTGGTGAATCTTGGATAGATCTTAGAGATCTAATTAACAAGGAAACTTAGAGTTTCATTTGAGATAAGACATTCAATTATAATTAATGTCTTCTAGTAAGTTACCAAGATTAAAGATCTTAGAGATCTTATTAAACAAGGAAACTTAGAGTTTCAATTGTAAGAAGAGATTTAATTAAAATTAATCTCTTCTAGTAAGTTACCAAGATTAAAGATCTTAGAGATCTTATTAAATTAGGAAACTTGGAGTTTTGGATAAGGTAGAAATCTTGGTAGATTTGAACACTACCTTAGTTAACTAATCTATTCAAAATAGTATTATCTTGAGAATCTTGGAGATTTGTAAAATTGGGAAACTTAGAATTTTGGATAAGATAGTAATCTTGGAAGATTTGTAACTATCTTAATTAACCAACTTTATCAAGATAAGAGTTGTAGATTTCTTAGAACTCAAGTAAGAGTTAATTAATCTTAGAGGTTAATTGTTAATTCAAAATTAAATTAACGTGGATAATTTTTGCGAATTAAAATTAATGGAGCCGGTAAATTTACATTTATGCCCTTATGTGAATTTATGCATGTACTTGAGTGAATATGTGGATTTGTCGATTTTGCCCTTAAGCCCTGTGTAGTTTTGGTTTATTTATTTTATGGGTTGTAATTAAATGGGCCTGATTGGTGCCCTTGCTTGCGCAAACAATTGTAATAGAATAGGGCCTTTATTTTTATAAGCTAGGCTTAGATTAGGCTTGGAGCCAAGAAGACCTCATGAAGACTTGGAGATCTACATGGAGGCCCATTACCTTGGAGGACATGGAGGCCCAATTCATTACATGGAGGCCCAATCAAGGTGGATATTACAAGAAGGCCCATGATGTATGGGTTTGAAAATTGTAATAGTTAGGTCATTTAATTTCCACCCTAGACTGACCAATTGGTCCATCATGTGGCTCGTGATGGATCGCATAGGATGGGCAATCGACCAATCATATGTGTAATGCTAGGTGATATATGTTTACTATTATTCTTTGATGTATGTCTTGCATGCTTAGAATAGATCACGTAAACAAGATAAAGCATAATCTGATGAGACCTCGCACGAAGAAAACTTAAAACCTCCAATTGAACTTAAAAACTCAATTAGAATATTAAATCGATTAACGGGCGCATATGAATGGTGTCTATGGTCCGAGCCTATCCAATTACTAGGTCTTAGGCATATTGTACAAATATATCTTGATGTCTCACGAGTCGTGGGTCGAGCTATAGGAAGATGATATGTCTATTGCCTCGATGCACAGTTTAGTGCCAAGGGAGGGGATAGCAAGGTTCTAGGCGCTGTCTCACGAGTCGTGGGGCGTCTAGGATTGAACTATTTCTCTTCACGAGTATTGGACATGATTTAACGCGAGTAAGTATGGATGTCTCACGAGTCGTGGGTCCATAACGAAAACCGAGGCTGAATGAACTCAAGGGTTAGCTGGGATGGTTAACCGGCGACGTGATCGCCCACCAAGTGGATCGATTGGTATGGCCAACGAGTCGTGGGTACTGAGCGATTGCATTTGGGCCTTGAGCCCATTAGGAAATTTTTATTTCCCGAACCTTATGTGGGGGCATAAGTATTCGACAAAAATAGTGGGAGTAATTTACAAATGAAAACCATGTTTGTAAATTATGCATTGATATTAATCTGCCGCGTATTTATCGTCATGTTTATGATAGTTTATCATAAGTTATGTATCCTTGAATATTTACCATCATACTTGAATCAAATAAATTGACTGAACCCAAATGAATTTTGAATGACTTCGAAACTTGAGAAATTATTCTCGAGTCCAAGCAAGGACTAATCTCCTTACAAAGATTTCATTGTTTTTCCTTTCGAAGTTACACTTCGACTGGAATGGTGATAGGTTTCACCAAGCTGCCTTTTTCGAAGTTACGCTTCAAATAAGAAAGGTGATAAGTTTCACCAGAGGGTTGAGGATGGTTCTCAAGCCCAAATTTTCTTGAAGGCAAACATGAAGTCTCCCATAAATGGGAAGTAACATCTCGTTGAAAAGCTCAAAAGACTTATGAGATGGAAGAAGAGGAATGAATCCTCTCTGAAGGGAAATAACCTTGGAGGTTTTTCTGTAAGGATGATAAGTTGTAAAGTCAATCAAAATGGTTCTTCCATGGATTAAGATCAAGGGAAAGAAGGAATTGAACCTATTCATCCCATAAGGGATGATTAAATTTTATTGAACTTAACCTTATGGTTAAAGTAATGCATAAGGGTGTTGGATGCCCGATGAAGTACTCATTGATGCATTCAATGCATCTAAAGCCATGAATTATTTAGATCATTAGAATTTGCTTATACCATCCCTTGTCTTAAGGGATGTGATAGTTCCATAATGGTTGGAACTGATTGCGCTATAAGATTTATACGCAAAAGGTGTACATAAGCAAATGAGTATGGATACTCATATAACGACTAAATAAAATATGCATAGTCAATAAAATATAAATAATCAAGATTTCACATACTTGAGTCGTTGTAAAAACCGAAAGGCGATACACGAATACTAAAACATATTTCCAAATTAAAAGATTCAAAGACTGAGCTCGACTGGGTCGAGCTTGACTGGGATGCTGTACATAGTAACCGACTTTCGAATCTTGCTTAATGGAAATTAGATTTAGTAGTTGGTTGCTAGGCAACCAAGAGGCATAAACAATTGCAATGGATTTAATCCATTTGAAAGTGTGTAGAAACACTAAAGAATTAGTGGGAGATAAGGCGTCTCTAGTACCCTCGTGGGTAAAAGTACGTTGTGATGTACAATTCCAAATTACTTTTGGAATAAAAGAAGAGAGCCTAATCAATGAAAGCATGTAAGAGATTTGGATCGATTCAAAATCGAACATGCATTGGCAGTACGCCATTGATTATTTAATAGAGAATTAGATTCTCGAAATGTAAGACCCGCTCGAGACATTGTATGTTGTCAAGCATTCTGGACATGTAAATGTCCATTAAGAAATCTTACATGAAATTTCTTATTCAAACAAATAAAACTTGATCGAGAAAATCAAAGATACTGAGCTAAGTATCTCTAAAGCCAGTTCCAAAAACATATCACGTGATATGAGTTTTGGTATTGTACCTTCATATGCATTCATGCGCATATGGGGTCTCCCGCTTATGTGAATAAGATAGTGGGAGATAAGCTGAACGTAAAGTCCATCTTATGCAATTCGTGGGGTATCCAGAAAACTCAATAGGATACAAGTTCTACAATCCTACAAGACAAACTACGTTTGTCTCAAGGAACGCACACTTCTTGGAGAAGGATTTCTTGCTAGGCAAGAAGGAACATAACGTAGAACTAGATGAGGTCACTGAAACTGAAAAGACCAAAGAGGTAGATCAAGCTGACCCATCACCACAGGCAGTGGGAGAACAGGAGCATGAAAGTACATCAGAGAGTACACCGATACTTCGTAGGTCAGAAAGACAACGTAGAGAACCCGAGAGGTACTACGGTCTGCTGCGTGAGACTAGACAGTCTCTAACCGACCCAAGGACTTACGAAGAGGCTATGCTAGGCATAGACTCGGGAAAGTGGCGTGAAGCCATGGAATTCGAATTGGACTCCATGCACTCGAACAAGGTCTGGGCCTTGGTAGATCCACCAGTGGGAGTAGCTCCCGTGGGTTGCAAGTGGATCTATAAGCGAAAGCTTGGAGTGAACGGAGAGGTAATAACCTACAAGGCGCGACTAGTGGCAAAGAGGATACACTCAAAGGCCAAGCATCGACTTTGAGGAGACCTTCTCGCCCGTCGCAATGCCTAAATCCATTCGAATCTTGCTGGCCATAGCTGCGTGGTATAACTACGAGATATGGCAGATGGATGCAAATACTGCCTTTCTCAATGGGGACATTGACAAGGAGATCTTAATGAAGCAACCAAAAGGGTATGCATCCAAAGGAGATGAACACAAGGTGTGCAAACTCCAGAGGTCCATTTATGGGCTGAAGCAAGCTTCCCGAAGTTGGAACATCCGTTTCGATGAAACAATCCAAACTTTTGGATTCATCAAAAACGTGTTCGAACCTTGCGTGTACAAGAAGATCAGTGGGAGTACAGTTGAATCTTTGGTGCTTTACGTTGATGACATTCTTCTCATTGGAATGTGAAAGTGTTGTCCGAAACTAAAGCATGGTTATCTACACAATTCTCAATGAAGGATTTGGGAGAAGCATCCTTTGTACTGGGTATAAGGATCTACCGATATAGATCAAAAGGACTGCTGGGCCTCTCCCAATCGCAGTACATAGATAAAATCTTGAAGAGATTTGATATGGAAGAATCCAAGAGAGGATTGCTTCCAATGAGACATGGAATTGCACTCTCTAAGTCTATGGCCCCAAAGACGCCTGAAGAGAGAAGCAATATGTCTCGAGTACCATATGCATCCGCAATAGGAAGCATAATGTATGGTGTGTTATGTACGAGACCAGACGTAGCATACGCTTTAAGCGTTACAAGTCGCTACCAGTCTGATCCAGGTGAGCAGCACTGGATAGCCGTAAAGACAATTCTGAAGTATCTGAGAAGGACTAAGGAATTGTTCTTGGTATACGGTGGAAGAGAATTGAAATTGGAAGGCTATACTGATTCTAGCTTCCAATGTAATGTAGACAACTTCAAGTCAACATCTGGATACGTGTTCTGCCTCAATAGTGGTGCGGTAAGCTGGAAGAGCTCCAAGCAAAACACTACCGCAGATTCAACCACCGAGACAAAATACATTGCCGCGAGTGAAGCAGCAAAGGAAGGTGTTTGGATGAAAAACTTCATCCAGGAATTGGATGTGATACCTAGCATTGTCGAGCCATTACTATCTTCTGTGATAATAATGTAGTTATCTCGCAAGCAAAGGAGTCGAGATCTCATCAGAATCCAAGCACGAACTGAGACGATACCATTTGATATGTTATATCATTGGTAGAGGAGACATAAAGATGGAACGTGTCACCTCAAAGGATAATACGACGGACCCGCTATCTAAGCCATTGCCTCAAAGGCATCCGAAAGACATCTGTCTAAGATGGGAATCAGAAGTGTGAAAAGTTGGCTTTAGTACACGTGGGAGATTGATAGAATAGTGTCCTGCAAGCCAACTATTATGGCTGCATTTAATTGAAAGGACCATTCAATTGGATTAATAAATGCATTTTATTATTAAATGGTCATCTTTATCTTATGTAATAATTATCTACGCATAAGGATAGAAGTCCTTAGATCACAGGGCTATGGGACAACCCGTGGACTGATCTCCAAGGCCGTGATCTAGAACATATTCAAGAGTCGTAGAATCCAATCGAGATAGGACATCGTTGGATTCGGTTAGACTCTCACTGTTGTGTATACTCCGATGAACTGGAGGACGCTGGGGTCCACGAGCATGACTGGGATAGTCGATACACATAAGTGGGTGGCTTGCTGGGATGGCAAGCGCACTGAATACCCCAATTAGGAAATAACTCACCATGGAAGCGGTAGTCGCATATCGGGGTTGAAGTTATTCCAATTTACAATAGTATACGAGGAACGATCCCTAACTACTTGAGATGATAGGGTTTATCTGGTGCGAGAACGTCTATGCTTTGATTTGAGTCCCGACTGACTGGAGATCGCCAGAAAGTCTCTGTGGACTCATATTGGGCATAAAGGAACTCGTATGCAGATTCATATCATCAACAAAGGATCCATTGACCCGACTTGATAGGTTGGGAAATTCTCCTATGGATTTCTGTGAGAAATTAATTCTGGTAAAATCCTCGGCCGAGGTATCTGACGGCTTTATGTAAGTAGCTCATAAAGGTTAAGTCAAAGAGAATTATTTCGAGACCAGAATGCATAAGGTCAAGACAAAAGAAAAGGGAGACCGATGAAAGACCATACCCTTAAGTCTCGACTGGGAGATTGATCGATGGAGAGATTATGGCGTATACGGAAATTGTAAATGATAAAAGGTTCACTGAATTAATTCACCAGTGATTGGGCTCCATGGGCTTGTGGCTGGACATCGACTGTGGAGTGTGGGAGAATTTCCAAATTGGCAGGGGTGCTAATTTTGGAATGATCAATCGACAGAGTGTTCGATTGATTTAGAGTAAGTCTTACTCGAATAATTAAATAATATTTAATTATAACCCACGGCCAATTATGTGGTGAACCTACGGGGGCATACACAATACACATGAAGCGAAAGCGAGGAAATAAGAACGACCGAGTCGACTGGGTCGACTGGGTGAATAATCGACTGGGTCGATTATTATGTGTGGGTCGACTGGGTCGACCCAATTGGAACAAATTGGGATCCAATTGGAATTGGATCAGGATCATAAATTAAATTGGAATTTAATTTGTGGATTAATTAATTAAGTTGGATTTAATTAATTAGAAGAGATTTTAATTAAATGGACTTAGAGTCTGATTTAATTAAATGGGAGATTAAGTTAATTAATTGGGCTATTTAATTGGGAGATTAAATAAAGCCTGGTTAAATTAATTAACTGGGCCATGAATTAATTAGAAGACTTGGTCTTCTAATTAAAGAGGGCCATGACCCATGTAGGAGAGAGGAAACCTAGTCCTATTAGGACTAGGTTAAGGGAGATAACTATAAGTAGCTATCTTGTAGTTATTTTTCACACAACTCAATAAGCAAAAATTGAGCAAGAGCAAAAAATTCTCTCTCCCCTCTCCCTGTGTAGTCGACCGAACCCTGTCTTCCTTTTGGAAGAATTTTTCGTTTTCGACTTTGTTCCTAAATCGTTCCTAAATCCTAGATCATAATATATCTTGTATTCTAGCTGATCAAGATTTATTATTTTCGTGTAATTGTGGTGTATCAACTCGTAGAGGCGCAACATGTGGGGCGCTCCTGAAAAGCCTGGATCGATTTTGCTGGAGCAGAAATCAGAGTTCGTCTTGCTGACTGCCAACTTGGATTTGCAAGGAGATAGGTATAACGTGTAAACTTATACTATCGTTTTATTTATATTCATATATATACAACTAGAGTAGTATCCTGGCAAGATTCCGTAAGAGGTCCTAAAATTTTTATATTCCGCTGTGCCTAGGGCTGTTTATCTTACCAAATCCCAACAATTACTGTAAGTGTTACTTCTCCTTTCGGTTCATAAATTGTCGAAATCTTATAAAATTGACCAAAATGTACGGAATTGTGATTTACGGAGGATATAATGTTATCGTAAGTGTTAACAATTGACAAATCTAACAAAATTTAAAGGTTATGGTTAATTAGGGTTAATTTAGGGGTTAGGGTTAAATTAGGGTTAGTTTAGGGTATAGGGTAAATGTGAGTGGAGACTGGAGACTGGTTTACAATGTACATGGAGACTGGAGACTGGTCATATTGAATACTGGAGACTGGAGACTGGTTCCCGAACAAAATCAAACTTTTTGTATATTTTTTCAACTAGTTCCCCAAACGAGATTGTCCTATCCACCAACAATGTTTCCAAAGATTTACTATATATGACCAAATCTACTATTATCACTATATTCAAAATTTTCATTCGTATCGTATTTAAATTCACCGCCATATCAGATATAAAGTATAATTTTGTCCATACCTATAAGTAAACAATTAAAATTAACTCACAACCTATCTTAATAAAAAAAAATATTTAAAATTCAACCAAATATGTTATTTTGATATTTGGTATTTGTCCTACCAAACTCCAGTCTCTGGAGACTCCAATTGGAGGCTGGAGACTGGAGTTTGATACTTCAATTGGACACTGGAGACTGGATCAAGTCTCCAGTCTCCGAACTCCAGTCTCTGGAGACTGGAGACTGGACAAACTCCAGTCTCCAGTACGACATTGCAACATAGCTCACCACGGTGAGCTATAAACTCACCGCGGTGAGTTATATTCTCACCGCGGTGAGCTATGACTGGATCAAGTCTCCAGTCTCCGAACTCCAGTCTCTGGAGACTGGAGACTGGACAAACTCCAGTCTCCAGTACGACATTGCAACATAGCTCACCACGGTGAGCTATAAACTCACCGCGGTGAGTTATATTCTCACCGCGGTGAGCTATATATCTCACCGCGGTGAGTATATAAACTCACCGCGGTGAGTTTATATCTCACCGCGGTGAGTTCATACTGCGAAGCAACACCACCAGTTTTTGTTTTTTTTTCGCTTTTTGCCCGTAAATCATCAAATTTTAACTTAAAAATTAAACTAACTTGCAAATAATATCTTTATATGTTGTTGTTCTCCATGTTCCTCTTTGATTTGAGTGAATGTGTGTGAAAATATAAAAATTTGTGAGAGAATTTTGTTAGGGTTTATAGAGAAAGAATGAAAAATGGTAGAATGGGGTTTGATTTTAATTTTTGAAAATGTTGGGGTATTTGTTTAGATTGTTGTTTAATTAGGGAGATTTAATTAAGTTAATTATGTATCCTAATTAAACCGATGGCATTCTTACAATTTTAATTTTTTTAATGGCATTTATCCTATTTAACAAAGCTGTAAGGGCATTTTAACAATTCCCTCTAAGATATACTTGTATGAACTAAAATACTTGTGAAGAATGAAAAGAACAAACTTTTCTTCTGCTTGTCCATTTACCATTGTATTCTTGACATTTATTTTCATTCGATTAACAAGTAGTGATTGGAACATGAAATTCGGCCCAAAGATTATTTATTGTGAAATAAATTGGTACAAATTTCTCAAAATCTGATTCTTTTACGCATAACACCCAAAAATTGTTCTTTTTTTAGTGAAGTCACTGGAACAAGAAACATGTGACAAAAATATTATATCACGTGAATTGTTTGCTAGCCTAATTTGAAAATCGAAAGATCATCAAAGAATGTTTCCCTAATGAAAATGTAGAATGCTTGAGTTCGACCTTGTGGACCGAAAATGGACCATCTTATCTCTAAATCAAATAAATTTTGTACACGAAGTATGCAATTTATTAGGACTCCAAGGACCGGGTCTTGCCTGTTGTAGGATACCATTTGATTCAAGTTCAATTGAAAATCAACTTATTCGATTCAAGTTCTTGTCTTATTCGGCATGGCCACGTTTACTTCCAAAATATCATTGATTAGTCCTATTTCTATTACATCTATTTGCAACAGAAGCCAGCCTTTAGGACACAATGTGAAGTGTGATTGTGATTTAACCAATTTCTTATTTTTCCAGGAAGAACTGGTGAAAATAGAGCAAATGTAGACTGGGAAACACGAAAAAGAATTGCCCTAGGTGCAGCTATATTAACAATCAACGTGGTTCCAAGCTTGTGCATGGAAACATAAATGCCTCAAACGTATTTCTTGATTCACAACAATATGGATGTGTATCTGATTTTGGCCTTGCAAACATGATACCGATAACATTCCTTAATCGATGCAGTGCACTAGAAGTCAACTGTTAGAAATTTTGGTAGGAAATTAGTAGCGGACTGCAGTAATGGAATAAAGGCGTGTTGCAATGCCACTTTCCTTAAGACTTATTTCGCCCCCACCACACGGTATACAATAGGAATTTGCGATTAGCCTTTAGGATACAATGAAACCCAATGTTTAATTTTGTTTTGTACTCACAGAAATAAACCACAGGGCACACACGGAATTGGCAAAATTATCTAACTTATAGGATATTTTTCTGCAGTAAAATATTTATAAGTAACTTGGAGAAGAAGAGAAAAAGTTATGTCAAATTCAGAATTGTACTTGTCTTTTATAGACATATTTGTGTCTATTCCGGATAGACACAATTATTTGAATTTGGAGCCATAATTTAAAAGTCACAACTTTCCAATTTAAATTCAAATTTTAAATTAATTATTGGAAGTTATTTGGTAGTTATTTTGAAAATAACTCCAACAATCCCCCACCATTTTCAAAATCTCCAAATTTTGATAATTTTGTGGAATGTATGCATAAATGAATGTATCGATTCGATTTGAACAGTCACTTAGTGAAATGTTTTGCTGCCAATCAGAAATGTATGGTAGACTAGCTTTGAACCAACTATTCCTTTTTGACTGGTTAGGTACATATCACACATAAATTCCAAGTTCCAATATATGCCACTTTAGTTGACACGAATGTAGCCTTGTGTCCGTATCCTTTCATGAGTGTTGTCAGAGTTAAGCCTTTTAACTCCTAGAAGCGGCTACACTTCTCACTCATATAGGTAGACCTTTAATTAGTACTCCCGTATTTATAGTACTTTATATTGAGTCTATTAAGAGCCACATGTTCACCCTTCCTTTAACTTACGGGTACTAAGCACTTTTACCTTGGGATGATAAATTTTAGTGCTTCCAACCATTTATATGATGTAATATGTTTAATTGAACTCAAGACTTGAAGTAGCAACTAGTGTTGAGTTGAGCTTACACCACTAATGATTTTAGTTTGTAGGCTTTAGTCTCATCCCCTTTGATGTCTTAAAGACTAGATCCCTAGTGAGGCCTTTTGCTAAAGGAACCGCCAGATTTTGATTTGATCGTACAAAATCAATTGTGATTACTCCATCAGTGATGAGTTGTCTCACATAACTATGTCTAACCCCAATGTGTCTAGACTTGCCATTATATACATGACTATATGCCTTTGACAAAGTAGCTTGACTATCACAGTGAATAGATATTGGTGACATTGGTTTTGGCCACAAAGGAATGTTATAGAGTAAGTCTCTTAACCATTCTGCTTCTTTACTTGCTGAAGCTAATGCAATAAATTCAGCAGCCATAGTAGAATCGGTTATACATGTTTGTTTCTTGGAACCCCAAGAAATAACACCACCACCGAGCATAAAAATCCATCCACTTGTAGATGCATGATCTACTCTATCTGTAATCCAACTTGCATCGGAATATCCTTCCAAAACTGAAGGATAACCTGAATAACAAATACCAAAGTTTATTGTTTTCTTTAAGTATTTCAATACTCTATAAATTGCATTCCAATGCAATTTACTCGGATTACTTGTATATCTACTTAGTTTTCCAACAGCAAAAGCAATGTCCGGTCTTGTACTTGTCATAGCGTACATTAAGCACCCAATAACTCTTGCATATTCTAGTTGTGCTATTGGTTTTTCTTTATTAGGTACTAATTTTACACTTGGATCAAAAGGTGTAGATACCGGTACACATTCGGATTTACCGAACTTTTTGAGTACTTTTTCAATATAATGAGATTGGGTTAAAGTTATATTATCACCATCTCTTATTATTCTTATTCCAAGAATAACATCAGCCACACCCATATCTTTCATGTCAAAATTATTTGACAAGAATTGCTTAGTGTTTTCTACTTGTTCCAAGTCAGTACCAAATATTAACATGTCATCTACGTATAAACATATCATGACACCTTTACCATTTATGAATTTACTATAGACACATTTGTCCGATTCATTAATTTTAAAATCATTAGATAACACAACCTCATCAAATTTTCGGTGCCATTGTTTTGGAGCTTGTTTCAAACCATATAATGATTTAATAAGTTTACATACCTTCTTTTCTTGTCCAGGAACTATAAACCCTTCGGGTTGTTCCATATAGACTTCTTCATCTAAAACACCATTTAAAAATGCTGTTTTTACATCCATTTGGTGTATTACTAGATTATGAATTGATGCAAGTGCAATTAATAATCTAATAGTAGCAATTCTTGCCACAGGGGCATAAGTATCAAAATAATCGATACCTTCCTTTTGTTTAAAGCCTTTTGCTACTAACCTTGCCTTAAACTTATCTATAGTTCCATCTACTTTCATTTTCTTTTTGAAAATCCATTTACAACCTATTGGCTTGGAACCAAGAGGGAGGTCTACTAATTTCCAAGTTTTATTACCCATTATAGAGTCCATTTCATCTTGTATTGCTTCTTTCCAAAATGCAGAGTCTTGTGACTTTACTGCTTCTGTATATGTTAGAGGATCACCTTCTAAATTGAAGCAATAAGGTAAATGCGTATTTATATTTTCTCTTGTTCCTTCTACCAAAAACATAAAGAAGTCAGGACCATAAGTCTTTTCTTTTCTAACTCTTTTGCTTTTCCTTTGTTCAATGACTTCTTCTTTGTCATTTATTACATTGTCATTTTTTTGAATACTTTCATTGTTAATAACATGATCTATGGGTCTAGGAATTGAATTAAACCTCGTTTCATCAAAGATAGCATCTCTTGATTCAATTACTGTATTTAGAGAATATGAATCATTTTTCTCTCTAACCATGAAACGATATGCTTTGCTATGTTCAGCATAGCCTATAAATTTTCACCCAATTTTCTCTTTTTAGGTTCAGGCACCCTTACAATGGCTCTACAGCCCCAAACTCTTAAGTAATTAAGATTTGGTTTTCTTTTATTCCAAAGTTCATATGGAGTAGTTTTACTCTTTTTATTTGGAACTCTATTTAGTATATAACAAGATGTTAATAGAGCTTCACCCCAAAATCCTTTTGACAATCCCGAGTTAGAAAGCATTGCATTTACCATTTCAGTTAATACTCTATTTTTACGTTCTGCTATACCATTTTGTTGTGGTGTATATGGTGCAGTAACTTGGTGAATTATACCAGTAGACTCGAAATACTTAGGATTATAGTATTCACCCCCTCTATCACTTCTTAAACATTTAATAGATAATTCACATTGCAATTCTACTTCAGTTTTATAAATTTCAAATTTATCCATAACTTGATATTTTGAATGTAATAAGTAAACATAACAAAATCTAGAATAGTCATCTATAAATGTAGCATAATATTTCTTTCCACCTATAGTTGGAATACTATGTAAATCACATAAATCACTATGAATTAAGCCAAGTAACTTAGAACATCTATCAACTTTAGGAAAAGGAATTCTAGTTATTTTTGTAAGCATACAAGTTTTGCATTTATCATGATTATTATCAATTTCAGGAATTAATTCTAATTTAACCATATTGTTGGGCACCCAAACTAAGTGTGCGGGTGACAACAATTGTCCTGTGGCATCCAAACTGAGTGTGCGGATGGAGACCCAAACTGAGTGTGCGGGTGGAGCCACAATCGAATATCGTGGGCGCTTGCGTGAATGCACTATAAGAGAAAGGTATGCGCATTCCCTAACACCAATTGGTTTTGGGGCAAGTGGTAGCGCCTGAGGTCCTACAAGTGGTATCAAAGCCAAGGTCACGTGTTCGATTCCCAGCAGGAGCAATTGCTGAGGGGGAGATTGTTGGGCACCCAAACTAAGTGTGCGGGTGACAGCAATTGTCCTGTGGCATCCAAACTGAGTGTGCGGATGGAGACCCAAACTGAGTGTGCGGGTGGAGCCACAATCGAATATCGTGGGCGCTTGCGTGAATGCACTATAAGGGAAAGGTATGCGCATTCCCTAACACCAATTGGTTTTGGGGCAAGTGGTAGCGCCTGAGGTCCTACACATATCATGCAATCTTCTATAATTAACATGTCCTAAACGACTATGCCATAAACAAGAAGTAGACTCAACGATATAAGTAGAAATGACTTTATTAATATTATCAATAATGTTGAGTTTAAACATGCCCTCATACATATAGCCTTTTCCTACAAAGGCACCACCCTTGGAGAGTACAAAGTTATCAGCCTCAAAAACTAGTTTGAAGCCATACTTATTAAGCAATCCACCAGATACAAGATTTTTCCTTACTTCAGGAACATAATAAACATCTTTAAGTACAAGCATTTTTCCAGAAGTAAATTCAAGATGAACAATCCCTTTGCCCTTTATTTCAGCAGTAGTTGAGTTTCCCATGAACATAACACTTCCATCATTGACAGGTTCAAGGCTTTTGAAAAGGCTCTTGTTCTTGCAAACATGTTTGGTTGCACCAGAATCTATCCACCATGCTCCATCATCTTGTACTAGATTCACTTCAGAAATCATAGCCACAAAATTGTTGTTAGGGGCTGGAGCATTTTGATTCTTTTTCAGATGACGGCATTCCGCCTTTATGTGGCCAAGTTTTCCACAATGGAAGCAAGGACCCTTCTTTTTCTTTTTCTTGAAATTATGGCCATTTGGTTTCATAGATTGTTGTTGCTTGTCTTTCTTCTTAAAGTTGTTATTTGGTGGTTTGTTTGATTCTCCCCCTTCAACCACATGGATTTTGGAGACTTCAGAATTCTTTTCAGAAATCTCAAAGGACTTAGAAGTCTCTTCTTGATTCCGAAAATCTTCCTCAACACGAAGATGGTTGCCAAGATCTTCAAGGGTCATTTCCTCTTTCTTATGTTTAAGAGTTTTCTTAACATCTTTCCATGATGGTGGGAGTTTGTCAATTATAGAGGACACAGCAATGGTATCATCCATTTTTAATTTATATTGTTCATAACTTGATAAAATTTGATCAATTTCATGCCATTGATCCATGACAGAACGACCATCAACCATTTTGTAGTTATTAAAACGACTAACCAGAAATTTTCTGCTACTTGCATCTTCGGACATGTATCTTGCCTCCAATTTGTCCCAAAGTTCCTTTGCAGTAGGCACGTTTTGATAAGCATCGAACAAGGCATCAGACATCCCGTTCAAAATATGGCCTCTACAAATATAGTCATCATTTTCCCACTTTTTCCTTGCACGAGTTTCAGCAACAGTTTCTTCATCGGTTTCTGTAGACTTTTGTTGAGTGAGCACGTAGACAACTTTTAGAGTTGCAAGTAGGAAATGCATTTTCTTTTGCCAGCGGTTGAATTTTCCTCCTTCAAAACGTTCGAGTTTCACAATGTTTGTAGACATCTCTTTGATGGATGCCATTAATGCAGTAACATAAATAAGTCTTAAGATTGTTAGAATTTTTGGTAGGAAATTAGTAGCAGACTGCAGTAATGGAATCAAGGCGTGTTGCAATGCCACTTTCCTTAAGACTTATTTCGCCCCCACCACACGGTATACAATAGGAATTTGCGATTAGCCTTTAGGATACAATGAAACCCAATGTTTAATTCTGTTTTGTACTCACAGAAATAAACCACAGGGCACACACGGAATTGGCAAAATTATCTAACTTATAGGATATTTTTCTGCAGTAAAATATTTATAAGTAACTTGGAGAAGAAGAGAAAAAGTTATGTCAAATTCAGAATTGTACTTGTCTTTTATAGACATATTTGTGTCTATTCCGGATAGACACAATTATTTGAATTTGGAGCCATAATTTAAAAGTCACAACTTTCCAATTTAAATTCAAATTTTAAATTAATTATTGGAAGTTATTTGGTAGTTATTTTGAAAATAACTCCAACATCAACAGCTCTCTAAATGTAACCCAAGCATCTGATATTTGGATGGATAATCTATGTAATAATATTATACTACAGGGTGTCCATGTAATAATATTATACCAGATGAGGTTTATTTGAAGGAATACAATAACTTCATGGGGTTACTTATAGCTAACGGTCATATTTTAAAAAATGATCAAAGGATGTTACTGTTGGCCATATATTTTGAGTCTAAATTTCTTGTGGTTACGTATAGCCAATTATCATATTTTAAAAAATGGCCAATGGATGTTACTGTAAATCTCGACGTGCATCTGCAACCATTATGGATGCATTCTTCACACACCTTACACGTGAATATTTGATTATCGATATTTTAAGCATCTCACACTATCTCTTGAATTTGATGAAGACATTATCAAATTTGTGGGATAAAATACAAAACTAAAAATAAACATTTGGACTGCTATTTAAAACCAAAATATGTGGCCAACAGTAACATCTAATGATCATTTTTTTTAAATATGATAGTTGGCTACAAGTAACTCCCTGAAGTTATTGTAATCTTTCAAATACACCCGTTGTGGTATGATATTATTTAATAGACACCCCATATGGTATGATATTATTATATAGACGCCACCTGTGGTTTAATATTATTACATAGACACCCCATGTGGGTATATTTAGCTAGGGGTAAATTTGGAAAATCAAATTTTTTTGCTGACATCATCGAATTCTATCTGTTTTTAACGCCGTAAAGGGTTTCTTGTAATATGCCAAAACCTGAGGAGGTATCCTTGTAATTTTTGAAATATCGAGGAGTTTCTTGTAATATACCGAAACTTGAGGGGGTCTATGTGTAAATCATCCTGTTTTCCATTCAGCATTTCAGTTAATACAAGTATACCCATACCTTTTTAATAAATTTGTTTTTCTATTTTTTTTATAATAGAATTCAGCTAGATTACATTCAACCCGCATTTCAGTTAATACAAGTATATCCATACCTTTTTAATAAATTTGTTTTCCTATTTTTTTTTATAATAGAATTCAGCTTGATTACATTCAACAAGTGGATCCATAATATTGACTGACTTCCTTTACCCTTTAAATGAAAAATAATCTTGGAATAAATCTATCATCAACCATTTCTACTATTAAAGAAAGAAAAAATTTACCACTATTAGTCACATCTCAATGATCATTTCAATATCTCATTTTCCAAAAGATATTATTTCAGTTTCTAAAATGAATGAAAAATACGTGGAATGGTACGCATAACTACTAGGAGTTTGGTCTTTTGCAATGGAAAATTTGTGACGGATGGCCTGTGTTGCAAATTATCTGATTTGTGGTAGAGTTGCGACGAAATTTCTTAGAGTTACATAAATTTTTTACGACAAAACTTTCAACAAAATAATAACTAACATTTGCTACATTAACTTGATTTCGTTGCAAGTTTTTTCGCAAAATTCTTGTGTTAATTATTTATGTTAGCACCAAAATTTGCGACAACAATTTGTGACAATTTTTTGTCAGATGTAACTTTTGACAGGTAACATTATAAAAATTTTACACAATTTTGTATAAAATAAATTTTTCCTAAAGATTTGCGACATATATAAATTTGCAACACCCATTTTTATCACAAATTTATCACAAAACCGGTTATTAACTTTATTTTCATATGCATAATTTTTTATCAGAAATAGGTGATCAATGTTTAATTGATTATGTAGCATTAAAAATAATATAACCGCTATTTTGGAACTCTTAAAGCACCTCGCATTTCCTTGAGTACACTATTTCATCTGGATCGTAGTAGTACTATGTCCAAAAAGATATAATTAAAAATTTTAAACTTATATAACTAAAATTCTAGGACTATAAAATGATATATCATGATAACAAAATGTTTATAAATGGTCTCAAAGGACTTATCCAAATTCTCCAAAAAAAATACTGGATTACATTTGTCTTCCACAATTATTTTAAACAATTTTTAATAAAGTTGATAATGTTTGTTCAGATGGATGTTCTGAAGCAATTTTATAGGTAAATTTTCTTTTACAAACTATCTTTCCCGAGATGGAAAAATAAAATTTTCCAAAATTTTCTTGTTTTTCCATCCTGGCAAAGATAGTTTGTGAAGGAAAATTTATCTATAAAATTGCTTCAGAAAATCCATCTGAACAAATTATCAACTATATAAAAATTGTTCAAAATAATTGCGGAAGACAAATGTAACCTAGTACTTTTTTCTGCGAATTTTGATAAGTCCTTTGAGACCACTCATAAATATTTGGTTATCAATTTATCATTTTATTGTCCAAGAGTTTTAATTATATATAATTAATAATTTAATTAAATCTTTTTGTACAAAGAACTACAATCATCCAGATGAAATAGTGTATTTGACAAAACACGAGGTGCATTAACAGTTCAAAATTTGCGATTATACCTTTTTTATGCTCCATAATCAAGAAGGCATGGATCACCTATTTCTGATGAAAACTTACGTAAGTGAAAAAAATAAGTTAATAACAGGTTTTGAGATACATTTCTGACAAAAATGGGTGTTGCGGATATATAAATGTTTCAAATCATTAGGAAAAATTATTTATATAAAATTGTGTAAAATTTGTATAATGTTGCTTGTCAAAAGTTAGTTCCGACAAAAATTTGTCACATATTTTTGTGACTAATTTTGGTGCTAAAATAAATAATTAGAGCCAGAATTTTGCAAAAAGTTTTGACGAAATTAAGTGCATGCCACAAATGTTAGTCATTGTTTTGTTGAAGATTCCGTAGTAAGAAGATCTTTGTAACACTGATGAATTTTGTCGCAACTCTGCCAAAAATTAATTAATTTGCGATACAAGCCATTCGTCACAAATTTTCCGTCGCAAAAGACCAAATTTCTAATAGTACCATTTCACATATTTTATTATTCTGAGAAAATAAAATAATATCATTTGAAAAAAGAGATGTTGAAATGATCTAAGGACTGAAATATAACATCTTTAAATTATAAATTCAGAAAATACGTGATAAAATATTTGAGCCATCTTATTGAATGACTTATTGGAGCCATCTTATTGAATGACTTCCTTCTACTTTAAAAAAAAAAAAAATAGTCTTCTAATAAATCTACCATCAACCATTTCTACTATTAAAGAAAGAAAAGTTTACCACTACTAGTCACGTCTCAATGATTTCAACGTGAAACTCATTTTTTGAAATTTCACTACTCTTCATAAAAGTTTTATCCGTAATTATAGTTAATCATTCTCAAAAAATCATCTATCATATTTTAAGAAGTTACTTTCAATATTCAAGAAATATTTTATCACTTATTTTCTGAATTTATATTGAACGAATTTACTTCAGTATTAAACAAATATTTTAGGGTAAACACCACTAATGGTGTTCCTTATCATTAATTTTTTACAGAGTGGTCCCTCTTGTGTTTTTCTTCCCATGTTAGTCCTCACTATGAATTATTCTCATAAAAATGTTTTGACACTTTAGTTTACTTAGTACCACCTGAAAATGACCAAAGTGAAACCAATAATCTATAATGAGGACTAACGTGAGAAGAAAAACACAAGAGGGACCACTCTGTAAAAAAATAATGATAAGGAGCACCATTAGTGGTGTTTACACTAAAATATTTATTTAATATTGAAGTAAATTCTTGCAATATGAATTCAAAAAATGAGTGATGAAATATTTATTGAATAATGAATATAAATTCTTACAATATGATAGAGGATTTTTTTAGAATGATTAACTATATTTACGGACAAATGAGATGTGACTAATAGTGGTAAAATTTTTCTTTCTTTAATAGTAAAAATGGTTGATGACAGATTTATTGAAAGACTTTTTTTTTTTTTTAAAGTTGAAGGAAATCATTCAATAAGATGGCACCACTTGTTAAATGTAATACACTTGAATCCTATTATAAAAAAAAATCGGAAAAAAAAATTATTAAAAGGTATGGATATACTTCTATGAACTGAAATACTAATAATGAATGAAAATAACAAACTTTCTTCCGCTTGTCCAATTAACCTCTAATTCTTGACATTTATTTTCATTCGATTAACCTATTAAAGATTGGATCATGAAATTCGGCTCAATTATCGTTTATTGTGCGAATAGTACTTTCAAAATTTTGTGTGAAATAAATTGGCACAAATTTCCCAAAATGTGATTCTTTTATGCATAACACCCAAAAATGATTGTTTTTCAAGTGAAGTCAGTGGAACAAGAAACTTGGGACATAAATATTCAATCACGTGAAACTCTAATCATGCAATGTATATATTATGAATATTATATATTTTTTATATATGGTGTGCGAAAGAGCAGTGTAGAAAATATTGGACGTAACATACCAACAAGTATTCTATATTACGTGATTAAAGCACAATTAAAATTTGAATGGTAAATAATTATCATAAATAACTCATGCCCAAGAATATTAGCATATTCTTATTTCACCTAGGGCAACTTAAAATTAGTCAATTTTAGCAAATATCTATTCTTTTGTTAAGATCTTGGACTACAATAATGTCTATAAATATTCATACAATTTCACATATTCTTCATTAAATCTTGGACAACAATATTTGAGTTTTACTTGCACATTTTTTTCGCTTTACATTTTCGTTATCTTCATCATGGCAAATATAGTTTGTAAAAGAAAATTTATCTACAAAATACCATCAAACAATCCATCTAAACAAACATTATCAACTTTATAAAAAAATTATTCAAAATAATTGCGGATGAAATATGCAACCCGGGACTTTTTCATGTTAAAGATTTATATTGTTGGATGAAGATGAAGATAAGAGTACATTGAAGTTAAGGGAGGTTTTGATGATTTCCAAAACACATCAAGATCAGCTAAGTATGGAAAATTTAGTTTAAAACCATTAGAAGAATTTTGACCAAGTAAGAAGACAAATCAGAAGGGTCAAATATTCAAGGTCCAGAAGACTACTGATCTGCTGAAGGGAAGAAATCAGACTGGTGAAGATCAGCAGACTCAAATCAGATTTGTTCAAGTTTGGGATCAGCTCTACTCACAATCTGACCTGCGTTTTCATCAGCCGAGTGAAAAGGATCAGGAAGTCTCCCCAACGGTAATAAATGCACTTGGTGTAATAAATGCTGAAGACCGAGGGTATTAATGGCAAATGACTGAAGAAATACCTCGTATCAGCTAGGTGCATTAAATGCTGCCTGACAGAAAGGACAGTCTGCAGTACTGTCACTGTGCAGAGAGCCGTTCGCGGAAATTAAGGACCAGAAATCGAGAAATCCAAACTGTGTCTCTCTTCAACGGACACTTTTTGAATCTGTGAGTATAAATAGCTGAAGAGACGAAGAGAAATAAAATACACAACAACTGAGAGATTGATTTCGAAGCAAAATATTTTCTAAGTCTCAAAAGCTCAAGAACAGCTCACTCATCAGCTTCGTCATTTGTTGACTTAAGCAGAAGTTGAAGATTAAAGATATACACATTTTTCTGAATGAAAAACTGTTAGAGTGTTGTGAGGAGTGTTTATCCATCTTTGTGAAGTGATAAAACTCTGTAGTACAGGTTTTCTTTGTGATTTCCTATTGCGAACTTGTGGCCATTTCATTTGTTGTTTGGCACAAGAAGTGTATACTGATTACTTAGTGTTTTTTGGTATAACCCAAGATCTGTGTGACTTGGAAGAGTGGACTAAAGGATTTACATCCATATAACCACTATAAAAATCATTGTGTTTTTACCCTGCATTTTACTTGCATATTTTTAGTTTGCACAAAAACACTTGATAAAACTGTTTGAAAAATAATTAAAGAAGTTTTACAAAATTGGGGATAAAATCTTTCAAACTACTAAGTTTACTTGTGAAAAACACCTTCAAAATCCGCTGCAAGTATTCTGGTATTAAAACTGATTTTGGACTAAATCAGCTAAGTGATTATCAAATTAGTGGTCAACAAAGCTGTTCAAAGATTTGTTCGCGATCAGCTTCGTCAGCTTACTGTTCTGTAACAGCTTAGTCTGCTTACAATTGACCAAAAAGTTTTAAAGTTAAAACTTGATTAAACTTTTAGGAGGTCTATTCACCCCCCTCCCCCCTTTAGACCTCATCTGACCACTTGGGACCAACAAGTGGTATCAGATTGGGTGGTTCATTTGAATCAGCTGCCTGATCAACGAGCTTGATTCGAGTGTTTTTCAAAGGTTTTCAAACTTTTTCAAAAGTGCATATTTTTGAAAAATCAAAAACTTTTTGAAAATGGATTGTATCAGCCATGTTCCCCATATTGCTGGTATCAGTTTCGAGGATTGGAAGATCAGAATGGAGATCTTCTTAGCTGCCTACAATGATAACATGTACACATGTATTATCAAAGGTCCATTCAAATTCACCAAGACTATCAAGGTTGATGAAGTCGATATAGTGGTGGAGAAAGATTTGCACGAGATGACAGCTGAAGAAATAAAGCTGTTCAATCTGGACAAAGTTGGCCATTTCATCATGACCAAAGCACTGGACAATGATCGATTTGACAAAGTCAAGCACTGCATGACTGCCAAAGAGATATGGGATAAGGTTCGTGATATGAGCGAAGAAAACGACGCCATCAAAGAGCATCAGTTGAGTGTTGCTCTGGAAAAGCTGGACAACTTCAAGATGAAGTCTTCGGAAACCATTGACCAGATGGATACAAGGTTTACAAGGACACAGAATGAAGTTCTCAAGCTTGGAAAAACCTTCACAGATAAGGAGATAACCGTCAGAGTATTGAAGGCTCTACCTCCTAAGTTCAACATGAAGGTAACAGCCATGGAAGAGTCAAGAGATTTGGAAAAAATCTCTCTCACCGAGCTGTTCTCAGTACTCAAGGCGTATGAGTATAAACTGCCAAGAATGGGTGTTGAAGAAACCTCAACTTCAAGTCCCACAGCTGCCCTAGTTGCTGCTGAAAATCCAAGAAGACCAGCATACAAAAGCAAAGATGTGGACTCATCTAATGAAGCCACAATACTCAACAAAAAGGAGTACACAGCTGGAGACGTTGCATTGCTGATAAACAACTTTAAAAAGTTCTACAAAAGAAAAATGAAGAACAAATACAACAATGCTTCTACTTCTAACCCTACTTCTTCTTCTCAAGATAAGGATTCATATAAATCCAAAATTATGTGTTATAATTGCAGGAAATTGGGACATTTCATCAGAGATTGCCCATATCCTAAAGTTGAGAAGTATACAGAAGAGGAAAAGAGAATCATAAAGGAAAGAAAGCATCAGAAAGACAAGGTGCTGTTAGCATAAGCTGAAAAGTTAGCTGTTATCTGCTCATCAGATTCAGACTCAGACACTTTTGATAAAGAGTCTTCTGAAGAAGAGAGTCCTGCTCTTATCTGCCTGATGGCCAAGGAATCTGATAACTCTGAGGATGATGAGGTAACTCCTCTTGACAATGAATTATTTAACTCATTTGAACATTTGATGCTTAACAATACTGGTATTGCTGAAGCATTTAGTAAGCTTAAGGAAGAGATGATATTGCTAAGAGAGCAAAATAGTTTACTGAAACTTAAAGCTTAAAAGCCAAAAGAATCAGCTGAATATAAACTGCTTGAGCAAGAGAATGAATCTCTGAAAGCTGAATGTAAAGTCTATAAGGGTAAAATCATGGAACTTGAAAAGATAATTGAGTCTCATGAGAAATCATCTGTTGCATCCACTCACATGTCTAGTAAACAGAAGATACCTTTAGAACAGGATAAGTTAGGACTGAACCATACTGAAAAATTTGTATCAGCTGACAATAGTAAGGTCATACTGTATGTTCAGACAACTAAACCTGCCTCACTTGAGAAAGAATTAAAGGAGAAGAAAGCTCATAAGGCTAAAAAGAGCAAAGAGCCTAGTGTAGGAAAACAGACTGGTTAGTCTAAACAGCAGAGTCTTAGGAAGTCTGTTGATAAAACTAAAGCCAACCAGACTAGTGGTAAAACTAAGTCGTCTGTTAATGAGCAAGCATCTAGTAAACCAAAGAAGCATAAGAATAAGAAAAATCAAAGCGCTTGGTATGGAAATGAGTCATATTATGTGCAACCTGTTGCATATCCTCCTATGTATCATGCACCTCAATTTCCAACTTACTATGCACCATATCCTGCTCATCCAATGCATGCATATCCTGCTTATCAGGCATCTTATTCTGCTTATGAACAATATCCTTGTCATGCTGATTATCAACCTAACAAATCTGATGAACGTGATGAAGATAAAACTGTTCATGCTCCTGTCAAAACTCAGAAGCCTAAGAAGCCTAAGACTTCAACATCTTGGGTTATCAAAGGTGGATCTAATCCTTCAGGACCCTCTCAATAAGGGTATGTAAAACAATTTTACTTTTGTTTTGTAGGTTAGGATTAGGAGTAGGAGTAAAGTAGAGAAAATCTGGTACTTGGACAGTGGCTGTTCAAGACACATGTGTGGAAACATACATGAGCTGACTGATGCTGTTGCTGTGGATGGTCCTAAAGTTACTTTTGGGGACAGCAAAGAGAGCAAGATTGTAGCAAGTGAAAAGCTGATCAAAGACAACATTGAGATATCTGACGTCTCTTATGTTAAAGGCCTCAAATACAATTTACTGAGCCTAAGTCAATTTTGTGACAAGGGATTTTCAGTCATCTTCTCATCAGATAGGGGCTATGTTGAACAGATCGTTACAAAGAAGATAATATTATCTGGAAGACGACAAGGAAATGTCTACACAGTGGACTGGAATTCTGTTGACAAGAGTTCTAATATTTGTTTGGTGGCATCTACACCAAGTGAAATCAGTTGGTTGTGGCACAAAAGAATGAATCATGTGAATTTCAAGACCATAAACAGACTCATCAATAATAATTTGGTAGAAGGAATTCCAAAAACAGTCATGAGCAAAGATAAGCTCTGTGACGCCTGTCAGAAGGGTAAACAAATCAAGTCATCATTCAAAAGCAAGAAGCACCAATCATCTGGAAGGATCTTGGAGCTACTACATATGGACTTATTTGGACCCATTGATCCAATCAGCAATGGTGGAAAGAAATACGGCCTGGCTGTTGGGATGATTATTCAAGATACACTTGGGTGATTTTCATGAAGAAGAAAAGCGAAACCAAGGAGCATCTTACAAATCTGATGGAACTGATCCAGAATGAGAAGAGCTTAAAAATATTGAAGATCAGATCAGATAGAGGGACCGAATTTACAAACTCTACTGTTGAAGAGTATTGTAATGCCAGAGGAATCAGCCATGAGTACTCTGCTGCCAGAACCCCTCAACAGAACGGAGTTGTTGAAAGGAGAAACAAAACTCTAAAAGAAGCTACCAGAACTATGATAGCTGCCTCAAAGATTTTGGGCAGAAGCAACAAATGCAGCATGCTTGACCCAAAACAGATGCATGATCAACAAACACCAAAACAAGACTCGATATGAAGTTTGAAACAACAGGAAGCCAAACATTCATTAATTTAGAATTTTTGGTTGTAAATGCTTTGTTTTAAATAATGGGAAAAAATCATCTTACTGCTTTTCCAGAGAAGGCTGATGAAGCAGTATTTGTAGGACATTCTACTGTCAGTAAAGCTTATAGAGTCTTTAACGGACGAGTTACAAATAGCTGACAGACCAGAGACTGTTCAACATACAACAAATGTTCAACAGACTACTACTGAAACTCCAACAGTAGTGTTGCAAGATCAAAACAAAGGACAACATTCAGATTTGCAATCTGATCTTAGATGGCTCAAGAATCACCCACCAGAGCTGGTGATTGGTGATCCATTGGACAGAGTAAAAACAAGGAGAGCTGCTGCAAATAATGCCATGTTTGTCAGCTTTCTATCTCAAATAGAGCCTAAACAAATTGAAGAAGCTCTATGTGATTCAAATTGGATTGAAGCTATGCAAGAAGAGTTAAATCAATTTGAAAGGAATGAAGTCTGGTACTTAGTTCCTAGACCAAGTCATCAAAGGGTAATTGGCACTAAACGGGTATTCAGGAATAAAATGAATGAAGATTGTGTTGTCTCCTGCAACAACAGAAATAAAGCAAGATTAGTGGCAAAGGGTTATTGCCAAGAAGAAGGTATTGACTTTGATGAGACTTTTGCACCAGTAGCAAGACTAGAGGCAATCAGACTCTTTCTCGCCTATGCTGCTCATAAGAATTTCACAGTATATCAAATGGATGTGAAATCTGCCTTTCTCAATGGAGAATTGCAAGAAGAAGTTTATGTTGAACAACCTCCTGGATTTGAAGCTTATAATGAAGAAGACAATGTGTATCGTCTGAAGAAAGCTCTCTATGGACTGAAACAGGCTCCAAGAGCATGGTACGATACCATATCCGACTTTCTTTTAATTAAAGGATTTCGTAAAGGTAAGGTAGATAAGACCTTGTTCGCTATTGAATGGGAGAAACACATATTGCTTTTGCAAATATATGTGGACGATATCATTTTCGGTTCAACAAATCAACAGATGTGTGATAAGTTCTCAAAGCTGATGCAGAACAAGTTTGAAATGAACATGATGGGAGAACTTAACTATTTTCTTGGTTTGCAAGTAAGACAGTTGCCTGATGGAATATTCATGTACCAAGCTAAATACACAAAGGATCTGTTCAAGAAATTTGGTATGGAAACTAGCTCATCTGTTAGTGTTCCTATGTCCACTGGACTTCGTTTGGATAAAGATGAAGATGGCAAATCAGTGGATATAACCAAGTACAGAGGCATTATTGGGTCACTGTTATACTTAACAGCTAGCAGACCTGATATCATGTACTCTGTTGGGGTTTTTGCGAGATATCAATCAAATCCTAAAGAATCTCATCTCCTAGCTGCCAAAAGGATACTTAAATATCTTAAAGGCACTCAAGATTTGGGATTATGGTACCCTAGAGAATCTGGATTTGAACTTATTGGTTATTCAGATTTTGACCTTGCTGGCTGCAAGATTGATAGGAAGAGCACAACAGGTGTCTGTTAATTTTTAGGTAGTCGCCTGATCTCGTGGATGAGTAAGAAACAGACTTCAGTATCCATATCTACTGCTGAAGCTGAGTACATAGCTGCTGGAGCTTCTGTGCACAAATATTATGGTTAAAGAATCAACTTGAAGATTACAATGTTAAAATTAGTGGAATACCTATCTACTGTGACAATACAAGCGCAATCTCTCTTACTCAGAACACTTCAAGTCATTCAAGGACTAAACACATAGAGATCAAACATCATTTCATAAGAGATCATGTGGAAAAGGGAAATGTTATAATAGAGCATGTTCTTACTGACAATCAGATCGCTGACATTTTCACTAAACCATTAAGTGAGGCAAAGTTTACAGCGTTAATAGCTGAACTAGGAATACTGAATTTAGATGCATAAGCTGAGGGGGAACTCAACAGAAGACTGGAGTTCATCAGCTTACTATCTTCAAGATTAACTCTCAACAGACTAGTTAACTTATGGATTCTTAAAGTCAGGGGAACGTGTAAGATTAGCGGTACTTCTGATTAAAAGATGAAATCTGTTGATGAAAGTTAGTTGAAGTTATGTTTTCATCAGAAGATCTAAATTCCTGAAGACTGAATATTAATTATCTAGCTGGATTGACAAACAACCGAGGAAGATTACTAGTTATTGGCTTTCACTAGTAATAATTTGTCATCAGGACACTAGTCCCATCAGATATGTATTTAAGTTTACTCGTCTGATCAACTATGTAAATGCTCTGTTGTTTTTAAAATGTTTTATCTAAAACACGCTTTTACTAGTCGACTGAGGCGGTTCGCATTCCCGCCAGTCAATAAATGCCTTTTGAATTTTGCACTGCGTAACTGACGCCGCACGATCAAAGCTGACACAAAACGGATCAAACGGTTAGCGTGTAACACGGAAACCGACGCACTCAACCTCTTTAAAACCATATCTGATCAGCTCTATGATTCTTTACGCACCCAAATATATTCAAACGCATTTTGAGAAATTTGTCTTCTATACTTTGCAAAAATTCTCTTGTGTTTCTTCACTTATCTTCTACAGAACCAACAATGAATCCTCAACAAGAAGCTAAGGCCGAGGGTATGTATCTAGTCTACGATACATATCAACATTCTGGCACCCCAGTGATGAAAGAGATCTTGGAGAAGTTCAAGGCTACCACACTTGTGAAATTCATGGAAGCCCATGAAGGAATGGTCTGGAAGGACCAAGTGATGGAGTACTACAAGGCTAAGGATGCTATCGACTTTGAAAAGCTAGAAATAAAGGCCACAGTCGGACGACAAGCAATCGTCATCACTCCTGCCCTGCTACACGAGAAGTTTGGACTATCAAATCAGGGAAGAACTGATGTGTCTTCTATGGTAGAAGACAAAATCCAAGAGTTCTGGGCAATATGTGCCAAAGAAGGAGAAGTTATGTCTGGTAATGTCAAGAAGAAACAGCTGAAGGATGAATTTCAGCGCATGGCTGATATGGTGTCAAAGTTGATAGAGAATTGTACTTTCTCTTTGGACAGTGTCACCATGAAACGCTACTGCATAATGATGGCCAATTACTACGGCTATGAGGTGAACTGGTCTGTTGTCATTTGGTACATTCTGGCTAACTTCCACCAGAAGAAGCAAACCAACCACAGGATAACTCTAAGTTACCTGTTTTACAATCTGGGTTGTGGAATGACTAGAGGGAAAGAAATCCACAATGCCAAGGCTATGGCAACCTACCAGACTGTCAAGGCTGGGAAGAAGAGAAAGAATGAAGAAGAAGAAGAGGAGGCTAAGGAACCAAAAGAAAAGGTTCCAGCTAAGAAGCCAAAGAAGCCTCTTCAAACAGACAAAAAGAAGATGAAAACTACTACCGAGGAGCCCAAGGAAAAAGCTCCTACCAAGAACGCATCTGTTCAAACAGCCGAGCCAGCTGTTAAAGCCAGAACAGAAGAAGAGTTTGTTACGGATGATATCATCCAACAGACGACAAAGGAAATAGAAGACATGGCCTATGGTTCACCTTCCAGAACCAAATCTGAGGAGAAAGTGGCTGAAAATGTTGCAAGGAGAACAATAAGTCAGTTGAAAGACACTGCAGCCTCAAAGCCTATTTTAGAGATAGTGGGACGGAAGAGGTCTACTGTCAGAAAAAGGATGACTTTTGTGTCATCTCCCACTAAGTTATCTGAATTAGTGCGTGAAAGTCCTCAATCAGCAGAGAGGCCTGCTGGAGCTGAAGAAGAGTCTACTGCTCAACAGACTACTTCAACCACACCAACAACTGAGGTTGCCAAACATCAAAATGATCATGAAGTGCAGATCATCGAACCAGTAGCAGCTGCACCACTTGTATCTGCTGGTCCTGAACCTACTGCTACTCAAGAAGCACAGACAGCTGATAAGAAGAAGGGCAAAAGAAAGATTGTAATCAGAAGGAAGAAAGTGTCTACTGCTGATTGATAGAAATAGTGTCCTGCAAGCCAGCTGTATGGCTAGCATTAATTGTAATTAATGAGGAACTATTCAATTTAGATCAATAAATGCACTTTTATTAAATGGTCAACTTTATCTTATGTAATATTTGTCTACGCATAAGGATAGAAGTCCTTAGATCACAGGGCTATGGGACAACCCGTGGACTGATCTCCAAGGCCGTGATCTAGAACATATTCAAGAGTCGTAGAATCCAATCGAGATAGGACATCGTTGGATTCGGTTAGACTCTCACTATTGTGTATACTCCGATGAACTGGAGGACGCTGGGGTCCACGAGCGTGACTGGGATAGTCGATACACATAAGTGGGTGGCTTGCTGGGATGGCAAGTGCACTGAATACCCCAATTAGGAAATAACTCACCATGGAAGCGGTAGTCGCATATCGGGGTTGAAGTTATTCCAATTTACAATAGTATACGAGGAACGATCCCTAACAACTTGAGATGATAGGGTTTATCTGGTGCGAGAACGTCTATGCTTTGATGTGAGTTCCGACTGACTGGGGATCACCAGAAAGTCTCTGTGGACTCACATTGGGTATAGAGGAACTCGTATGCAGATTCATATCATCAACAAAGGATCCATTGACCCGACTTGATAGGTTGGGAAATTCTCCTATGAATTTCTGTGAGAAATTAATTCTGGTAAAATCCTTGGCCAAGGTATCTGACGACTTTATGTAAGTAGCTCATAAAGATTAAGTCAAAGAGAATTTATTTCGAGATCAGAGTACATAAGGTCAAGACAAAAGAAAAGGGAATCCGATGAAAGACCATACCCTTAAGTCTCGACTGGGAGATTGATCGATGGAGAGATTGTGTCGTATATGGAAATTGTAAATGATAAAAGGTTCACTGAATTAATTCACCAGTGATTGGGCTCCATGGGCTTGTGACTGGACATCGACCGTGGAGTGTGGGAGAATTCCCAAATTAGCAGGGGTGCTAATTTTGGAATGATTAATCGACAGAGTGTTCGATTAATTTAGAGTATTAACTGCTCGAGTAATTAAATAATATTTAATTACAACCCGCGGCCAATTATGTGGTGAACCTACGGGGGCATACACAATACACATGAAGCGAAAGCGAGGAAACAAGAACGAACGAGTCGACTGGGTCGACTGGGTCAAAATCGACTGGGTCGATTAAATGAGTGGGTCGACTGGGTCGACCCATATGGAACGAAAATGGATCCAATTGGAATTGGATCAAGATTATAAATTAAATTGGAATTTAATTTATGAGTAAATTAATTAATTGGGATTTAATTAATTAATGGAATAATTAATTTAATTAGACTTGGAGTTTAATTAATTAATTGGGAGATGATTTAATTAATTGGGCTATTTAATTGGGAGATTAAATAAAGCCCTGAAAGATTAATTAAAGTGGGCCATGAATTAGTTGGAAGACTTAGTCTTCTAATTAAAAGGGCCATGGCCCATGTAGGAGAATTAGTATCCTAATCCTATTAGGATTAGCGTATGGGAGATATCTATAAATAAGAGACTAGGTCTCATATCTCACATACAACTCTTCAAGCAAAATAAGAAAAGCAAAAATTCTCTCTCCCCTCCCAAGTGTGATCGCCGAACCCTGTGCAAAAATTAGGAAGAATTTTCGGTTTTGATCTTTTAGGTCCCAAAGTCGTTCTTAAAGTCCTGAATTAATATAGCCTATGTTCTAGTCGATTAGGTTATATTATTTTCGTGATATTGTGGTGTATCAATCCGTAGAGGCGCAACACGTGGGGCGCTACTGCAGAGCTTGGATCGATTTCTGTGGAGGAGAGTTCAGAGTTCGCTTTAGCCAACAAGGATTTGCAAGGAGACAGGTATAAACGAGAAAACTTATACTGTCATTAATTTACATTCATATATACACAACTAGAGAGTATCCTGGCAAGATTCTTTAAGAGGCCCTAGAAAATTTTTATATTCCGCTGTGCCTAGGGCTGTTTTTCTTACCGAATCCCAACAGTGGTATCAGAGCCAACTCTAGGCTTTGTATATATGAATTTGCGAATTCTGTGTTTATTAAATCATATGTTTGATTTATGTGGCTAGTTCTTTAACTATGTATGTTTTAGGACTTTATAGTTAACTTAGAGTTAATGGGTAATTTTGGATTCGTAATTTTTATCATGTTATTTTAATTTTGGATCATGATTTAATTGAGACTGTTTTTAATTAAATCAAAGTAATCAAAACAAAAAAAAAAAAAAATTTGAAATTGGGTTCGACCGCGGTGGCACGCGGCGGTGCGCGGCAGCGCACCGCGGCTGGGCGGCCACCGCACGTTGCCGCACACAGCGCGCTGGCTGCGCGTGCCACGCACGGCAACTGCCTACGGGCAGTCTGCCGCGCGTTGGCTACGCGCAGCAGCACGCTGCTGCGTGCTGTCACGCGCGGCAGCAGTCGCTGCGTGCGGCTCACGGGCGGCCTCCGTGGCCGCATGTGTGCTGCCACGTGGCGGCACCCTGTTCGTCACTCCGTGGCTGAATTTTGGTTGGATTCAATTTCTGCCTATTTTGGATGTCCTGAAAATCTTGGAGAATTTTAGAAGATTAGAAAACTTGGAGTTTTTGGATAAGGTAGTTATTCTGTTAGAACTAAACACTACCTTAATTAAACTAATCTAATCAAAATAGGATTATCTTGAGAATCTTGGAGATTTGGGAATATTGGGAAACTTAGAGTTTTGGATAAGGTAAGAATCTTAGAGATTTAGATTACCTTAATTAACCAATCTTAATCAAGATAGGATTTGTAGATTACTTGGAGCTCAAGTAAGAGCTAATTAATCTTAGAGGTTAATTGTTAATTCAAAATTAGTTAACTTGGATAAAATTTATGAATTAAAATTAATGGAGCCGGTAAATTTACATTTTTGCCCTTATGTGAATTTATGCATGTTCTTGAGTGAATATGTGGATTGGTCGATTTTGCCCTTAAGCCCTGTGTAGTTTTTGGTTTATTTATTTTATGGGTTGTAATTAAATGGGCCTGATTGGTGCCATTGCTTGCGCAAACAAATGTAATAGAATAGGACCATTTAAATTATGTAAGCTAGGCTTAGATTAGGCTTGGAGCCGAGAAGACCTCATGAAGACTTGGAGATCCACATGGAGGCCCATTTACCTTGGAGGACACGGAGGCCCAATTCATTACATGGAGGCCCAATCAAGCTGGATATTACAAGAAGGCCCATGATGTATGGGTTTAAAAATTGTAATAGTTAGGACATTTAATTTTCACCCTAGACTGACCAATTGATTCATCACGTGGCTCGTGATGGATCGCATAGGATGGGCAATCGACCAATCATATCTTGCTAGGTGATGAATGTTTACTTTTTCGCACATTATTCTTTGATGTATGAGATGCATGCTTAGGATAGAAAACGTAAACAAGATAAGCATAATCTGATGAGACCTCGCACACTTAGAAACCTCCAATTGAACTTAAAATTCAATTAGAATATTAAATCGAATAACGGGCGCATATGAATAGTATCTATGGTCCGAGCCTATCCAATTACTAGGTCTTAGGCATATTGTACGAATATATCTCGATGTCTCACGAGTCGTGGGTCGAGCTATAGGAAGATAATATGTCTATCGCCTCGATGCACGAGTTTAGTGCCAAGGGAGGGGATAGCAAGGTTTTAGGCGCTGTCTCACGAGTCGTGGGGCGTCTAGGATTGAACTATTTCTCTTCACGAGTATTGGACATGATTTAACGCTAGTAAATATGGATGTCTCACGAGTCGTGGGTCCATATCGAAAAACGAGGCTAAATGAACTTAAGGGTTAGCTGCGATGGTTAACCGTTGACATAGTCGACCACCAAATGGATCAAATAGTATGGCCAACGAGTCGTGGGTACTAGGAGATTGCATTTGGGCCTTAAGCCCGCTAGGATATTTTAAATTCCCGAAACTTATGTGGAGGTATAAGATTTTGATTAAAATAGTGGGAGTAATTTGCAAATAAAATCCATGTTTGTGAATTGTGCATTTTAAATTAATCTTTCGCGTATTTATTTCTTCTATCGTCGTTTTATAGATATGATGTCAAAAGAGCTTAGAGCACTTAGAGATTTGTCCATCTCATCACTTGAACGTAATATTTTAACTGGACCCAACTTGCATTTCTGGACGCATCATTTGAATGGATTATTTGAAGCTGAAAACATATCTTATGTTTTGTCTGTGCCACCACCCATTACTATTTCACATGACGTTCCTGATGAGCTCCGTAAAAGCATCACCAAATGGAAACTGGATGATGGCTTAGCTCGTGAATACATGTTGGAATATATGTCACTTGATCTGCGTTTGCAACATGAGCATATGGCATCCGCGAAAGAGATTCTCTCGAATCTCAAATTCCTTTATGGGATTAGAGATGGTCGTCGCAGATTCGCGATCACGAGGGAACTCTTGCAAGCAAGAAAGAGAAGGGAAACTCCTGTCGGAATCCACGTACACAAGATGATTCGACTTCTGTCTGAACTCGATGATATGGGTGTCGTGATGGACAATGATTTCCGAGTGGATATTATTCTACAATCTCTTCCTAGATCATATGACCGATTTATCGCGGACTTGAATCTCCAGAGGCGAGAGATCACTGTGCATGTCCTGCGGCAAATGCTCGAGGAACACGAAGCTTCTTTTGGAAAGAAAGCAAGGGTTGGCGAAAAGACTGGGCGGCGTTCAAAACCAAGACAAATGGAAACCAGAGCTCCTTACTGCACAAGGTCAAAGGAAAGGATTAAATTCGAACCTATGGAGAGTTCGAACAGGTATATTCCTTGTTAAAGTTAATTTTACAATTAACTGTGCATTTTTGGTGTTAGACACTGACTGGAGTTCTCATCCTTGTAGGTGATGGGAGCATTAAGGAAACTGGAGCCTGAGGATTGGATCCTTGAATAAAGGCAATGGAGCTGGAGCTGCTACCAAGGCCATAGGCAAAAGTAGATTTAGGTGGTTTGATAAAGTCATTAGGAAACTTTCATTTATGTACCTAGTTTTTAATGAGAAACTTTTTATTCATGTTATTGAATAATGTTGATTTTAATAAAAGCTCCTGTTTTTGTTTTTCATTTGGTACATTGAATTATTGACTTTACATCATAAAACCACCTAAGTTAAGTCATGCACGTACAACAAAACAAAAGGAAACAAGATAATGAAATATCTGCCCAATTATGGCACGCTAGACTTGGACATATATCTAAGTCAAGGATTCAAAAGTTAGCATCATCTGGCGCGATTGAAATCAATCGCATTGATGAAATGCCGACATGTGAACCATGTTTAAAGGGTAAAACGGCTAAGTTGCCGTTTAAGGGAAACCCTGAGCGAGCCAAGCAAACATTGGACTTAATACATACTGACGTATGTGGACCACTAAGAAAAAGCGCCCGAGGTGGCTATGACTACTTCATCACTTTCACTGACGACTTCAGTCGTTATGGATATGTGTTCTTGTTGAAACACAAGTCTGAAGCTTTTGAGCGATTCAAAGAATTCAAGATGGAAGTAGAGAATCAACTTGGTCATACGATAAAGGCTCTTCGTTCTGACCGAGGTGGAGAATTTCTTAGTAACGAATTTCTGAATTATCTTGTAGAGCATGGAATATTATCGCAGTGGACTCCTCCTGCAACACCCCAGTTAAATGGAGTAGCAGAGAGAAGGAATCGAACCTTGATGGACATGGTTCGATCCATGATGAGTGCCACTGACCTTCCTCTTTCATTTTGGGGACATGCCCTCCTCACGGCAACGAAGATACTGAATATGGTACCTTCGAAATCCGTAGAAAAGACACCATACGAACTATGGTTTGGCAAGGCACCCTCATACGCATTCATGCGCATATGGGGATCTCCCGCTTACGTTAAAAAGCTAGTGGGAGATAAATTGGAAACTAAATCCACTTTGTGCAAATTCGTGGGGTATCCGGAAAACTCAATAGGATACGAGTTCTACGATCCTACAAGACAAACAACGTTTGTCTCGAGGAACGCTCACTTCTTGGAGAAGGATTTCTTGGTGGACAAGATAGAAAATAACGTAGAACTAGATGAGGTCACTGAAGCTGAAAAGGCCTTAGAGGTCGATCGAGCTGACCCGTCACCACAGGCAGTGGGAGAACAAGAGCATGAAAGTGCACCAGAAAGTACACCGATACTTCGTAGGTCAGAAAGACAACGTAGAGAACCCGAGAGGTACTACGGTCTGCTGCATGAGACTGGACAGTCTCTAACCGATCCAAGGACTTACGAAGAGGCTATGCTAGACATAGACTCGGGAAAGTGGCGCGAAGCCATGGAATCCGAACTGGACTCCATGCACTCAAACAAGGTCTGGGCCTTGGTAGATCCACCAGTGGGAGTGGCTCCCGTGGGTTGCAAGTGGATCTATAAGCGAAAGCTTGGAGTGAACGGAGAGGTGATCACCTACAAGGCGCGACTAGTGGCGAAAGGATACACTCAAAGACCTGGTATCGACTTTGAGGAAACCTTCTCGCCCGTCGCAATGCCCAAATCCATTCGGATCTTGCTGGCCATAGCTGCGTGGTATAACTACGAGATATGGCAAATGGATGTAAAGACTGCCTTTCTCAATGGGGACATTGATAAGGAGATCTACATGGAACAACCAAAAGGATATGCATCCAAAGGAGATGAACACAAGGTGTGCAAACTCCAGAGGTCCATCTATGGACTGAAGCAAGCTTCCCGAAGTTGGAACATTCGTTTTGATGAGACAATCCAAACTTTTGGATTCATCAAGTACATGTTCGAACCTTGTGTGTACAAGAAGATCAGTGGGAGTACAGTTGAATTTTTGGTGCTTTATGTTGACGACATTCTTCTCATTGGAAACAATGTAAAAGCATTGTCTGAAACTAAAGCATGGTTGTCTACACAATTCTCAATGAAGGATATGGGAGAAGCATCCTTTGTACTAGGTATAAGGATCTACCGAGATAGATCAAAAGGACTGCTGGGCCTCTCCCAATCCCAGTACATAGACAAAATCTTGAAAAGATTTAGTATGGAAGAATCCAAGAGAGGATTGCTTCCAATGAGACATGGAATTGCACTCTCCAAGTCTATGGCCCCAAAGACGCCAGAGGAGAGAAGCAATATGTCTCGAGTACCATATGCATCCGCGATAGGAAGCATAATGTATGGTATGCTATGTACGAGACCAGACGTAGCGTACGCTTTAAGCGTTACAAATCGCTACCAGTCTGATCCAGGTGAGCAGCACTGGATAGCCGTAAAGGCAATTCTGAAGTACCTGAGAAGGACTAAGGAATTGTTCTTGGTATACGGCGGAGGAGAATTGAAATTGGAAGGCTATACAGAGACGATACCATGTGATAAGAGATATCATTGGTAGAGGAGACATTAAGATGGAACATGTCGACTCAGAAGATAATACGGCGGACCCGCTAACGAAGCCTCTGCCTCAAAAGGCATTTGAGAAACATCTGCGAAAGATGGGACTCAAGAACATAAAAGACTGGCTTTAGGACAAGTGGGAGATTGATAGAAATAGTGTCCTGCAAGCCAGCTGTATGGCTAGCATTAATTGTAATTAATGAGGAACTATTCAATTTAGATCAATAAATGCACTTTTATTAAATGGTCAACTTTATCTTATGTAATATTTGTCTACGCATAAGGATAGAAGTCCTTAGATCACAGGGCTATGGGACAACCCGTGGACTGATCTCCAAGGCCGTGATCTAGAACATATTCAAGAGTCGTAGAATCCAATCGAGATAGGACATCGTTGGATTCGGTTAGACTCTCACTATTGTGTATACTCCGATGAACTGGAGGACGCTGGGGTCCACGAGCGTGACTGGGATAGTCGATACACATAAGTGGGTGGCTTGCTGGGATGGCAAGTGCACTGAATACCCCAATTAGGAAATAACTCACCATGGAAGCGGTAGTCGCATATCGGGGTTGAAGTTATTCCAATTTACAATAGTATACGAGGAACGATCCCTAACAACTTGAGATGATAGGGTTTATCTGGTGCGAGAACGTCTATGCTTTGATGTGAGTTCCGACTGACTGGGGATCACCAGAAAGTCTCTGTGGACTCACATTGGGTATAGAGGAACTCGTATGCAGATTCATATCATCAACAAAGGATCCATTGACCCGACTTGATAGGTTGGGAAATTCTCTTATGAATTTCTGTGAGAAATTAATTCTGGTAAAATCCTTGGCCAAGGTATCTGACGACTTTATGTAAGTAGCTCATAAAGATTAAGTCAAAGAGAATTTATTTCGAGATCAGAGTACATAAGGTCAAGACAAAAGAAAAGGGAATCCGATGAAAGACCATACCCTTAAGTCTCGACTGGGAGATTGATCGATGGAGAGATTGTGTCGTATATGGAAATTGTAAATGATAAAAGGTTTACTGAATTAATTCACCAGTGATTGGGCTCCATGGGCTTGTGACTGGACATCGACCGTGGAGTGTGGGAGAATTCCCAAATTAGCAGGGGTGCTAATTTTGGAATGATTAATCGACAGAGTGTTCGATTAATTTAGAGTATTAACTGCTCGAGTAATTAAATAATATTTAATTACAACCCGCGGCCAATTATGTGGTGAACCTACGGGGGCATACACAATACACATGAAGCGAAAGCGAGGAAACAAGAACGAACGAGTCGACTGGGTCGACTGGGTCAAAATCGACTGGGTCGATTAAATGAGTGGGTCGACTGGGTCGACCCATATGGAACGAAAATGGATCCAATTGGAATTGGATCAAAATTATAAATTAAATTGGAATTTAATTTATGAGTAAATTAATTAATTGGGATTTAATTAATTAATGGAATAATTAATTTAATTAGACTTGGAGTTTAATTAATTAATTGGGAGATGATTTAATTAATTGGGCTATTTAATTTGGAGATTAAATAAAGCCCTGAAAGATTAATTAAAGTGGGCCATGAATTAGTTGGAAGACTTAGTCTTCTAATTAAAAGGGCCATGGCCCATGTAGGAGAATTAGTATCCTAATCCTATTAGGATTAGCGTATGGGAGATATCTATAAATAAGAGACTAGGTCTCATATCTCACATACAACTCTTCAAGCAAAATAAGAAAAGCAAAAATTCTCTCTCCCCTCCCAAGTGTGATCGCCGAACCCTGTGCAAAAATTAGGAAGAATTTTCGGTTTTGATCTTTTAGGTCCCAAAGTCGTTCTTAAAGTCCTGAATTAATATAGCCTATGTTCTAGTCGATTAGGTTATATTATTTTCGTGATATTGTGGTGTATCAATCCGTAGAGGCGCAACACGTGGGGCGCTACTGCAGAGCTTGGATCGATTTCTGTGGAGGAGAGTTCAGAGTTCGCTTTAGCCAACAAGGATTTGCAAGGAGACAGGTATAAACGAGAAAACTTATACTGTCATTAATTTACATTCATATATACACAACTAGAGAGTATCCTGGCAAGATTCTTTAAGAGGCCCTAGAAAATTTTTATATTCCGCTGTGCCTAGGGCTGTTTTTCTTACCGAATCCCAATACTGATAAAAAGAAGAGGGAAGAGGCAGAGCAGAGGAAGAGGGATGAACAAGAAGAGCAAAAGGTCATTGAAGCTAAAAAAGAAGAAGAAAGGAGAAAAATGTCTGAGGCTGAACTCAAAGCTGCCAAAGCTGCAGACGTGGCACTTGCCATTGAGCTAAGCAAGAAAGATTCTCATGGCCCAAACATAGCTGGTGGCATTAAGATCGGTGAATCTATGAATGCCAAGCTGAAAATGCCTGGAGGAATGAAGCAGGAAAAGAAAAAGTTTGAGGTGAGAAAAGCTTTTGAAATTATTAACACTGATCCTGCTATTTTCAACAGATTTGAAGTTGCCTTAGCTTATGTTGATAAGAAGCTGCAGCATAAAACAATGTTCACCCATGAAAATGAAAGATACATCAGATGGAGAGATTACAGGATGAACAAGTCTGTTGAAGAAATCCAGAGCTGGAAAGAGTTTGCTGATGAGGAAAAGTGGGTCCTCAACTGGTTGCAGACTACTTCTATCACCAAAGCACTGGATGCTGATTATGTTAGAGATGTTATGCATAAGTATGCACAAGACATTGCTACTGATGAAGCCAAATTCATCTCTGAGAATTTGCCAGCCAAGAGAAGAAAACAGGATGATCCTGTCAAGAGGGATTTGCAAATTGCAATTATAACTGCCTTGGAGAAATGGGCTAAACGTTCCAGATATGGACAAGGTTCTCCAAGTGATCTGCCTGCTCTACATTGCATACAACAGATCACATTTGGCAATGAAATAAGAGATTATCACGAGTTGCTGAAAGTGAAGACACCTGCTCCCAATCGTCTGCCTGTTATCAGAAAAATTCGCCAGACGACTGTGTTCACTGATGATGGAACTATTGTGAACAAGATCTTCGAAGATGTCACAGACCAAAAGACTACTGAAGAAGAAGTTGTTCTAAAAGACACTCCTGTTCAACATGAAGGAGATCAGACTGCATCACCAACAGCTGATATGCACTCATCACTGATGGAAGCCTTCCAGATGTTGCTTGAAAATTCTTTGAAGGATATGGAAGCGAGGAACAGACTGCAGATGGAGCAAATGCAGAAAGAAACTGCAAAATGGTTAAGGATGCCATTGATAACTTCCCATTGCCAGAAGACAGTACTCTGAGGATGACGCATAGTATCATGAACATGAACATAAGTATTGAAGATGTCAAAGCTGATGTTGATCATCTTCATGCTGCCTTGAAGAGAAATGAAGATAGTATTGCTCATCTGACAAACACATTCATCAAAGTTGCCGATGAGGAGACTACAAAGAATCATTTGTTGGTAGAAGAAGTTCACAAAACTACCTCCAAAATTGATGAGGAAATCTCCACATTACAACTCAACGTTGACTGCATCAATGATCAGGCTGACAACATCAATACTGCTCTACATCATCTTACCTCAAGCCAAGACTTAATGAACCAGAACATCAAGACCTTGTGTGCAGCTGCCAAGATCCAAGCTGTTGGACTCAACCCTCCCGTTAACCCTGATGATGACAAAAAGGGGGAAGAGAAAAGGGAAGAGACAACCGTTCAAGCTGCGAAAGTAGACTCAGCTGCTACTCAAGAGAAACCAGAAGAAATAGAGAACTAAACACTTGAAGAAAAGGCTGAAGGAAATGGAGAAGCTGAAACCAAGGAAACTGATGCTGCTGAAGGAGATGGAAAGATTGATGACAAAGAAACTGATGTTGAAGATCCTAAGGAACCAGTCAAGTCTGATAAAGAACTGGCCGCAACAAATGACACACCAGAAGAGCAACTTGATCCATTTGTCAAGTACAAAAACTTAGAACGCATCAAAAAGAGGATTGAGGATGCTGAAGCTGAAGCAGAGAGGGAAGAAAGATGAAAGCTGCTAAGGAAAACCTGCTTACTGATGATGCAGACGATGAAGAGGAAGAAGATGATGAATCAGAGTATGAATACTTTGAGGAAGTTGAAGAAGGAAGTGAAGAAGCTGATGATTAGAATATATTATTCATTGTAATCAGTTTACTTTAGTTTCCTTTCAGTTATCTCATCTGAAAGACTTGTACTGTGTAATAATTTTCAATCATTTATAAAAAGTTCAAGTTCTTTTCCAACATACATTTCTATCTCAGAAATTTTGAGGATCAAAACTTTGGTATAGGTAACAGGTACTTAGCTGGAGTTTTGTCATCATAAAAAAATGGGGAAAGTGTTGGATGAAGATGAAGATAAGAGTACATTGAAGTTAAGGGAGGTTTTGATGATTTCCAAAACACATCAAGATCAGCTAAGTATGGAAAACTTAGTTTAAAACCCTTAGAAGAATTTTGACCAAGTAAGAAGACAAATCAGGAGGGTCAAATATTCAAGGTTGTTGGTCCCAAAAGTGGTCAATGAGATCTAGAGGGGGGGGGGGGGTGAATAGATCTCATAAACTTTAAAACTTTTTCTCTAACTTTTTCTGTCAGCAGACTAAGCTGATCTGATTCGTAAGTTTACTAAGCTGATCACGCACAAAGCTTTGAACATCAGAGTTGACCACTCATCTGATTTCACTAGGCTGATTCAGATATACTCAGAGTTTCAAAACTTGTATGCAACGGATATATCATGTATGTTTTTCAAACAAGTTTATCTTTCAAGTTTTACCCCAGTTTTACAAAATTCTTTTCAAAACATTTTTAACGGTTGAAAGCTCTTTTTGAGATATGCAAGAAAATAATGCAGATGTAAAACACCAATATTTTTATAGTGGTTATATGGATCAAAGTCCTTTAGTCCACTCTTCCAAGTCACACAGATCTTGGGTTATACTATAAACAGACAGTTTACAATATACTCTGCTTGTGCCGAACAACAAATGAACAGGCCACAAGTGCGCAGTAAGAAATCACATAGATATCCTACTCTCCGAAGCTAGATCACTCACATAGATGGATCTACACTCCTCACGCTATTTTCAGTATAGGAGCTCACAAAGAAAACCTACACTAAGAAGCTATATCACTTCACACAGATAGATATACACTCCTTTATTTTCTCAGTTGAAAGTCACTCAGACAGACAACGCAAGTTCTCTGTTCTTCAACGAAAAGCTTCGTCAACAGATGACTGGGCTTGTGATCAGACGACTCAACTGATGGATCTCGCTCTTAAGATGTGATCTTGAATTGTGCAAGTCTCGTTTTCGATCTTCAGTTAGTCTTCTATTTATACTCTCGAATTTGAATTTCTGCCCGTTGAAGATGAGACAGAAATCTGCAGTCCTCGAGTTCTGGTCCCCATTTTCTGGAACGGCTCCCTGCAACTGCTACAGTACAGTCTGCTGTACTTTCTGTCAGTCGCATTTAATGCACTCAGCAGGTTACCGTTGGACAGCTTGCTGACCGTCTTCACTTGGCTGATGGGAGTACTAAGCTGATGGCTACTCGGCTGATTCAAAAATGAACATATCTATCTTGACTCGGCTGATGATCACCAATCTGATCTTTACTGATCTGATATCCCACTCGGCTGATTCGGTCACATAGCTTCCAGACCTTGAGATAGGTTTCACTAAGCTGTTCTTAGTTAATGACTTATCCTTTTGATCTTCAAAACCATTATGGCCTTTTTGTCATCTTCAAAACCTTCTCTAATTTATACCAACAAAGGTCCAGAAGACTACTGATCTGCTGAAAGGAAGAAATTAGACTAGTGAAGATCAGCCGACTCAAATCAGATTTTTTCAAGTTTGGGATCAACTCTGCTCACAATCGGACCTGCGTTCGAGTGAAAAAGATCAGGAAGTCTCCCCAACGGTAATAAATGCACATGGTGTAATAAATGCTGAAGGCCGAGGGTATTAATGGCAAATGATTGAAGAAATACCTCGTATCAGCTAGGTGCATTAAATGCTGCCGGACAGAAAGGACAATATGCAGTACTGTCACTGTGCAGAGAGCCGTTCGCGGAAATTTAAGACCATAAATCGAGAAATTCAAGCTGTGTCTCTCTTCAATGGACACTTTTTGAATCTGTGAGTATAAATAGCTGAAGAGACGAGGAGAAAGAAAATACACAACAACTTAGAGATTGCTTTCGAAGCAAAATATTTTCTAAGTCTCAAAAGCTCAAGAACAGCTCACTCATCAGCTTCGTCATTTGTTGACTTAAGCAGAAGTTGAAGATTAAAAATATACACATTTTTCTGAGTGAAAAACTGTTAGAGTGTTGTGAGGAGTGTTTATCCATCTTTGTGAAGTGATAAAGCTCTGTAGTATAGGTTTTCTTTGTGATTTCCTATTGCGAACTTGTGGCCATTTCATTTGTTGTTTGGCACAAGCAGTGTATACTGATTACTTAGTGTTTTTAGTATAACCCAAGATCTGTGTGACTTGGAAGAGTGGACTAAAGGATTTACATCCATATAACCACTATAAAAATCCTTGTGTTTTTACCCTGAATTTTACTTGCATATTTTCAGTTTGCACAAACACACTTGATAAAACTGTTTGAAAAAGAATTAAAGAAGTTTTACAATATTGGGGATAAAATCTTTCAAACTAATAAGTTTACTTGTGAAAAATACTTTCAAAATTCGCTGCAAGTATTCTAGTATTAAAACTGATTTTGGACTAAATCAGCTAAGTGACTATCAGATTAGTGGTCAACAAAGTTGTTCAAAGATTTGTTCGCGATCAGCTCCGTCAGCTTACTGTTCTGTAACAGCTTAGTCTGCTTACAGTTGAACAAAAAGTTTTAAAGTTAAAACTTGATTAAAATTTGAAGATGTCTATTCACCCCCCCCCCCCCCCCCCCCCTCCTCTAGACCTCATCTGACCACTTGGGACCAACATATATAAATATTTTTTTACATAGAACTACTACGATCCAGATGAAATAAATCGCGGTTATATTTTATTTTATGCTCCATAGTTAACTAGGCATTGATCACCTATTTCTGATGAAAAATTACGCTTGTGAAAGTAAAATTTATAATAGATTTTGAGATACATTTGTGACAAAAATGGGTGTTGCAGATTTATATATGTTGCAAATCTTTAGAAAAACTTTATTTATACAAAATTGTGTAAAATTTGTATAATGTTACCTGTCACAAATTACTTCTGAAAAAAATTGTGACAAATTGTTGTCGGTAATTTTTCTGCTAAATAAATAATTAGAGCTAGAATTTTGCGAAAAACTTGCGACGATATCAAGTGCATGTCGCAAATGTTAGTCATTGTTTTATTAAAGATTCTATCATAAAAAGATTTATGTAACTTTGAGAAATTTTGTCGCAACTCTTATTAGGAAAACAAAATTATTAAAAGGTATGGATATACATGTATGAACTGAAATACTGGTAATGAATGAAAATAACAAACTTTTCTTCTGCTTGTCCAATTACCATTTTGTTCTTGACATTTATTTTCATTCGATTAACCTAGTATAGATTGGAACATAAAATATGGCCCAATTATCGTTTATAGTGTGAATAACACTTTCAAAATTTTGTATGAAATAAATTTGCACAAATTTTCCAAATGTAATTTTATTGAGGAGCGGAAAGAACATGGATCTCTGTTAAAATACTATCAAGTGGATAATAACAATTATAATTTTTTGTCGTAAAAATAATCCTCCATGAAAATTAAATTGGCACAAATAGACCAAAATGTTATTTTCAAATGCATTACTCTGGAAAGTGTATCAATCCAAAATTAATTCAGAAGAATGTGAAACTTGATATAATAATTCACCATTACGTAAACATTGAATGCTTTACTGGCTGAATTTTACTATTGTCCATATAGACAAAAGAGATGTTGAAATGATCAAAGGATTACATAAAACATCTTAAAATTTTAAATTCATAAAATGAGTGATAAAATCTTTATTGAATACTGAAAGTAAATTCTTACAATATGAATTGAATAAATTAGTGATAAAATATTTATTGAATATTGAAAGTAAATTCTTGAGAATGATTTACTGTATTTTTGGACAAAGCTTTTATTAAGAATAGTGAAATTTCATTAAATGGGTTTCACATTGAAATTAATGAGATGTGACTAATAGTGGTAAAATTTTCCAGTTTTAATAGTAGAAATGGTTGATGCTAGATTTATAATAAGACTATTTTTTCTTTGAAAGGTGAAGGAAGTCATTTATTATGATGGGTCCACTTGTTGAATGTAATATAGTTGAATCCCATTATAAAAATAAAATAGGAAAACAAAATTATTAAAGAGAAGATATACTTGTATGAACTAAAATACTTGTGATGAATGAAAAGAACAAACTTTTCTTCTGCTTATCCATTTACCATTATATTCTTGACATTTATTTCCATTCGATTAACCAAGTAGTGATTGGAACATGAAATTCGGACCAAAGATTATTTATTGTGAAATAAATTGGTACAAATTTCTCAAAATGTGATTCTTTTACGCATAACACCCAAAAATTGTTCTTTTTTGAGTGAAATCACTGGAACAAGAAACATGTGACAAAAATATTCTATCACGTGAATTGTTTGCTAGCCTAATTTGAAAATCGAAAGATCATCAAAGAATGTTTCCCTAAAGAAAATGTAGAATGCTTGAGTTCGACCATGTGGACCGAAAATGGACCATCTTATCTCTAAATCAAATTAATTTTGTACACGAAGCATGCAATTTATTAGGACTCCAAGGACCGGGTTTTACTCATGATACCCTGAAAATGACAAGTTCAACATTGACTCGGAACAACACGAATCACATCCATAACTTTCTCCATCGTGTTGCTAGGACACATCCTGAGACTCAGATCAACGTTTCATGTATAAAGGATGAAGATAAAAGTTCATAAAATGTCATTTTTCTAACAAGACTAAGCAATTATATTGAAGAGCAGAAAAAACATGAATCTCTATCAAAATATTATCAAGTGGATAATAATCATTATAAATTTTGATCGTAAGAACACATCCTCCTTGTAAACCCAAATTGGCACAAATAGACCAAAATATTATTTTCGAACGCATTACTCTCCAAAGTGGATCAATTTAAAGTGAATTCAGAAGAATGTGAAACTCGATATTAGAATTCACCATTATGTAAACATTGAATTGTTTACTGGTTGAATTTGTCAATTGTCCATCTAGGAAAAATATCAACAAAAAATATTCAAAATGCTCGTGTTCCTCCCAGGACACCGAAAAGGATCGTGTTATCTATGAATCTAAAAGAACATGAAACTACGATCATGCAATCTATGTATTGTGAATATTATATTTTTTAGGATATGGTAGGCAAAAGAGAAGTGTAGAAAAAATTAGGTGTAACATACCAACAAGCATTATATATCACGTGATTAAACAATTGAAATTTGAAAGACAAATAATTATATTGAAAAATCAAGGTCAGAAATATTAGTATATTCTTGTTTCACCTAGGGCATCTAAAAGATTGTAAATTTTAGCAAATATATATAATTTTATTAAGATCTTGGACTAAAATAATTATTGGAAGAATTTACTAACTCAAATAACAACTAAGTGATCTTAGCAGTTGATTTAACTAAGTTAGAATTGAGTAAAAGGTTTTCAAGATAACAAAAATGATAAATAGAAAGTCATCAACTAAGAAAAAAGAAAAACTTAGTAAACCTCTCTCATGGTCTGTAAGTTACGTGACCAAAATAAGCTTAATGGGGATCTCAGATCAATAAGATCAGATTGGTTACCATCAGCAGTGTCAATATATCCTGTATTCAGTCTTGTCGGCTAAGTGAAGTTTGTCGGCAAGCTCTCCAACGTAACAAACTTAGTTAATTAAATGCGACTGACACAGTGCTCAAATCCGTACAACAAAGTGTATAAATATTCTGCAAAAGCTGTCTTCGAGAAGAAGATCGTTGCCTAGGATTAAAATGTATTTTCATCTATCTTAAATGGGCAGAATTTCAAATTCAAGAGTATAAATAGATCAGGGACTGAAGATTGAAGAGAGAGTTGCACAATTCAAGATCATATCATAAGAGCAAGTTCCATCAGTTGAGTTGTCTGATCGCTACGCGGAATCATGTGTTGACAAAGCAAATTGTTGAAAAAAAGATCACACAACTTCTATATCTGAGTGATATTCAATTTTTGTTTTAAGGAGTATGTATCTGATATGTGTGAGAAGATATAACTTCAGAGAACTAGATTCATTTGAGTGATTTTCCATGAGTGAGCGGAGTGTTCTTACTTAAGGCTTAACATGTGATGTAAAGCTTAAGTGTTCTTTAACTGAGTGCTTTAGAATAGGTTTTTCTAAGTGAATTACGTGGGGACTAAGTGTTCCACTTGAGGCTTATCATTTGTTGGAAAATTTCAAGCTTTTGCACTAGTTACTTAGTGTTTGTAGTATTACTTAAATCTGTTTGATTTAGAAGAGTGGACTAAGAGGATTTGTTTCTGCTGAATAACTATAAAATTCCTTATGTGATTTACCTCACTTGTCTTGCATTGCATATTCATAAACTAAGTAAATCATTTAAAAGAAAAATCTTTTAAATTAAGGAATTTCTAACTTGGGGCAAGACACTCTTTGTGATTTAAAGTTAGTTGAGTTGAAAACATTGTTTGAAAAATACACATAGGCATATCCGCTGCATCATTGATTGAAACTTTGATTATATAAGCTTGATGAGCAGAATCAACTATGCAGTATACTCTGCCGATAAGTTTAGTTCAAGAACAGCTAAGTCGTCTCCATCATGGAAGAGATAGTTTGTGAATGAAAATAAATCTACAAAATAACTTCAAACAATCCATCTGAACAAATATTATGAACTACATTAAAGAAATTGTTCAAAATAATTATGTAGGACAAATGCGACCCGAGACTTTTTCATGTTTAAAAATTTAATTAAATTTTTTTGTACGTAGAACTACTGCGATCCAGATGAAATAGTGTATTCGAAAAAATGCGAGGTGCATTAAGAATTTAAAAATCATGGTTATATTTTTTTTAATGCTCCATAATCAATTAGGCACTGATCACCTATTTCTGATGAAAAATTACACATGTGAAAAAATAATTAATAACGACTTTTGCGATACATTTGTGACAAAAATTGGTGATGTAGATTTAAATATGTCGCAAATCTTTAGGAAAAAATTATTTATACAAAATTGTGTAAAATTTGTACAATGTTCCTTGTCAAAGTTACTTCTGGCAAAAAATTATGACATTATATTTTCACTCATTTTGGTGCTAAAATAAATAATTAACGCCATAATTCTGCTAAAATCTTGTGACGAAATTAAGTGCATGTTGCAAATATTAATCATTGTTTTGTTGAAGATTCTGTCATAAAAAAATTTGTATAACTCTGAGAAATTTTGTCGCAACTCTGCCATAACAATTAATTTGCGACACATTCCATCAGTCGCAAATTTTCCATTGCAAAAGGAAAAATTCTAGTAGTGCATCACATATGAGTTAAGATTGATTTATGTTATACATTCACATACTAAGTATATCACATTCATTTCACGAGTAATTTAAATTTGAGAAGAAATTATTTTAAAACAAAAAATTGATATTTATATATGTTTATGTATCGAGGTCTCATTTTTTGTCAAATATGAGGGGTTGTGGGAAGACGAATATGGATAGAGAGTTTGAGCTATATGTTGAAGGTGTGGTGGCCAGCTTGAGCCTTGAGCCACAGTACCAAACTAAGTCGTGGTCTTCAATTTGCAACCACATAAAAGTGTAAAACCTGATGAGTGTGTTTTGGTTGGATTATAGTATTTAGAATAATCGAGTGATGGGTATCGGGTTTTAACACATCTCTTCAACATGAAGATAGGTAGATCGATCAAACCTTTCTTCTATTTGTTCTCGGGGATCGAAACCTGCAATCAAAGACAACCATGTCAGGTTAATGCCGGTGGTTACCCGGCGATAATCCTCCGATGCTTAAGTAAGTGTCGAGCCGAGATGAGTGAAATGGGTAGTTAAGATTTTGGTCCGAGAAAACATCTTCTCTGTAATTAATGAGGGTTATTTATAGTTTTTCGCACGGGTTAATGGATCGGATCCTGACAAGACACTTCGGTTACAGCAAATGGGTTGCGATAGGACATTTTTAGGTCAGGATCGGATACTGTATATGATTTGACCCGTATGGGTAAATAGTATGGCAAACGTCGACTTTATCCATGTCGATAGAAGAGATATCGATAAGGAGACGAATAGGTATTTTCACATGAGAAGATCGACGTCTCTCGATGTCTTCATAGGACTCGATCGACGTATTTCGATACATTATATAAGTAATTGATCTTCATCGAAGACATGTTAATCGATTGTCGACGTGGACTTGTGATCGGCGAAGACTTGGTACATCAAGAGTCCCCCAAGTTCTAGAGTTCGAGTGAAGATCGAAGTCTGGAAGTTTTGATGCTTTTCGTTGGTTTTGAATTTTTTGAACATAGTATAGTGGTAGTCCCCCAAGTTCTAGAGTTCGAGTGAAGGTCGAAGTCTGGAAGTTTTGATGTTTTTTGTCCTGCTCTATGTTTGCCAAACAAGGTTTTTGTGTATTTCAAAAAACATGCGCGGTAAATTCGAAAATTTTTGTTTTGGCGGCAATCCCTTATACAGGCGAGGAAATGAAACATCGCGTCGTTATTGTGGAGGTACGCGAAAAGTCGTGTCCTTTGGAGGGTTAGTTTCGTAATTTAGTGAGTGAGGTGTGAAGCGGTATTTACTTTCTCTATATATATAGGTCGTTTTTACCGTAAACGACTTCATCTTAAGTAAATTTGTTACTCTCGGAGCAGTGCGAGAAAGTTAGTTGATTGCATAAGTCGTCTTTTTATATATTCAAGAAATCGAGAGCAAAAGATGTCGGAAGCGCCTTCTAGTCCAGATAGTGGCTTTGTCGATGCCCTCGTTGATGAGGTTTTTAACGAACACGTCGATGCCAATGCTGGAGAGAGGGAGGAATCAGGCGACGACGAGAATACCCGACAATACCAGACCAAGGAGGCTTATTATGAGTTTCAGGCTGGTGGTCACAAGAGATCAGCTGCTGCAATGTCGTCTGCCTTCGCGATACCGCCGGGCTGGAGCTTAACGATTCCTGATAAGGAAGACCGAATGCACGAGCCCCGACTGGTAGCTTCGCGATTCATGAAGCGTCGATGGAGCTAGGGTTTCGAGTACCAATAGCTCCGAAGTTAGCGGATATTTTGAATGCTCTCGGTTGCGGCCGACACAGATCGTGCCAATTGGAATGGCGATGATAATCGCGTTTATCGTTGTCATGAAAGCCCTAGGAGAGTATGCTTCTTTCGGGAATTTCTGGCATCTGTTCAGGGTGAGCGGGTCACCGAAGTCGGGCACAGGGTTCTACCAAGTGAAAGCTCGACAAAATCTGAGTTTCTTGAGCAACGCCAAAAGTTCCCACGGAAAATGCTGGAAATCGAGGTTTCTTTTTCTTAGACCTCCAGTTGACGTGGCGCTCAACGTACATTCCCTTTGGCGCACAGGTCCTATTTCTGTTCGTGATCCTCCGGAGCCTGGGTTTAGGAAGGGTTTTCTCAAGGTTTTGTCAAGGTGGAACTTGGACGTCAACAAATTGATAGAAGAACCTCGACTACGGGCTTGTATGCTCTCGAGGTCGACCAGGGGAGCTAACGATCCTAGTTTGGGTAAGCCAATATCCATATAATCCGTGGTTTTCTTTATCCATGCTTTATTTATTCTCCTTCATTTTTATATCACATATGAGGTGTTGACTGGGGTTGTAGTGCCCCCGAAGGGACCCAAGCATAGTACAATGACCCCGGGTCAGTCGAGTCACGGCATTCAAAGTCGAGGGACTGTATCGCATGGTCGATATGTCGGTGATTTTTGGAAAATATCGGCGGGGGAAGGTTCTGCTGTTCGCCGAGAAGAAATCAGAAGGGGAAAGAGACAGAGGGTCGAAGTCGTTGAGGAACCGATAGCTGAGGAGGCGGTTGCCGACGAACCTAGGATTCCCGTGCCACCCCTTAGGGAGGCAAAAAGGATTAGTTCTCTGTATTTATCTGAAGGTGTCGATCTTAATTGGGATTTATCGGAGTGGCTCAAATCACAGTTGTCACACCCCATCCAATTGAATGATAATACAAGTGTTCTTGACCAGGGTTCAATGGTTCCCGCTTTTGCTTCTTTCGTTCACAGCATATATCCCCCAGATCAGGAGAGTTTATCTCGGTTCACGATTCAAGAGAATGTTCATCATGGGGGTCGAACATTGGCTGCCGTAAGTTTTATTCTTAGTGTTTACAAATTTGATTGCGATTCATTATATATGTCGATATTCACTTATGAGTATCGACCTTCACAGGCGATGCAGTACATGTTCCAAGGTTATCTCGAGGCTGAGAATGCGTATAAGGAGCTCGACAAGTGTAAGAGCGAGATAGCAAGGCTGAAGTCGGAGCATGCGCAGGTGCTAAAAGAAAGGGATCAACAGCTCGAGGATGCCATTCGGCAGTGGATTTCGGCGACGAGGGAGAACGATCAGCTCCGAAGGGGTTATCCTCCTACGGCGAGGGTCGTGTCGCCTGAGCAGAGGCTTGAAATAGCGAGGGAATTTGTTAATTCCCCCGTTTTTAATTATCTTGCTGATCTTAGAATGGGTTCGGAGTTGATTCAAATGCACGAGAAGACCGTGGCCCAATTGATGCATCGCGAATTCTTGAATAATAGGGAGTTCGACTATGATCTCATAGAACCGGAGCTCAACAAAAAGTGTGAGCTCGAAGTTAATCTTGCAGACTTGGAAGTGCAGGAAGCGCTTGCTCGATCTCATGAATTTGGGAAACTGATACCCAACAAGTGACTCCTAGAACTTTTAGATTTATCTGTAATTATGATATTGACATGGTTTCTGTTTTGAACTTGTTTTTTGAACTCTTCGTATGTAATTTTTGAGTACATCGATTTATTTTTGTTAATCGATCAAATGTAATCTACAATTCACTGCTGAGTTTCCTTCCTTTTTTACTTTCTTTTGGAATTTGCCATTGCGTTCGCGCTTATCTAGTTCTTTAAGTATGGTGGTGGACATTCAGAGGGAGTCTATTGGGCCTTGGGCTTCTTTTTAGACTTTTGTCATAACTTCTGAAAGAGCGCGCCTTTTGACCGTTCGCTTCTATAAATAGGGTGGCGTCCCTTGCCCAATTATTCATAATATCTCAAAATTTTTCCTTATATCGGAGATAAGTTGTCGGAGCGGCTGCCGGTCGAGTTTCCCAGTCGGTTAAGTCGAAGTCGTTCGTATTTTAGGTACTGTTTCTATTCTTTTTATGTCGAATCATTCTATGTCGATAGGTAATGAGTAGGTAGGTGAGGGTGAGGGTATGTCGCCCAAATCTATAATGTCACATTTCGACCTTCCTTTCGAGGGACCGCTCCATAGTCCTCTTTCTGCCCATCTTTTTGGCATTGTCGAAACCATTCCCAAAGAGGTCGTCCCGCCTAGTTCGACCTCGGAACGTTATCGGACCATAGAGCATTTCAACAACATGTCGGCAAGTCGTTTACGTTTATCGGTTGAGTCGATATTGGAGAAATTTCAATTTCCCAAGGGATGGACCGTTCTTCAACCCAACCCCGATCAAAGAATGAATGACCCCCCTAGGGGTTGTCGTGCTTTTCATATTGATACCTTCGAGAATGGTCTTCGTCTTCCCTTGGCCAAAGAATTTATCGACATAGTTAATGGTCTCAGCCTTTGTCCGACCCAACCAGTTCCTAATGCGGTAGGTTATATCATCGGTTTTTGTTTGGTCATGAAAGCGTTAGGTTAGCAAGCTTCCTTCGCGAATTTTTGTGCTCTTTTTACTGTAGGCCCTTCGCCTAAGTCGAATGAGGGTTTTTACTTTGTCAAGTCGAGACCTAATGTTAGGTTCTTAAGTGACCTTAAGTCTTCTCATGGAAAAAGTTGGAAACATAGATTCGTCTTTGTTCGCGCCCCTAAGAACTTCGTTTGGGGAACCAAACGAGAGTGGAAATCGGGTGGCATTCTTTTGAAGAACGTCCTTGAACCTTCTTGGGGGCCAGATTTCCTTTCACAGTTATCGGAGTCGAGTTATGACATCAATCAACTCTTGCGGGAACCGGTATTGAGTTTGGGGGGAATGTCGATTTCACCACCACCTATCAATAGTCCTTCTTTAGGTAGTCATAGTACTTTCTTTTTTGTTTTATTTTATTCGATTGTTGACTAACTATCCTGTTTTGCTCAGAATCTGTAGTTATGGCTAGTCGATCTGCGGCTATTTCTGTGTTGAAAGTCAAGTAAAAGTTGGCGGCTGCTTCTTCAGCCTCTCCATCGACTCGCGGAAAAGAGGCAAGGACTAAGGTGTCGGCGCAATCGAGCACTCTCCCTCCTCCGTCTAACCCCCGTCCCGAGAAGCAAACTTCTTCGGACAAGGTTAAACGATCTGCTCCTCTGGAGGAAGGGACCAAAGAAATGCCTTCACCAAAGAGGGCTAAGTCCGGCGTCAACCACAGCCAATCGACTGGAGGTCCCGTCAGTGTCGGTCCCGTGAATCAATAGGAACCATCATGGAGAATTAAAAGAGGAAGATGGGTAACCATGTCGCTCAAAGTTCGATGATTAATCCGGCTTTCCTTCGTACCGACGTTAGTCCTGAAGTTTGGGACAAATTTTGCTCAACTTTAGCTCTCGTCGATCATCAAACGTTGCTGAATTTTGATACTGCCGACATCCTTTATTTACAGGCGGCTCTACAAATGGCGGTATTCTCTCTTATAATCGTAACTTTTTCGATTTCTTATTAGTTTGATATCATCATGATTCTGTAACACGACATTGCACCTTCGCAGAGTAACCAGTTGATTTTCCATAACGCCTGTAAGGCAGATGCAGCACGGAAACGCGCCGAGAGGTTCAAAAGTCTTGATAAGGAGGCTAGGGAGCAGATAGTCACTCTGGAGGGGAAGGTTAAGAGCCTTGAGGGGGAAGTTCTGACTAAGGATGCTCGGATTGCCGAATTGGAGGTCGAATTATCGACGTTGAGGATTGACTTTGAGAAAAGGTTGGCAGAAAAGGAGGCCGATGGCTTTGCTAAAGGTCAGCAGGAGGCCTTGGATCACCATCGGAGTCTGACGTCCGAGGAGAGGAAACAAGTCGTGCTTGAGTTCTATAATAGCATTGTCTATCGAGAGCTTGTGGATCGGCAGTTCGGTGATGATTTGATCGAAATGTTCATTAGAGGGTGGAAGCAATGTCGAGCTTGGGGTTTTCTCAATAATAAGTTCGACGAGAAGAAAATGGATCCTGCTCTAGATGAGGACGGCAAAGAGGTGGAGATTCCTTTAGTAGAGGGCGATAAGGAAGACCCCGAGACACATGAGTTTGGTTTTCTCCTTGCTCTTCAAGCCGAGAAGGCTGACAAGGCTGAGGAGGCCACTCAACAGGATGTCCCCGAAGCTTCGAAGGAGTCGACCCATCTGGACAAGCTCGACTATGAGACCCGCTACGGCCCTGGCTCTATGTGATCATTTTAATTTGTCTATTTGTTATTCGTACCTTTGAATCTCGACGATGCGTCGTCGAGTCATGCCCGAGTGGCATGTTGGATATTATTCTAATTTGGTTCTGTAATAATATTTATTTGTCGATTATTTGTCCTTCTTGACTTTTGAATCGTGTTTTATCTTGTGCATGTGGTCCTACTTGTCAGTATTTGTCTGAGCATGTACCAATCCCTAGGGTTGAGTTTCATTTTGAACCCTTGGATGGGAGACTTTTGTCTATAAATACTTGCTTTATTGGGATAAAATTTCATAGACAAGCATAAGCCTTTTCAAATGACTTCCCTTATATTTCCGTTTTGTATTAGATTGTCGTCATCCTTCAATTTTTCAAATCTTGATATGGGAGTAATTGGAAAGTGTCATATATCCGAGCTATTGATTGGTCCTTTGAAATCATTCTTTGCACCGACTCGTTGACCTCGGATTGTCGAGACGCACAAAGCTAGCCTTATTGTGTCGATTTTGACAAGAAGTGCCATTTCAGGTCGACGCACGAGAATGTCTTTCGGCACTGGTGGGCCGATCTTTCGACTAATGCTCAGTCGATCCTAGTAGCGAAGTTGTATAGATAGTTGGCGCATTTAATAGGGTCAATCTTAGCCGTTGATCGTGCTGCCTTTTTGAGCCGTTGGATACGGTCCACGTGGGCTTCCTTGGGCAGCGCAGGAGTCGGCCTATTTAATGCCTAAAATCTGGGCCGTTGATTATGACAAATCTGAGCCGTCAGATCAGATGGCCCCGGTCTATAAATAAGTAGGGGGTATCCACCAAAAACAGCCAAACATGTTTTCTCTAATATGTTATCCGACAAAAACCACCCTCAATAACCTTTCTATTATTAAGCCATCGAGGGGTGCATTCTTCATCTTTGCGCCTCTTGATTCCACTCGACTTCCTGACCGAGGAAGGGATTAATTTTATCTTCGATTGGGTGGTATCAGTAAAGGGGTTTCCCCATTTGGTAGGCCTCGTCGTTCGAATGGGTGGGATCGGTAAGGACGACGATGCCGGTGTCGGCGGTACCTCGATATGTCAATGCTTGGATACTCTTCGTCTTGTATCTGAGTGTCGATATCTCGAGGTATCGTGGTACTCGAGGAGCCAGGGGTGAGGTAGAAGGTATGGCAGCCGATCAGATGGTGGAGGACTTAAAGCGCAAAAATATCCATAAGCGCTTCTTAGCTCTCCTATCTCTCGGTCAATGCAAAGAGATCCATCACCCATGAGCATAACATTGACTGAGATGGTGTGTCTTCTCGAGCTAGTTGCTGCCTTGGAAGGAAGGAGATTCCCCTGGCCTTCGCTAAGACCATCGACGACTTTGGGAGCCATTTCCACAATGCGTTGGTCAGTGAGAGATAAAGTTGTTTATAGCTTTATCTCTCATTGATCGCTGCATTGAGGAAGACGTGCTCTGGTGTCACCCAAGGTCTTTATCGAGCTTATATCGAAGGAGTTTGGTTGCTGAATAGGTAGGAATCCATCCGAGAGCTCCTCCACAGTCCGATAATCGAAGAACAAGGTTATTTGGTTTGCAATTTGTAATAGATTGTAGTAGGTTTTTCGAGTTTTTGGTAATTATCTCGATTGTAATATATTCGACCCTTGTAACTGTATCGATTTCTGAGATGGAATAAAACTTATTTCCTCCATTTATATTATTTTTACTTCAATCTTTTCTGTCGACTTCTCTATCGATATTATTGTAACTGTCAATCTTTCGAACAATTAGCTTACCTTCCTCGAATGTCGGTTTCAGCTCGATGCTACTGTGGTTGTCAAGAAATAATAGTTTAGCTTATTTTAAAGTTAATTTAATAGCTTTTATTCGTTGAGTGTCAATTTCATCTCGATGCCTCTGCGGCTGTCGAGGAACATGGAGTGTTTTGGCTTATTAATAGTCTTCTTTTGTTGATCGGCGATTTTATCTCGCTGCCTCTGCGGATTTCGAGGAGTGCTGGAAGTGAGCTTATTAATAGCTTTCATATTTGATCTCGACTCGATGCCCGCGGCTTTCGAGGAGTGTTGGAGGTGAGCTTATTAATAGCTTTCATATTGATCTCGACTTGATGCCCGCGGCTTTCGAGGAGTGCTGGAAGTGAGCTTATTAATAGCCTTCATATTTGATCTCGACTCGATGCCCGCGGCTTTCGAGGAGTGCTGGAAGTGAGCTTATTAATTGCTTTCATGTTGATCTCGACTCGATGCCCGCGGCTTTCGAGGAGTGTTGGAGGTGAGCTTATTAATAGCATTCATGTTGATCTCGACTCGATGCCCGCGGCTTTCGAGGAGTGCTGGAAGTGAGCTTATTAATAGCTTTCATATTTGATCTCGACTCGATGCCCGCGGCTTTCGAGGAGTACTGGAAATGAGCTTATTAATAGCTTTCATGTTGATCTCGACTCGATGCCCGCGACTTTCGAGGAGTGTTGGAGGTGAGCTTATTAATAGCTTTCATGTTGATCTCGACTCGATGCCCGCGGCTTTCGAGGAGTGTTGGAGGTGAGCTTATTAATAGCTTTCATGTTGATCTCGACTCGATGCCCGCGGCTTTCGAGGAGTGTTGGAGGTGAGCTTATTAATAGCTTTCATGTTGATCTCGACTCGATGCCCGCAGCTTTCGAGGATTGCTGGAAGTGAGCTTATTAATAGCTTTCATATTTGATCTCGACTCGGTGCCCGCGGCTTTCGAGGAGTGTTGGAGTTGGGCTTATTAATAGCTTTCCTGTTGATCTCGAATCGATGCCCGTGGCTTTCGAGGAGTGCTAGAAGTGAGCTTATTAATAGCTTTCATATTGATCTCGACTCGATGCCCGCGGCTTTCGAGGAGTGCTGGAAGTGAGCTTATTAATAGCTTTCATATTTGATCTCGATTCGATGCCCGCGGCTTTCAAGGAGTGTTGGAGGTGAGCTTATTAATAGCTTTCATGTAGATCTCGACTCGATGCCCGCGACTTTCGAGGAGTGCTGGAAGTTAGCTTATTAATAGCTTTCATATTTGATCTCGACTCGATACCCGCGGCTTTCGACGAGTGCTGGAAGTGAGCTTATTAATAGCTTTCATATTTGATCTCGACTCGATGCCCGCGGCTTTCGAGGAGTGTTGGATGTGAGCTTATTAATAGCTTTCATGTTGATCTCGACTCGATGCCCGCGGCTTTCGAGGAGTGTTGGAGGTGAGCTTATTAATAGCTTTCATATTTGATCTCGACTCGATGCCCGCGGCTTTCGAGGAGTGCTGGAAGTGATCTTTTCAGTCCGATCTGTCGATTCTGCTGCAATATATGTAACTCCAACAGAATTCATGGATTAGATTAAAATAAAGTAGGGACTTTTATAAAAGCTTATCAAAACACAAACATAGGGCAATCGCTTTATGCATAGAATTTCCTGAGGTTTTTTCCATTACATGTTCGTTCGACAGGCTCCCCGTTCATCGTTTCGATCATTACTGCTGTTGGCTTCATCCATGTCAATCTTTGCTTCTGCGATTAGTCCTTCTTTCTTTGGTCGTCCTCGAGGAACCATGACATTCCCTTTAGCAACTTGAGCTATCCATTTTTTTCTAGCTTCGTCGAGTAGGGCTCTCACATCTTTCTTCGTCATTTGGACGACCTCGGGCTCAGAGGGTCTGGAAGGTTCTCCATCTTCCTCCGATAAGCGATCTTGATTCCTGGGAGGCATGCTATCTCCTTGACCCTCCCTAAGTTGATCTTGGTTTCCATTTCGTTCTCGAGCAAGAGCGGCCATCGAACGTGAGGTCATCTTTATTCGAATCAGAGATATTGTTTCCCACAGATAGTGCCAATTGATGAGTGTGTTTTGGTTGGATTATAGTATTTAGAATAATCGAGTGATGGGTATCGGGTTTTAACACATCTCTTCAACATGAAGATAGGTAGATCGATCAAACCTTTCTTCTATTTGTTCTCGGGGATCGAAACCTGCAATCAAAGACAACCATGTCAGGTTAATGCCGGTGGTTACCCGGCGATAACCCTCCGATGCTTAAGTAAGTGTCGAGTCGAGATGAGTGAAATGGGTAGTTAAGATTTTGGTCCGAGAAAACATCTTTTCTGTAATTAATGAGGGTTATTTATAGTTTTTCGCACAGGTTAATGGATCGGATCCTGACAAGACACTTCGGTTACAGCAAATTGGTTGCGATAGGACATTTTTAGGTCAGGATCGGATCTTCTGTATATGATTCGACCCGTATGGTTAAATAGTATGGCAAACGTCGACGTTATCCATGTCGATAGAAGAGATATCGATAAGGAGACGAATAGGTATCTTCACATGAGAAGATCGACGTCTCTCGATGTCTTCATACGACTGGATCGACGTATTTCGATACATTATATAAGTAATTGATCTTCATCGAAGACATGTTAATCGATTGTCGACGTGGACTTGTGATCGGCGAAGACTTGGTACATCAAAACCATGATTTATGTGAATTCAAAAGTTGCCAATATAATTTTTCCATACCCACGACAAAAACTTGGAGGCTCGTATTCAAATCTTTTAGCTCCGTAATGGATGCAATTAAGCATTTTTTTCTAATTCATGCATTCTTTAGCATGCAGGATCTTAGAATTTCGATCATAAAAGGATAATGACATATTTTAAATCATGGAAAAGTGAATATGAACACTTCTGAATATAGGAGTATATTTTATCTGGGAAAAAAATTATGAAGTACAAACCATTTACTTTATGTGAGGTCAATTGAGCTCTAACAAACCATCCACTCGAAGAACGTCGTCTTTGTAATTTATTGATGTGTTGAATGTATTTTGGTTTTCTTCCACATTAAATATTTAGTAATGGTAATATTTTTCCTCCGAAGGTTGCTTGGTTGAATCTCTAGTTTTCTTTGATATTCTAACTTAAAGAAGGTGATTTTGTGAAAAGATAATTAATTTGAATAAAATGCATAATTGGAACATTGAAAAGAAAATGGAAATAAAAGATTTGGAATAAGAAATTATCGGATCTATCTACTCTCTTATATGTAAGATCTACTATAGGTCGCACACTATTTTCTCAAAGTTTTATTTTTCACAAAAAGAGATGAACCTTTGCCTCTTCTTCTGAGGATATACACGATTCAAATGTTATACGACAACTGGTATAATTTCTAAAAGAAAGATTAATTTAAACTTGTTTTTAAAAACTTCTCGATCAGACATGTGTTATGATCTATTTGTTGTACATTCACATAGTAATTAAGAATATCATATTTATCTTGTGAGTTGTATAAATTTGAGAGAATTTTTTTTTTTCAAAATGTAAGATATAATTTAGTTTGAATTTCAATTTTCTCTATTGCTCTTTATAAAAAAGGGGCAAGACATTTGCCTTTTTTTTTCCTTAAGACATGCACACTCAAATAGTATATGCCCTAATATAATTCCAAGAATAGAAATTAATTTAAACTTGTCGTGGGGAATGTGTTAAGATATTTTGGTGTTAATAAATTGAAATAGTAAGTAAAACATAGTCATTGTAGAGTAGTTTAATTTTGAGAGAATTAAGTTTGAACTATTTACCATTTAAATGTGATATCTGCTCTAAATTTAATCTTGTTTCTGTTGGTCCTAAGTGGTCAGATGAGGTCTAGATGGGGGGAGGAGAGTGAGTAGACCTCTGAAAATTTTTAGACTTAAAAATTTTTCACTCGACTGTCAACAGACTAAGCTGTTGTAGGTCAGTAAGCTGACTAAGCTGATCGCTGAACAAATCTTTGAACAGCACAGTTAACCACTTCTCTTTATACTACTTAGATGATTTTAGGAAGGTTTAAAACAGAGCACTTGCAGCGGATATTTGAAAGTGTTTTTAACAAGTGTACTTAGTCTATTTAAAAGATTTTATCCCCAGTTTAAATAAACTCCTTATAAAATCTTTTAAAAGTTTATTTGAAAGTTTTATGCAACTCTTAGAAAATGTGCAAGTAAAAATGCAAGATAAAACTCAAAGAATTTTTATAGTGGTTATATGGATAAAAATCCTTTAGTCCGCTCTTCCAAGTCACTTAGATCTTGTGTTATACTAGAAAATACAAAGTAATCACTATACAATGCTTGTGCCAAACAACAAATGAAATAGCCACAAATGCGCAATAGGAAATCACAAAGAAAGCCTATCCTCTGAAGCTAGATCACTCTCTAAGATGGATCTACACTTATCACAACACTCTTTACAGTTTTCACTCAGAAAAAATGTTTATCTTTTTTATCTTCAACTTCTGCTTTTGTCAACAAATGACTAAGCTAATGAGTGAGCTGTTCTTGAGACTTAAAGATTCTGCTTCGGATTATTCTCTCAGAGATTGTGTTGTTTTTTTCTTCTTCTTCTTCAATCTCATGAACTATTTATACCCTGAGTTTGAAAAATGTCCATTGAAGAGAGACAGAATTCAAAATCCTCGGGTACTGGTCCTTAATTTCTGCGAACGGCTCTCTGCACAGTGATAGTACTGTCAACTGTACTTTCTGTCAGGCAGCAATTAATGCACCAAGCTGATACGGGGTTTTCCTTCAATCATTTGTCATTAATACCCTCGGTCTTCAGCATTTATTACTCCAAGTGTATTTATTACCGTTGGAGAGACTTTCTGATCCTTTCCACTTTGCTGATGAGTACACTAGTTTGATGTAGAACAAAGTTGATCCCAGACTTGAACTAATCTGATTAGAGTCGGCTAATCTTCACCAATCTGATTTCTTTCTTCACCAGCAGATCAGTAGTCTTATTGGACCTTCTTGAACTTTGACTTGACTGATATAACTTTAACATCAATCAAAATTCTTCTAAGGGTTTTCACTAAGCTTTCCTAACTTAGCTGATTATGATGTTTTGGAAATCATCAAAACCTCCCTTCAATCTTTAAATCACTTGTCCGTTGATCTTTATCTTCATCCAACAATTTCCCCCTTTTTGATGATGACAAAACCTAATCAGCTAAGTACCTGTACCTAGACTAAAGTTTTTGTCCTCAAGAATTTCTGAGTTAGAAATAATATGTTGGATGAAAAACTTGAACTTTTATTAAATTCAGAGTTGTGGGTACAAGTTACATGTTTTCAGACAGATGAAAAGTTACAAGTAATATGAAAAACAGATTACAAGTTTAAGTGCTAGTGATCTGATTCTTCATCAGTCACTTCTTCTTCACTTTCAAACAGTTCTTCATCGTCTTCATCTTCCCCTTCTTCATCAGATTCACCACTACTTAGAAGATTTTTCTGAGCAGCTTCCATCTTTTGCTTGATTTCCCTTTCAAGCTTCAGCTCCTGTTCTGCTTCATCAATTCTTCTTTTCAGGCGATCTAAGCTTTTGTACGTTGTATATAGATCTAGTTTCTCCTCAGGTGTATCCTTGGATGCAGCCAATTCTTTGTCAAACTTGACTGGTTCCTTGGCGTATTCTTCTTGATCAGCAACTTCTTCATCCTTGGAATCAGCAGCTTCTTTTCAGCAGCTTCATCCTTGGCATCAGCAGCTTCTTCTGTAGCAGCCTCTGCTTCCTTCTCAGTTTCAGCTTTCTCTTCGGTTTCCTTGACTGGTTCAGGTACGGACTCTGTTTGCTTCTCATCAGTTTCCTTCTCAACAGCAGAGTCTTCAGGTACTTGAGCAGTTTCAGGTACATCAGTAGCTTCATCCTTTTCAGAATCTGACTTCTCTTCCCCTTTTTTTTCATCATCAAAAGGGAGAGAATCAGCAACTGGCAGATTGATGGCAGTGCAGATCCTATTGATATTTGCATCCATAGTGACAAGTGTTGATGATAGTTGATTAAGTGTTGATCCCTGAGTGCTGGTCTGATCATTCAAATAATCCATGTTCAGTTGCAGAGTGGCTATTTCAGCATGGACCTTTGATGCAATTTCATCCAAGTGTGATGCCCATTCCCTTTTCAGTTCCATTTCAGCATCAGCAAGCTTGGTGATTAATCGAATGGCATTGGCAATATCAATTTCATTACGTTGAATAGTTGTGTGAAGATGATTTACATCAGACTTCACGTCTTCAATGTTTCCATTCAGACTGTTCAGACTCTGGATCAATTGAAGAGAGTTGTTCGCAGGAAGGTTATCAACAACATCCTTGAGCAAATTTTTGTTTTCTTCCTGTAACCTCCTGTTTTCTTTTTATATTTGTCTGTTATCATCCTTCAGTTCCTTCATTTCCTTCGTCAGCTTTCCAATTCTATCATCCAAGGTCTGTTCCAGCAGCAGCTGAATATATTCCATCAGACTTGAATGTTTATCAGCTTTTGCAATGGAGGTGGAAGCTGATGGCTCAGTTTGGTAAACTTCAATATCAGCTAAGTTCTCTTCTGCTTCTTCTTCATTTAGTTCAGACTTAGCAGGCTCCTGAGCAGTTGAATGAACAATAAAGGCGCCAGCTTTCTCCTGAGCAGGTTCTTGAACTTTTTCTTCATCAGGCTTGGCAGCAACTTGTTGAACAGTTGACTGTTCCTCCACCTTAACAGTTTCAGGCGTTCCATCCTCAGATATTCTAGTTGTCTGATGGATTACCTGAGTGATTTTAGGCATAGATCCCTGAGCTGGTGCCTTTATCACTTCTTGGTAACTGCTTACCTCAGAGCCAAAAGCAATCTGCTGAACACTGGGCAGTGAAGGCAGATCACTTGGAGAACCTTTGTAGTATCTTGATCGTTCAGACCACTTCTCCAGAGCTTGATAAACAGCTATTTGAACAACCCTCTTCACAGGATCATCCTTCTTTATTCTCTTTGGGGGCAGGGAGTTCTTGATTTTCTCTGATAGCTTGTAAACGATGTCTCTTGCAATATTATGGAAGACATCCCTTATGTGATCAGGATCTAAGGCATGTGAGATAGAATCAGTTTGAAAGAAGTCTAGCACCCATTTCTCTTCAGCTTCAAATTCTTCCCAAGCCTTCAACTCAGCAACAGACTTATCAACTCTGTAAGTTCTCCACTAATTGTATCTAGTCTTCTCCTTGACGAATAGAGTGGTCTGTTGCAGCTGTCTGTCAAATTCTTGTAAGGCAGCTTCAAATCTGGCAAAAGCAATGGGATGACCTTTGACAATGTTTAAGGCTCATTTAACATTAAAGGGGTATTTATCAACTCGCATGCCTGGTGGCAGAATCCGTCTTGCCTTTAAGGATTCTCCAATCCTTATACCACCAGCATGTTGAGGCCCATTAGCATCCTTCTTGGTCATTTCAAGAACCATAGCCAGTTCAGCAGCCTCAGCAGCTTGGCGTTCAGCAGGTGTCATTTTCCTTCTCATTTCTTCTTTTTCTGCTTCAATCTTGCTAAGCCTGATAGCTCCAGCAAGTTCTTCCTTAGCCTTCTTTTCTTCTAGGGCATCCTCCCTTCTTTTCCTTTCAGCTGCAGAAATTTTTCTTTTCACAATCTTCTTCTTCTTTGGTTTATCAGTAGCAGGTTCAGGAGCAGCAGATGATAATGGAATGGCTGCTTTTGGTTCTATGATCCTCACTTCTGGATCATCTTGAGGTTCAGAAACCTCAGCTGTTGAAGCTTGCTTTTGGGAAGCTGTTGCAGCATCATCAGACGACTTCTTAGCAGCAGCAGCATCAGCAAGTTTATCATCTTCAACTGGCCTCTCAGCTGATTGAGGGCCTTCTCTCAGGAGATGGTTCAAAGACCATTTTCCTCTTAGCGGACTTTTTAGGTGCAACTTTCTCATTTTTTTGCCTTGAAGTTGCAGTGTCTTTGAGTTGACTCCTAGTCCTCTTAGCAACGTTCTCAACAGGTTGCTCCTCTGATACAGTTCTGGAGGGTGAACCAGCTGATATCTCCAGAATTTCAGCAGTAGTCTTTTTAATGATTGTATCGGCAGCAACCTTCTTTTTAGCATCTGTTCTAGCTTTAACAGCTGGCTTGGCTGTCTGAACAGATTGTTTTCTTTTCTTAGTAGGGGCCTTTTCCTTAGGCTCATCAGCCTCTTCTTCATCCATTTTCCTCTTTGAACTGATGGGATAGTGCCCTGCAAGCCAATATATTTAGCTTGTATTGGAACTATCATTATCTTTCTTTAGTATAAATGTAATAATACGCATGTTTATTTATATGTGTATAAGGATAAACAATGGCCAACTTCATCTCTCGCGAATACATTTAAGCGATTGGTTGAAACCCTTAGATTACATTTGACTATGGGACGATTCACTTCAGTACTGAGTGCAATCATGAAACAGTCTCAAAAGTCGTAATCTTAAAACTGTTCCAAGTCGTAGATTCCGAACGAGACGGGGTATCGTAGGAATCGCCAAGACTTGTACAAGTATGCATGATTCACATGGAGTGAATTTGTAGCGTTTCATGAGCAAGGCATTTGAGGCCAGTGCATATGAGTAGGTGGTTCAATGGAGGATTGAACGCATCGAACGACCCGAACAGAGAAACCCATTGTGGAAGCGCATGTCGCATATCGGTGATGGGATGTTTCTCAAGGATTATAATAGTGTACGATTTAGTCCTTTGACTTGAGGTGCGAGGGCAAATTCGGTGCACGAAAGTGCGTACTTAGATCTAGGTATAGACCACTTAGCTTGGTCATAACATGCCTAGGTTGGGTGCGTATGGACATGTACGCGAGTGGTTAGTACCGATATGGAATCTATTGACTCACTGTAATGGGTGAGAGAATTTCCTATATGATTCTTAGATAATATATCCGAGGAATCCACGGCCGTGGTCGGTGACGGATTTGGGAAGGGGTTTCCAAATTTAGCAGTCACAGTGGAATATTATCCTGAATTAGAAAGTATAGTTATCGAAACAAATTTAGAGGTGCCGATCAATTCACACACCCTAAGTCTTGATCGGGAATATTAGTCGATAGAAGGACCGTATGTACATGGTAATTATATGTGACGAGGTTCACAAGTATCAATTCACCTGAAGTTGGGCTTCATGGGCTTGTGGCTAGACATCGACCATGAAGTGTAGGTACTCCTGAGTTAATAGAGGATTTGATTCTAAGAGTGGTCAATTAAAGGTTGTTTAATTGATCGGAGCAATTTCATAAATTAAATCACGAGGAATTCGTGGGCCTGCTGCCAATTGATGGTGAACCCAGAGGGTCACACACAATACAATTGGACGGTGACTGTTAAAAGAGGATACTAAAGGAATTAATTTATTTAAAGGTAATTAAATCAATTAAATGAATTAAAGTATTTAATTCAGGTGGGAGATTAATTAATTGGCTGACTTAATTAATTAAATACTTAATTGAGTTGCTAATTAATTATATAAAAGAAATATTGATTTAATTGGATTGGACATTTAATTAAAGTAATTAATTAAATGAAAGGCTTGCAAGACATGGGCCTTTAATTAAAAGCCCATAAAGAGTCTTGCAAAACCTAGGCCAAGAGGGAGTCTATAAATAGGGTTCCACTAGAACTCAAAAAGCTAACACCCTAGAAAAACCCTAGCCTCTTCTCTCAACCCTAGCCGCCGCCCCCTCTCCTTTGCGCCGCCAACCTAGAGCCGCCGCCGCCGCCTCTCCCTTGTTCCACCGTGTTAGATCTTGCATTGGCAAGTAGATCTGCATAGTCCTGCTTCGACAAATCTCCTAGATCCAGTTCTGAGCCTAAGACTAGGAGGTGTTGCCAGAATCCAATTGGTGTGGACTAACTTTGGAGGTGAGACGCTTGGATCACTTCTGTGAACCAGATCCAGATCCAGATCCAGATTCAGAATCAGAATTGAAGGTTGCCACCACCTAGCCTGTGGTGAGGTAAATCGCAAAAACCCCCTTGTTTAAATACTCTGTGCGTTTTTGTTTCTTGCTTGCGTATAAATAATATGGAGAATCTAATATGGGACCTTGGGTGCTTCGAAAAATTTTAAATTCCGCACTGTCGTTGTTCTGACAATCGAGGCATCCCAACCACTATCCCAACAGTGGTATCAGAGCCAACTCCATCATTATTATACGAAAAGCCTGAACATAATGTGTTTTCATCCTATATGTTTAATTATGTATATGTAAACACGTGATAATTATGTTCTGTAAATTGATTCTTACTTGTTATGACTGGATCTATGATTGGGTAAAACTGCTTTTTCAGATCTGTGCCGATTTTATAGTTTTTGAAAACTCCAGGACTTTTTGAACTTAAAATCGCATATAGGGTTTTTTAGGGCTGAAAAATTCGAATTTTTGAAATCTGGAAATTTCAAAATTCTGGACTGTTTTTGCAAATCTGGTCGCACGGGTTTTGGGGTCAATTTGTAATTTCCGAAAACTTTGGGGCTGTTTTGCAATTACCGAAACTTGAGGGGTCAATTTGAAAAATCAAAAATTTTCAGAATTCAAAATTTTATTTTCTGGTAGCTGCCCAAATCTGCCCAGGGGTGTTTTTGTAACTTTTTAAAAGTTTTGGGGTCAAAGTGCAATTTTCAAAAGTTGAGGGGCGAAAATGCAATTTTCAAAAGTTGAAAAACAGAATCTGAATTTGAGCAGGAAATTTATTTTTGTTTACCCAAATATTCATTTTGTCATAATTAGTAGTGACTAAAAAGTAAGAATCATAGGAAGTTAGTTTTAAAAGGTAGTTTTAAAATTAAGAAAGAAATAGGTAAAGGATGTTTGCTTGTTTCTTGCTCTATGTGAATTGTTTACGTGGTTTTCGATCGAGCCGAGCCTTGACCTTAGGTTAGATGTGATTGGTTTAATTTATTGTTTGGTTTTTATTGGGCCTGCGAGCCTATTATGTTTTTGGGCCATTTTGAGCCTTTGTAATAGAATAGGGTTTTACTGCTTTCCTAGTTTAGGATGGAGGCCCGTTTACAAGCAAGGTGGGAGCCCAAGAAGATATGAAGGCCATGTATGCATGGTACATTGTGTAATAACATAGGCCTATATGAGAACCCTTTAGATTGACCAATAGGGCCAACATCATTGGCTCGATGATGGCCCACATAAGAGGCTCCCGATCGAAAACATATTGTGGTAGTTTGCATGTTAGGCTTGTATGGCTTTTATTTATTTGTCGATTTATATTTAGCTTGTATGGTATTACGCGCTAGAATATTAGATCGTAATAAAAGATAAAGCATAATTGAATCGGTGAGATCTCGAGGAGAGTTAGTATAACTTTCAAACCAGAAATTCCCCTCTCGAATTAAATATTAAGTCATATTGGATTAAAATAAAATGAAGTATTTATATAAATCCAAGCCTTCCATCAATAGGGACTAGCGTATGTTGTCTATTTATCGATAGAGGTGATCCAGAGTCTGGCACCCGAGTCGAAGAAAGGGACAATACGCGAAATCCCTTGACTCCTGTTTTTAACTAGACACGACAAGGGTGAGGACTTGTCGGGATGTGAGGATCGACCGATAACTAGTTACGGAGAACTCACGACCGGGCCCGTTGCTCATCATGATTGATGGGCTAGACTTAACGATTAGTAACACTTATGATGTAGCAGTGCTAGATAAGTGCGAAAACCGAGGCAAAATAGCTTGAAGGTTGTGGAGTGACACAATTGGCAATAAGTATGCCTACCTGGGGAATTGGTTGTATGGCCACGAGTCGTGGGTGCAATTAATTGCCGCTGGGACGTCAAGACCTACTAGGAAATGGAATTTCCCGAACAATTGAAAGGGTAATTGTTTCGATAAAATAGTGGGAGAACTTCTACGATAAAAAGTCCAACCTTCGTAGATTATAAGTATTATTCATTAACTAGTCCACTGAATGTTTGTCTTCTCTTTAAAATTAGATACTGAGATATCTGTAATTATCCATTGTACTATTTATCCTCGACTAATAAAATAACTGAATCAAAATATTGACTAGGCAAAACTTGAGAATTGTCTTAAAATCCAAAAGGGGAACGATGTTCTTAAACGACGAGCATATGCCTTATGTGCTTTCGAGATAAGTCAAAATAAAAGAGAAACGAATCACCCGTAGAATATGGGAATATTAATGATCGTTTTCTCCTATAAAGATTAATCTCAAAATGAAACGAATCACCTATGAAGTATGGGAATCTTAATGATCGTTTCCTCAAATAAGCATCAAGATTGAACGAGCTATGGAAGCAACAAGAGAAGCATGTCTGAAGCTTCCACCTCAAAAGGCCCGTTTTGAGGACCAGTCTCCTGAAACAAACCTCCACCTCAAAAGGCTTGTTTTGAGGAGTAGTTTTGAATCGATTTGATTCGAGACTTCTAAAGAATTGTTTCAAATCTCGAGAATAAATGAAGGAACTAGTGTCAAGGATCACTGTCTTTGCTTTATCAATCTAGTTGAAAACTGGATCGATTAATCGTAGGCCTGCAAGTGATCTTAACATTAACTTCCTCCTAAATTCTCCTCCCGCTCATTCAAATGACTCTTGAAATACACTGATCTTATTTGATAAGTCGATCACATTTCATGAATCAACCAAAGTACTGGTTAAAGGCAAATAGGATAAACCTGTAATGATCGTTTACACTTCATGGACTGCGAAGTCAAAGAAGAGTAAAATGAAGAAGAATTTATTCTCTTCTAATTCGACCATAAAGGTAGTCAAAAGAACGCAAGTAGCCTAAAAGTCGAATTATCCCACTGGATCTAAGAAAGGCACTGGCATGTTTAATTGATTAGATGATCTAATTAATTAAGCAACCTTTCAATTAAAGGGTTAATTGAAAAAGGAAAAAAGGAAGCAATTAAAGAAGTTAATTGAAAGGAAGTAAATTAATTGAATTAAACCATTAACTCAATTTCATTGAATTAATGTGTGAAGTTCAAATTAATACAAAGATAATAATCCATAACTTTGGTACGCTAGACTTGGACACATCTCCAAGAGTAGGATTCAAAAGTTGGTTTCGCCTAAGCTTCTTGAAAAATAGAACTTGGATGAACTTCCAACCTGCGAATCATGTCTCAAAGGAGATATGACCAGATCTCCCGTCACAGGGAATCCAGAGCGAACCAAACCAAATCTGGATTTAATCCATGAATATGGATCACTAAAAGTTACTGTGAGAGGAGATTACTCATACTTCGTACCTTTTTGCTAAAGACCTTGGTCGTTAGTGAGAAATGAATCTAGTGAGATACAAATCAGAAAAACCAAGAAAGGTATTTCAATGCGAAGTAGAGAATCAACAAAGACATAGTATTATTCGATCTAATCGAGATAGCAAATACTTGTCAAGGATTCCTCAATTATCTCAATGAGAATGGGGTTCTCATACAACAAACTCATCCTAAGACACCTCAACTTATTGAAGTGTCTAAAGAGATGGAATCTAACATTGTTTAACATTGTTCGATCCATATTGAGTTTTCTTAAGCTTCCTTATGCATTCTAGGGGTTAGTCCTCCTGACTGCATCGAAGATACTGAGCAAAGTACTTTCAAAGTTCGTGCCTACAAAGCTTTACCAAGAAAGGTATCGCAAAATACCTCTATGCTCTTACCTCTGAGTATGGCGATCTCCTGCCGATGGTAGAAACGAGAAAGGAGATAAATTGGCTAGTAGATCCAATTTGTATATAATTGTGGGGTATCCAACGAAATCCATTGGATACCTGTTCCACGACAATGAGAAACAATCGTTTCTCCTAGATACCCGTTCCTCTGTTGATGAATCTCTCGTCAAAGGAAATGGAAACGTCATGGAACTTGATGAAGTCCAAGATTTGGACCCGTCCCCGCAAACAGTGGGAGTCAATCCAGAATTTACTAAATCTACTAGTACACCTACTCTTCGAAGGTCTGATCGAATTCGTAAGGAGCCAGAGCGATTTGGTTTCATTCACGAAAACAAGAATGTGGAAAGTGATCCAAAGACCTATCAAGAAGCGATGTCAGACATAGACACTGGTACGTGGTTCGAAGCCATGCAAACAAAAATGGATCCCATCCATTCCACCAAGGTATAACCTTGACTGATCCACCCGAGGGATTTATCCCTTTAAGTTGGCTATAAATTGTAAGTGATCTTCAATCTTGGAATGAATGGAGAGGTGTTGCCTCTAAGAATCGACTAGTGGTAAAAGGGCTATTCACAATGTTCTGGAACAGACTTTGATGAAACCTTTTCTCCATTAGCGATGTTTGAATCCATTTAGATTCACATTTGTTCTGATGAGATAGTCAAGACATTTGACTTCATCAAAATGAGTATGAACCATGAGTGTACAAGAGGATTAGTGGGAGCGCGATGAAGCTCATATTTTATATGTCGATAATGTTCTGACTATCTGGTATGATATCGGAATGTTAGCACAGACGGAAGCATGGTTGTCCATGCAATTCTCCATGAAAGATTTAGGAGAAGCATCTTGCGTATTGGGATACGTATCTATAGAAATAGATTAGAAAAGATGTTGACACTCTCTAAATCTAAGTACATAGAATCAATACTGAAATTATTCAGTATGAAGAATCCAAGAAAGGATTGTTTCCAGTGAGACACTGTATCCCTTATTCCAAAATCGATGTGCCCTACATCAAATGAGAATAAAGGAGAATGTCTCAAACACCTTATGTTTCAAACAAAAGGTTGCATGTAGCATGCTTTACTATGGACTAGACCAGACGTAGAACATGCTCAAAATGTCGCGAGCAGTTGCTAGTCAAAATCCAGTGAAGAAGTACTGGACCACCGTAAAAGATATCCTTAAGCTTTTGACAAAGACTAAAGGATTTGTTCTTGGTCTACGGTGGTAGTGGAGAATTAAAATTCGAAGGATTCACTGATTCGAATTTTCAGTCTGATGTGGATGAATTAAATATATCCATTTTTGGATAAATATCCTGCCTCAATGGGGTAACGGTGAATTTGAAAGGGTTCCAAGCAAATCACCATAACCATCTAAACCACTGAAGCAAGATACATTGCAGCATTAAATGTAGCATTAAATACGGCTCAAGAAAGTGTTTGGATATAAAACTTCATCCTATGATTGGATGTAATGCCTAGCATTGCGAAGCTCATGGTTATCTTCTATGATAACATTGGAGCTATTGCTAAAGCAAAGCATTCGAAATCTTAACAGAAATCTAAACACAATTGAAAGAAATGTACCATTTGATTAGAAAAATCATTGGTAGAGTTAACGCGTGTAATGGATCGCGTCGACTCAGAAGACAGCTTAGCGGATCCACTAAAAGAGGCTATATCATGAAATGAGTTCGAAGAGCATCTTCAAAAAGATGGGTCCTAGAAACGTTTGTGATTGGCTTTAGGGCAAGTGGGAGATTGATGGGATAGTGCCCTGCAAGACAATATATTTAGCTTGTATTGGAACTATCATTATCTTTCTTTAGTATAAATGTAATAATACGCATGTTTATTTATATGTGTATAAGGATAAACAATGGCCAACTTCATCTCTCGCGAATACATTTAAGCGATTGGTTGAAACCCTTAGATTACATTTGACTATGGGACGATTCACTTCAGTACTGAGTGAAATCATGAAACAGTCTCAAATGTCGTAATCTTAAAACTGTTCCAAGTCGTAGATTCCGAACGAGACATGGTATCGTAGGAATCGCCAAGACTTGTACAAGTATGCATGATTCACATGGAGTGAATTTGTAGCGTTTCATGAGCAAGGCATTTGAGGCCAGTGCATATGAGTAGGTGGTTCAATGGAGGATTGAACGCATCGAACGACCCGAACAGAGAAACCCATTGTGGAAGCGCATGTCGCATATCGGTGATGGGATGTTTCTCAAGGATTATAATAGTGTACGATTTAGTCCTTTGGCTTGAGGTGCTAGGGCAAATTCGGTGCATGAAAGTGCGTACTTAGATCTAGGTATAGACCACTTAGCTTGGTCATAACATGCCTAGGTTGGGTGCGTATGGACATGTACGCGAGTGGTTAGTACCGATATGGAATCTATTGACTCACTGTAATGGGTGAGAGAATTTCCTATACGATTCTTAGATAATATATCCGAGGAATCCACGGCCGTGGTCGGTGACGGATTTGGGAAGGGGTTTCCAAATTTAGCAGTCACACTGGAATATTATCCTGAATTAGAAAGTATAGTTATCGAGACAAATTTAGAGGTGCCGATCAATTCACACAGCCTAAGTCTTGATCGGGAATATTAGTCGATAGAAGGACCGTATGTACATGGTAATTATATGAGACCAGGTTCACAAGTATCAATTCACCTGAAGTTGGGCTTCATGGGCTTGTGGCTAGACATCGACCATGAAGTGTAGGTACTCCTGAGTTAATAGAGGATTTGATTCTAAGAGAGGTCAATTAAAGGTTGTTTAATTGATTGGAGCAATTTATTGTTCATAAATTAAATCACGAGGAATTCGTGGGCCTGCTGCCAATTAATGGTGAACCCAGAGGGTCACACACAATACAATTGGACGATGACTGTTGAAAAAGGATACTAAAGGAATTAATTGATTTAAAGGTAATTAAATCAATTAAAGTATTTAATTCAGGTGGGAGATTAATTAATTGGCTGACTTAATTAATTAAATACTTAATTGAGTTACTAATTAATTATATAAAAGAAATATTGATTTAATTAAAGTAATTAATTAAATGAAAGGCTTGCAAGACATGGGCCTTTAATTAAAAGCCCATAAGGAGTCTTGCAAAACTTAGGTCAAGAGGTAGTCTATAAATAGGGTTCCACTAGAGCTCAAAAAGCTAACACCCTAGAAAAACCCTAGCCTCTTCTCTCAACCCTAGTCGCCGCCCCCTCTCCTTTGCGCCGCCAACCTAGAGCCGCCGCCACCTGCTGCCGTGAGCTGCCCTAGCGCCGCCGCCGCCGCCTCTCCCTTGTTCCTCCGTGTTAGATCTTGCATTGGCAAGTAGATCTGCATAGTCCTGCTTCGACAAATCTCCTAGATCCAGTTCTGAGCCTAAGACTAGGAGGTGTTGCCAGAATCCAATTGGTGTGGACTAACTTTGGAGGTGAGACGCTTGGATCACTTCTGTGAACCAGATCCAGATTCAGAATCAGAATTGAAGGTTGCCACCACCTAGCCTGTGGTGAGGTAAATCGCAAAAACCCCCTTGTTTAAATACTCTGTGCGTTTTTGTTTCTTGCTTGCGTATAAATAATATGGAGAATCTAATATGGGACCTTGGGTGCTTCGAAAAATTTTAAATTCCGCACTGTCGTTGTTCTGACAATCGAGGCATCCCAACCACTATCCCAACATGAACCACCCTTAACAGCTTGATAATGGGCCATTGCCTTGGCATTGTGAATGAATTTCCCATTAGTCAAATCACAGCCCAACATCACGAACAGATGACTCAGAGTAATCCTATGATTAGTCTGTTTCTTCTTATGGAAGTTTGCCAAAATATACCAAACAATTTATGCCCAATTTACTTCAAAATCATAGTGAACAGCTATCATCATAGCATATCTCTTCATAGTAATACTATCTAAAGAAAAAGTACAGTTTTCTATCACCTTCGCTACCATATCAGCCATACGCTGATATTCATCCTTCAACTGCTTTTCCTTTATGTTACCTGATAGTATTTCCCCTTCGTGAGCACAGATGCTCCAAAACTCTTGTTCCTTCTCCTCAGCCATGGTTGTCAGGTCTGTTCTTCCTTGGTTGGATAGTCCATACTTCTCATGGAGCAGAGCAGGGGTAATGACGATTTCTTTTCCTCCGACTGTTGCCTTAATCTCAAGCTTGTTGAAGTCAACAGCATCCTTTGCTCCATAATACTCCAACACTTGATCTTCATAAACCATTTCATCATGTCTTTCCATAAAATCCACCAGGGTTGCAGTCTTAAACTTTTCCAGAATTTGTTTCATTACGACGGTTCCAGATTTGTGATATGTATCATAGACCAGATACATACCCTCAGCTCTTGCCTTTTGTTGTGGATTCATGGTGATTCTGAAAAGGTTAGTGAAACAAGAGAGGATTTTTGCAGAAAATAAGAGCATAAATCCTTAGAATGCTTTAAAGAGTATTTGGGTGCGTGAAAGATCAGTGAGCTGATCAGATCTGGTTTTAAAGAGTTGAGGTGCGTCGGTTTCCGTGTTACACGCTAACCGTTAGATCAGTTTTTATGCAGCATTGATCGTGGGGCGATAATTACGCAGTTCAAAATTCAAAAAATATTTATTGACTGGTGGGAATGCGAACCGCCTTAGTCGACTAGTAAAAGCGTATTTTAGATAAAACGTTTTTAAATAACAAGGCTTTTACATAAGTGATTAGATCAGTAAGCTTAATACTTATCTGATAGGACAAGTGTCCTGATAACAGATTATTACTAGTGAAAGCCAATAGCTAGTAATCTTCCTCAGCTGTTTGTCAATCCAGCCAGATAATTAATCTTCAATCTTCAAGAAGTAAGAACTTCTCTGATGAAAACTTAACTTCAACTAACTTTCATCAACAAATTTCATCTTTTAATCAGAAGTACCGCTAGTCTTACACGTTCCCGTTGACTTTAAGATTTCATAAGTTAACTAGTCTGTTGAGAGTTAACCTTGAAGATGATAAGATGAGAAAGCTGATGAACTCCAGTCTTCTGATGAGTTCCCCCTCAGTTTATGCATCTAAATCTAGTAGACCCTCTTAAAGTTGAAAACCTTGCATCACTTAAAGGTTTAGTGAAAATGTCTGCGATCTGATTGTCAGTATGAACATACTCTATTATAACATTTCCTTTTTCCACATGATCTCTTATGAAGTGATGTTTGATCTCAATATGCTTAGTTCTTGAATGGCTTGTAGTGTTCTGAGTAAGAGAGATTGCACATGTATTGTCACAGTAGATTGGGATTCCACTGATTTTGATGTTGTAATCTCCTAGTTGATGCTTCAACCAAAGTATTTGTGCACAGCAAGCTCCAACAGCTATGTACTCAGCTTCAGCAGTAGATATGGATACTGAAGTCTGTTTCTTACTCATCCATGAGATTAGACGACTACCTAAGAATTGACAGGCACCTGTTGTGCTCTTTATATCAATCTTGCAGCCAGCAGGGTCAGAATCTGAATAACCTATTAGCTCAAATCCAGATTCTCTAGGGTACCATAATCCCAATTCTTGAGTGCCCTTAAGGTATCTAAGTATCCTTTTTGCAGCTAAGAGATGAGATTCCTTAGGATTTGATTGATATCTCGCACAAACTCCAACAGAGTACATGATATCAGGTCTGCTAGCTGTTAGATATAGCAGTGACCCAATAATGCCTCTGTATTTGGTTATATCCACTGATTTGCCATCTTCATCTTTATCCAGACGAAGTCCAGTAGACATAGGAACACTAACAGTAGAGCTAGTTTCCATACCAAATTTCTTGAACGTATCCTTTGTGTATTTAGCTTAGTTAATGAAAATTCCATCAGGCAACTATCTTACTTGCAAACCAAGAAAATAATTTAGTTCACCCATCATGCTCATTTCAAACTTGTTATGCATCAGCTTGGAGAACTTGTCACACATCTGTTGATTTGTTGAACCAAAAATAATATCGTCTACATATATTTGCACAAGCAGTATATGATCCTCCCATTCAACAGTAAATAAGGTCTTGTCTACCTTACCTTTACGAAATCTTTTAATTAAAAGAAAATCAGATAGGGTATCATACCATGTTCTTGGAGCCTGTTTCAGTCCATATAGGGCTTTCTTCAGACTATACACATTGTCTTCTTCTTTGTAAGCTTCAAATCCAGGTGGTTGTTCAACATAAACTTTTTCTTGCAATTCTCCAGTGAGAAAGGCAGATTTCACATCCATTTGATAGACTGTGAAATTTTTATGAGCAGCATAGGCGAGAAATAGTCTGAATGCCTCTAATCTTGCTACTGGTGCAAAGGTTTCATCAAAGTCAATGCCTTCTTCTTGGCAATAACTCTTAGCCACTAATCTTGCTTTATTTCTGGTGACAATACCATCTTCATTCATTTTATTCCTGAATACCCATTTAGTGCCAATTACCCTTTGATGACTTGGTCTAGGAACTAAGTACCAAACTTCATTCCTTTCAAATTGATTCAACTCTTCTTACATAGCTTCAATCCAGTTTGAATCACTAAGAGCTTATTCAATCTGTTTAGGCTCTATTTGAGATAGGAAGCTGAGAAACATTGCATCATTTGCAGCAGCTCTCCTTGTCTTTACTCTATCCAAAGGATCACCAATCACTAATTCAGGTGGGTGATTCTTGAGCCATCTGAGATCAGGTTGCAAATCAGAATTTTGTCCTCTGTTTTGGTCTTGCAACACTACTGTTGGAGTTTCAGTAGTAGTCTATTGAACATTTGTTGTCTGTTGAACAGTCTCTAGTCTATCAGCTGTTTGCAACTCGTATGTTAGATAATCAACCGGGTGATTATGAACAGCACTTGAGTTAGCAGTTGAGTTGAGATCAGGTAGTATGATGGGTATATACTCTTCATTTCTTTCAACACTCAATTTCTGAAAATCAGTAGACAGATTCTGATCAGTATTTTGATTCTTTTCAGAAGATTGATTTGGTTCATCAAATACTACATGAATGGATTCTTCTACAAGTAAAGTTCTTTTGTTAAAGACTCTATAAGCTTTACTGACAATAGAATATCCTACAAAAACAGCTTCATCATCCTTTTCTGCAAAGGCAGTAAGGTGACTTTTCCCATTATTTAAAACAAAGCATTTACAACCAAAAATTCTAAAGTAATGAATGTTTGGCTTCCTGTTTTTCCAAACTTCATATGGAGTCTTGTTTTGGTGTTTTTGATCATGCATCTGTTTTGGGTAAAGCATGCTGTATTTGTGGCTTCTGCCCAGAATCTTTGGGGCAACTTTGCTTCAGCTATCATAGTTCTGGTAGCTTCCTTAAGAGTTCTGTTTCTCCTTTCAGCAACTCCATTTTGTCGAGGGGTTCTGGCAGCAGAGTACTCATGGCTGATGCCTCTGACATTACAATACTCTTCCACAGTTAAGTTTGTAAATTCAGTCCCTCTATCTGATCTGATCTTCAATATCTTTATGTTCTTTTCATTCTGGATCAGCTCCATCAGATTTGTAAGATGCTCATTGGTTTCACTTTTCTTCTTCATGAAAATCACCCAAGTGTATCTTGAATAATCATCCACAACAGCTAGGCAGTACTTCTTTCCACCATTGCTGATTGGATCAATGGGTCCAAATAAGTCCATATGTAGCAACTCCAAGATCCTTCCAGATGATTGGTGCTTCTTGCTCTTGAACGATGACTTGATTTGATTGTTTTAGGAATTCCTTCTACCAGATCATTCTTGATTAATCTGTTTATGGTCTTGAAATTCACATGATTCATTATTTTGTGCCAAAGTCAACTGACTTCACTTGGTGTAGAGGCCACCAAACAAATACTTGAACTCTTGTCAACAGAATTTCAGTCCACTGTGTAGACATTTCCTTGTCTTCTTCCAGATAAAATTACCTTCTTTGTTGGATAAAGGATGAAGATGAAGGCACTGAAGACAATAAGTAAAGGGAGGTTTTGATGCATTCCAAAACTTCAAAATCTGCTAAGTATGGATTAACTTAGATGATGCCCCTTTGAAGAAATTTTGGCAAAGTAAAGAAGATATCAGAAGAGCCAAATTTTAAGGTCCAAGACTACTGATCTGCTGAAGGAAGGAAACTAAACTGATGAAGATCAGCCAACTCAAATCAGATGTGTTCAGATTTGAGATCAGCTTTGTTTGCCATCAGACTTGCACTTTCGTCAGCCAAGTGGAAAGGATCATAAAGTCTTCCCAACAGTAATAAATGCCCCTGGAAGTAATAAATGCTGAAGTACAAGGTTATTAAAGACAAATGATTGAAGAAACGCTTCGTATCAGCTGGGTGCATTTAATGCTGCCTGCAGAAAAGTACTGTTGACAGTACGGACAGACTGCAAAGAGCCGTTCGCGGAAATTAAGGACCAGTACCCGAGGAATTTGAATCTTGTCTCACTTCAACGGACATTTTTCAAACCTTAGGTATAAATAGCTGAAAGAGACGAAGAGAAAACAACAACACAATTGCTGAGAAATTTTTCGAAGCAAAAACTCTTAAGTCTCAAGAACAGCTCACTCATCAGCTTAGTCATTTGTTGACAAAAGCAGAGTTGAAGAACAACGATAAAATACATCTTCTGAGTGATTTTGTAAACACGAGTGTTGTGCGAAGTGTAGATCCGTCTTAGTGAGTGATCTAACTTCAGAGGATAGGAGTTTCTTTGTGATTTCCTATTGTGAGCTTGCGGCCATAATTAATTTGTTGTTTTTGGCGTAAGTGGAGACATATTGTAAACTTTGTGTTTATAGTATAACCCAGAATCTAAGTGATCTGGAAGAGTGGACTAAAGGATTTTTATCCATATAACCACTATAAAAATTCTGTGTGTTTTTACTTGCATATTTTCAGTCGCATAAACACACCTTGATTTAACTGTTGGAAAAGTTTATAAGAAAAGGAGTTTTACAAAACTGGGGAACAAACTTTTCAACTGCTAAGTTTACTTGTGAAAAACACTTTACAAATCCGCTGCATGTACTCTAAGTATTGAAACTGATTTTGACAAAATCAGCTAAGTAATTATCAGATTAGGGGTCACCTAAGCTGTTCAAAGATTTGTTCGCGATCTGCCTAGTAACTTACTGTTCAATAACAGCTTAGTTTGTTTAAGTTGGAACAAAAGTTTTAAAGTTAAAAAGGAAAATTAAAAAGTTTAGAGGTCTATTCACCCCCCCCCCTCTAGACCTCATCTGACCGCTTGGGACCAACAAGTGGTATCAGAGCAGGTGGTTCATTAGAATCAGCTGCCTGATCAACGAGCTTGATCCAAGTGTTTTTCAAAGGTTTTCAAAACTTTTCAAAAGAGCATATTTTTGAAAAATTAAAACTTTTTGAAAAATGGACTGTATCAGCCATGTTCCCCACATTGCTGGTATGTCTTTTGAAGACTGGAAGATCAGAATGGAGATCTTCTTAGCTGCCTACAATGACAACATGTATACATGTATCATCAAAGGTCCATTCAAATTCACAAAGACCATTAAAGTTGATGAAGTCGACATCGTGGTGGAAAAAGATCTTAATGAGATGACAGCTGAAGAAATAAAGCTGTTCAACCTGGACAAAGTTGGGCGATTCATCATGACTAAAGCCCTGGATAATGACCGGTTTGACAAAGTCAAACATTGCAAAACTGCAAAGGAGATGTGGGACAAAGTTCGTGATATGAGCGAAGGAAATGATGCTATCAAAGAGCATCAGCTCAGTGTTGCCTTGGAGAAGATGGACAACTTTAAGATGAAATCTGGAGAAACTATTGATCAGATGGACATTAGATTCACCAGAACTCTCAATGAAGTTCTAAAGCTGGGAAAGACCTTCACTGACAAGGAGATCACCGTCAGAGTACTGAAGGCCCTGCCTCCCAAGTTCAACATGAAGGTGACAGCTATGGAAGAATCAAGAGATCTGGGGAAGATTTCTCTTACAGAGCTGTTCTCCGTACTCAAGGCATATGAGTATAAACTGCCTAGAATGGGTGTTGAAGAAACCTCAACTTCAGGACCCACAGCTGCCTTAGTTGCTGCTGAAAATCCCAGAAGACCAGCACACAGAAGTAAAGAAGTGGACTCATCTGATGAAGCCACAATACTCAACAAAAAGGAGTACACAGCTGGAGATGTAGCATTGCTGATGAACAACTTCAAGAAGTTCTACAAAAGAAAAATGAAGAACAAATATAACAATGCTTCTACTTCTAAACCTAACTCTTCTTCTCAAGATAAGGATGATTATAAAGCAAAAATAATGTGTTATAACTGCAGGAAATTGGGACACTTCATTAGAGACTGTCCATATCCAAAAGCAGAGAAATACACTGAAGAAGAGAATAGAATCAGAAAAGAAAGAAAGCATCAGAGAGGCAAGGCAATGATGGCTGAAGCAGAAAAGCTGACTGCTGTCTACTCATCTGATTCAGACTCAGACACTTCTGATGAAGAGTCTTCTGATGAAGAAAAACATGCTCTCCTCTACTTGATGGCCAAGGAATCTGATGACTCTGAGGATGAGGTAACTCCTCTTGATAATGAATTATTTAGTTCATTTGAACAAATGATGCTTAACAATACTGGTATTGCTGAAGCATATAAAAAGCTTAAGGAAGAGATGATTCTGCTAAAAGAGCAAAACAGTTCACTGAAACTCACAGCTGAAAAGCCAAAATAATCAGCTGAATATAAACTGCTTGAGCAAGAACATGAATCTCTGAAAGCTGAATGTGAAGTTTATAAGGGTAAAATCATGGAACTTGAAAAAGTTATTGAGTCTCATGAAAAATCATCTGTTGCATCCACTCATATGTCTAGTAAACAGAAGATGCCTTTAGAACATGACAAGTGAGAATTGAATCATACTGAAAAATTCATATCTGCTGACAATAGTAAGGTCATTCTGTATGTTCAAACTACTAAACATGCTTCACCTGAGAATGTGGTAAATGAGACAAAAACTCCTAAGGCTAAAAAGAGTAAAGAGCCTAGTATAGGTAAACCGACTAGTAAGACCAAACAGCAGAGTCCTAAGAAGTCTGCTGGTAAAGATAAGTTGAATCAGACTAGTGGTAAAATTAAGTCATCTGTTAATGAGCAAGCAAACAGTAAACCAAAGAAGCATAAGAATAAGAAAAATCAAAATACTTGGTATGGAAATAAGTCATATTATGTGCAACCTGCTGCATATCCTCCTATGTATCATGCACCTCAATTTCCAACTTACTATGCACCTTACCCTGCTCATTCAATGCATGCATATCCTACTTATCATGCACCTTACCCTGCTTATGAACATTTTTCTTATCATACTGATCATCAACATGACTTATCTGCCAATTATGATAAAGATGAAACTGTTCATGCTCCTGTCAAAACTCAGAAGCCTAAGAAGCCTAAGACATCAACATCTTGGGTTGTCAAAGGTGGAACTAATCCTTCAGGACCCTCTCAATAAGGGTACCTAAAACAATTTTATTTTTGTTTTGTAGGATAGGATTAGGAGTAGGAGTAAAGTAGAGAAGATTTGGTACTTGGACAGTGGTTGTTCAAGGCACATGTGTGGAAGCATACATGAGCTGATTGATGTTGTTGCTGTGGATGGTCCAAATGTTACTTTTGGGGACAGCAAGGAAGGCAAGATTTGATAGAAATAGTGTCCTGCAAGCCAGCTGTATGGCGAGCATTTATTGTAACAAATGAGGAACTATTCAATTTTGATAAATAAATGCGCTTTATTAAATGGTCATCTTTATCTTATGTAATAATTATCTACGCATAAGGATAGAAGTCCTTAGATCACAGGGCTATGGGACAACCCGTGGACTGATCTCCAAGGCAGTGATCTAGAACATATTCAAGAGTCGTAGAATCCAATCGAGATAGGACATCATTGGATTCGGTTAGACTCTCACTATTGTGTATACTCCGATGAACTGGAGAACGCTGGGGTCCACGAGCATGACTGAGATGGTCGATACACATAAGTGGGTGGCTTGCTGGGATGGCAAGCGCACTGAATACCCCAATTAGGAAATAACTCACCATGGAAGCGGTAGTCGCATATCGGGGTTGAAGTTATTCCAAATTTATAATAGTATACGAGGAACGATCCCTAACTACTTGAGGTGATAGGGTTTATCTGGTGCGAGAACGTCTATGCTTTGATATGAGTTTCGACTGACTGGGGATCACCAGAAAGTCTCTGTGGACTCATATTGGGTATAGAGGAACTCGTATGCAGATTCATATCATCAACAAAGGATCAATTGACCCGACTTGATAGGTTGGGAAACTCTCCTATGGATTTCTGTGAGAAATTAATTCTGGTAAAATCCTTGGCCAAGGTATCTGACGACTTTGTGTAAGTAGCTCATAAAGATTAAGTCAAAGAGAACTTATTTCGAGACCAGAGTACATAAGGTCAAGACAAAAGGAAAGGGAATCCGACGAAAGACCATACCCTTAAGTCTCGACTGGGAGATTGATCGATGGAGAGATTATGTCGTATATGGAAATTATAAATGATAAAAGGTTCACTAAATTAATTCACCAGTGATTGGGCTCCATGGGCTTGTGGCTGGACATCGACCGTGGAGTGTGGGAGAATTCCCAAATTGGCAGGGGTGCTAATTTTGGAATGATCAATCGACAGAGTGTTCGATTGATTTAGAGTAAGTATTGCTCGAATAATTAAATACTATTTAATTATAACCCACGGCCAATTATGTGGTGAACCTAGGGGGGCATACACAATACACATGAAGCGAAAGCGAGGAAATAAGAACGACCGAGTCGACTGGGTTGACTGGGTGAATAATTGACTGGGTCGATTATTATGGGTGGGTCGACTGGGTCGACCCAATAGGAACAAAATGAGATCCAATTGGAATTGGATCAGGATCATAAATTAAATTGGAATTTAATTTGTGGATTAATTAATTAAGTTTGATTTAATTAATTAGAAAGGATTTTAATTAAATTGTGATAACTCTGTGAAAACAGTGTTATCAAGTCTATTTCCTTAACTTATTCGATTACGTTTATTAGAGTTTTGGTAGAATCTTAGGCAATTTTAGTTAGTTTTGTGTTTTGTTCGCTCGAGTCATTGGTTTGATTATTTTATATATGAATTGATATATTTTCTTATATATTGTGTTCATATTTGTAGGCCTAAGCATTTGGATCTAAAGAACATGATTGGAAGCGAAGAACAACGAATTAATGATCAAATGAAGTCAAGTAGTGCAAGAACGAAGAAGCTGTCAGAAATGTTATTGTGCACTCCGAGGACCATAACTCTTTCAAGGAAGCTCCAATGAAGCTGAATTTCGACTAAGATGTAGAGGAATGAGTTAGCTACACCACAGATTTTACGGATTTTGATTTGGAGTTCGGAGCTGAGAGTTATGACACTTGCAAAACTGTCGCGCAAAGCCGACGCGATTTTCAGCGGGCTATTAAGAGAATTCTTGGGCCTAGAGTCTCCTACTTGGACTCAACTTGGTAGATCTATATAAGGACTTCTAGGTCACGAAATTACACATCTTTGATCAGCTCTAAACATAATTCTTTCATAGAATACACCTACAACATCAAAGATCTACTTGGAGAAAGATTGAAGAAGAAAAGAGAGAAGTCTTGAAGATCACCCAAGCAAGAAGAACGCAATATTGAAGATATTTATCTTGGATTCATCGTTTTGTCTATAAAACCACATGAACTCAGATTTGTTTTCCTTTATTATTTTTCTTCTTATATTTATCATGAACTAATTCTTTAGGATCTAGGGTTTTTATGAAACTATGTTACTTTGATTATTTTTATTGGATTATTCGTAGTTAGGGGCAATTCTTGTGTTTGATTTAATTTCGTTCTCTATGCTTGCAACTTGACTGATCACCTAGTTGTTAGATTTAATATTCTTTTTGAATTTGGAAAAGGGAGATTAGGATTAGATAGGAAACTGAATAGTAAACGACTCTTAGTATAGGAATATACTTAAGGCGTTTATACCCGTTACATGAGGTTCGTGTTTAATGCTTTGTGTTATTTATGAATCACCTAGGAATAGGTTCGATTTGTATAATACATTAGGTTCTTATGTAATTCGGAAGATACGTAGGAATATACTTGAATCCTCGGGTAGCACTCTTGTCACCACAATAACTACGAAAATCTCAATTGAGCAATCGATAGATAACATAGTGGATTATAACCCTAGGTTTCTCTTCTCATTATTCGAACTCAATCCAAGTACTTAGGCTAGTAAATTCATTTAGTTAATCTAGTTTAATTGAACCTGAAAATATATTTGAATTTGGAATCGATTAAAAGAAAATTAGGAATTGGAATTGGTAGATATTAGTCAAGTCCCTGTGGAGACGATACTCTTATACTTACTCTTTATTACTTGTTCGATACGTGCACTTGCGTTTATTTGCGTGTGTAAATTCTGCAACAATAGACTTAGAGTCTGATTTAATTAAATGGGAGATTAAGTTAATTAATTAGGCTATTTAACTGGGAGATTAAATAAAGTCTGGTCAAAATTAATTAACTGAGCCATGAATTAATTAGAAGACTTGGTCTTCTAATTAAGAGGGCCATGGCCCATGTAGGAGAGAAGAGCCCTAGTCCTAATAGGACTAGGTTAGGGAGATAACTATAAGTATTTATCTTGTAGTTATTTTTCACACAACTCCATAAGCAAAAATTGAGCAAGAGCAAAATACTTTCTCCCTCTCCCACACTGCAATAGCCGAACCACTTCTTCCTTGTGGAAGAATTTTTGTTTTCAACTTTGTTCCAAAATCGTTCCTAAATCCTAGATCATAATATATCTTGTGTTCTAGCTGATCAAGATTTATTATTTTCGTGTAATTGTGGTGTATCAACCCGTAGAGGGGCAACACATGGGGCGCTACTGCAGAGCTTGGATCGATTTTGCTGAGGAGAAATTCAGAGTCCGTTTTTGCTGACTGCCAACTTGGATTTGCAAGGAGATAGGTATAACGTGTAAACTTATACTATCGTTTTAATTAATATTTATATATATACACCTAGAGTAGTATCCTGACAAGATTCCGTAAGAGGTCCTAAAATTTTTATATTCCGCTGTGCCTAGGGCTGTTTATCTTACCGAATCCCAACAGTTGTATCAGAGCCAACTCTAGGCTTTGTATATATATGAATTTGCAAATTCTGTGTTTTATAAATCATATGTTTGATTTATGTGGCTAGTTCTTTAACTTTGCATGTTTTAGGACGTTTGTTATTTAACTTGGAGTTAATGGATAATTTTAGATTCGAAAAATTTTATCATGTTAATTTTTAATTTTGGATTGGGATTTAATTGACTGGGTTTGTTTAATTAAATGTATGAGTAATCAAAAAAAAAAAAATTTATTGGATCCAACCGCGGTGCGCGGCAGCGCACCGCGGCTGGGCGGCCACCACGTGCTGCTGCCCACGGCAGCGTGGGAACAGCACGCTGGCCGCGCGAGCAGTGCACGGCAGCAGCCTACGGGGTGCCAGCCGTGTGCTGTCACGCGCTGCAGCACGCTGTCACGCGCAGCAGCGGCTGCCACGAACAGCCACGCGCGGACTTCGTGTCCGCGCGTGTGTTGTCCACGTGGCAGTCTTCGATTGGCCTCGACTGGTTGATTTTTGGTTGGACTCTAATTCTGCCTATTTTGAAAATTCTGGAAATTTTAGAATTTTGGAAGATTAGGAAACTTGGAGTTTTTGGATAAGGTAGTTATTTTGTTAGAACTAAACACTACCTTAATTAAACTAATATAAACAAAATAGGATTATCTTGAAAATCTTGGAGATTGGGAAAATTTGGGAAACTTAGAGTTTTAGATAAGGTAAGAATCTTAGAGATTTAGATTACTTTAATTAACCAATTTAATCAAGATAAGGTTTGTAGATTACTTAGAGCTCAAGTAAGAGCTAATTAATCTTAGAGGTTAATTGTTAATTCAAAATTAATTAACTTAGATAATTTTTGAGAATTAAAATTAAAGGAGCCGATAAATTTATATTTTTGCCCTTATGTGAATTTATGCATGTTCTTGAGTGAATGTGTGGATTGATCGATTTTGCCCTTAAGCCCTGTGTAGTTTTTGGTTTATTTATTTTTGGGTTGTAATTAAATGGGCCTCATTGGTGCCCTTGCTTGCGCAAACGAATGTAATAGAATAGGACCATTTGTAATATGTAAGCTAGGCTTAGATTAGGCTTGGAGCCGAGAAGACCTCATGAAGACTTGGAGATCCGCATGGAGGCCCATTACCTTGGAGGACATGGAGGCCCAATTCATTACATGGAGACCCAATCAAGCTGGATATTACAAGAAGGCCCATGATGTATGGGTTTGAAAATTGTAATAGTTAGGACATTTAATTTCCACCCTGGACTGACCAATTGATTCATCACATGGCTCGTGATGAATCGCATAGGATGGGCAATCGATCAATCATATCCTGCTAGGTGATGTGTGTTTACTATTATTCTTTGATGTATGTCATGCATGCTTAGAATAGATCACGTTAACAAGATAAAGCATAATCTGATGAGACCTCGCACAAGAAAACTTAAAACCTCCAATTGAACTTAAAATTCAATTAGAATATTAAATCGAACTTAAGGGCGCATATGAATAGTCTCTATGGTCCGAGCCTATCGAATTACTAGGTCTTAGGCATATTGTACGAATATATCTCGATGTCTCACGAGTCGTGGGTCGAGCTATAGGAAGACGATGTGTCTATTGCCTTGATGCACGAGTTTAGTGCCAAAGGGAGGGGATAGCAAGGTTTTAGGCGCTGTCTCACGAGTCGTGGGGTGTCTAGGATTGAACTATTTCTCTCCACGAGTATTGGACATGATTTAACGCTAGTAAGTATGGATGTCTCACGAGTCGTGGGTCCATATCGAAAAACGAGGCTAAATGAACTTAAGGGTTAGCTGCGATGGTTAACCGTCGACGTAATCGACCACCAAGTGAATCAAATAGTATGGCCAATGAGTCGTGGGTACTAGGAGATTGCATTTGGGCCTTAAGCCCACTAGGATATTTTAAATTCCCGAAACTTATGTGGGGGCATGAGATTTTGATTTAAAACCATGTTTGTAAATTGTACATTTTAAATTAATCTTTCGCGTATTTATTTCTTCTCTCGTCTTTTTGTAGATATAATGTCTAAGAATCCGATTTCCATCATACTTGAACAAAACAAATTAACTGGACCCAACTTCCATGACTGGGTCAGGAACCTTAAGATCATTCTCGCTTCTGAAAAGTGAGGTTTTGTCCTTGATGGGCCCCCTCCCGAACTTGCTAAGGATGCCGATGATACTGAGAAAGAAGCCGTGGATTTTTGGCTTGACGATGACTTGCAATCACGTTGTCTCATGTTGGCATCCATGACGAATGAGCTTCAAAAGCAGCACGAGCATATGAAGTCTTCTTTTGAAATCTACACGCACCTGAATGGTCTATTTGGGGTGCAAAGTAGATACGAGCGGTATGAAACTGCTAAGACTTTGCAACAAACGAGGATGGTTGAAGGTGCTGATGTTCGATCTCACTGCATCAAGATGATTGGGCTTATTGAAAAGCTTGGTCATCTTGACGTAAAGATGGACAAGACCTACTGCCAGGATATAATCCTCCAGTCGTTGCCAAGATCATTCGAGCAGTTCGTAGTGAACTACAACATGCACAAGATGGATGTTGAACTTCACGAGTTGGCTAATATGCTCGCCACTGCCGAGGCTTCCATGAAAAGAGAGAAGCCAGTGATGGTTGCTACCTCGACCCAATCCAAGTCCAAGAGGACAAAGAAAGGGAAAGAGAAAGGAAATGCTTCTTCAAGCAAAGGCAAAGGACCATCTGGGCCCATAGGGAAGGGAAAGAAGCGTAAAGCTTCGTCTGGTGAACAGAAATGTTTCTACTGCAAGAAACCTGGACACTGGAAGAGGAACTGCAAAGAGTTCTTGGAGAGCTCGAAAGGTATATTCCTTGTTGAAGTTAATTTATCAATGTGCATCATGGGTGCTAGACACTGCTTGTGGTTCTCATCTTTGTAATGATTTACAGGTGATGGGAGCAACAAGGCCACTTAGGCCAGGGGATTGGATCCTAAGATTTGGCAATGGAGCTAGAGCTGCTGCCGAGGCCATAGGCGAAGTGGAGTTAGATTTAGGTGGTAATAAATTAGTCCTTAGGAACGTTCTTTATGTACCTGGTTTGGTGAAAAACATTATTTCTATTCCTGTTTTGGATAATGAAGGTTTTAATTTTACTATTAATAAGGGTTCCTTTTCGTTATTCATGAATGACAATATGTTTTTCACTGGTACATTAAAAGATGGACTATATACCATTGAGCCACCTAAGTTAGTGATGCATGTACAACAAAACAAAAGAAAACAAGATAATGAAATATCTGCCCAATTATGGCACGCTCGACTTGGACATATATCTAAGTCAAGGATTCAAAAGTTAGCATCTTCTGGCGCGATTGAAATCAATCGCATTGATGAAATGCCAACATGTGAACCATGTCTAAAGGGTAAAATGGCTAAGTTTCCATTTAAGGGAAACCCTGAGCGAGTCAAGCAAACATTGGACTTGATACATACTGACGTATGTGGACCACTGAGAAAAACCGCCCGAGGTGGCTATGACTACTTCATCACTTTCACTGACGACTATAGTCGTTATAGATATGTGTTCTTGTTGAAACACAAGTCTGAAGCCTTTGAGCGATTCAAAGAATTCAAGATGGAAGTAGAGAATCAACTTGGTCATACGATAAAGGCTCTTCGTTCTGACCGAGATGGAGAATTTCTTAGTAACGAATTTCTGAATTATCTTGTAGAGCATGGAATATTATCGCAGTGGACTCCTCCTGCAACACCCCAATTAAATGGAGTAGCAGAGAGAAGGAATCGAACCTTGATGGACATGGTTCGATCCATGATTAGTGCCACTGACCTTCCTCTTTCATTTTGGGGACATGCCCTCCTCACGGCAACGAAGATACTGAACATGGTACCTTCTAAATCCGTAGAAAAGACACCATACGAATTATGGTTTGGCAAGGCACCCTTATACGCATTCATGTGCATATGGGGATCTCCCGCTTACGTCAAAAAGCTAGTGGGAGATAAATTGGAAACTAAATTCACTTTGTGCAAGTTCGTGGGGTATCTGGAAAACTCAATAGGATACGAGTTCTACGATCCTACAAGACAAACTTCGTTTGTCTCGAGGAACGCTCACTTCTTGGAGAAGGATTTCTTGGTAGACAAGAAAGAAAATAACGTAGAACTAGATGAGGTCACCGAAGCTGAAAAGACCGAAGAGGTCGATCAAGCTGACCCATCGCCACAGGCAGTGGGAGAACATGAGCATGAAAGTGCACCAGAAAGTACACCAATACTTCGTAGGTCAGAAAGACAACGTAGAGAACCCGAGAGGTACTATGGTCTGCTGCATGAGACTGGACAGTCTCTGACCGACCCAAGGACTTACGAAGAGGCTATGCAAGACATAGACTCGGGAAAGTGGCGCGAAGCTATGGAATCCGAATTGGACTCCATGCACTCAAACAAGGTCTGGGCCTTGGTAGATCCACCAGTGGGAGTGGCTCCCGTGGGTTGCAAGTGGATCTATAAGCGAAAGCTTGGAGTGAACGGAGAGGTAATAACCTACAAGGCGCGACTAGTGGCAAAAGGATACACTCAAAGGCCAGGTATCGACTTTGAGGAGACCTTCTCGCCCGTCGCAATGCCCAAATCCATTCGGATCATGCTGGCCATAGCTGCATGGTATAACTACGAGATATGGCAGATGGATGTAAAGACTGCCTTTTTCAATGGGGACATTGATAAGGAGATCTACATGGAGCAACCAAAAGGATATGCATCCAAAGGAGATGAACACAAGGTGTGCAAACTCCAGAGGTCCATTTATGGACTGAAGCAAGCTTCCCGAAGTTGGAACATTCGTTTCGATGAGACAATCCAAACTATTGGATTCATCAAAAACATGTTCGAACCTTGCGTGTACAAGAAGATCAGTGGGAGTACAGTTGAATTTTTGGTGCTTTACGTTGACGACATTCTTCTCATTGGAAATAATGTGAAAGCATTGTCTGAAACTAAAGCATGGTTATCTACACAATTCTCAATGAATGATATGGGAGAAGCATCCTTTGTACTAGGTATAAGGATCTACCGAGATAGATCAAAAGGACTGCTGGGCCTCTCCCAATCCCAGTACATAGATAAAATCTTGAAAAGATTTAATATGGAAGAATCCAAGAGAGGATTGCTTCCAATGAGACATGTGATTGCACTCTCTAAGTCTATGGCCCCCAAGACGCCTGAGGAGAGAAGCAATATGTCTCGAGTACCATATGCATCCGCGATAGGAAGCATAATGTATGGTATGTTATGTACTAGACCAGACGTAGCATACGCTCTAAGTGTTACAAGTCGCTACCAGTCTGATCCAGGTGAGCAGCACTGGATAGCCGTAAAGGCAATTCTGAAGTACCTGAGAAGGACTAAGGAATTGTTCTTGGTATACGGTGGAGGAGAATTGAAATTCGAAGGTTATACAGACTCGAGCTTCCAATGTGATGTAGACGACTTCAAGTCGACATCAGGATACGTGTTCTGCCTCAATGGTGGTGCGGTTAGCTGGAAGAGCTCCAAGCAAGAAACAACCGCAGATTCAACCAACGAAGTAGAATACATTGCTGCGAGTGATGCAGCAAAGGAAGGTGTTTGGATGAGAAACTTCATCCAGGAATTGGATGTGATACCTAGCATCGCTGAGCCCATTACTATCTTCTGTGATAACAATGGGGCAATAGCGCAAGCAAAGGATCCGAGATCTCATCAGAAATCCAAGCACGTACAAAGACGATACCACGTGATAAGTGATATCATTGGTAGAGGAGACATTAAGATGGAACGTGTCGACTCAGAAGATAATACGGCGGACCCGCTAACGAAGCCTCTGCCTCAAAGGCATTTGAGAAACATCTGCAAAAGATGGAACTCAAGAACATAAAATACTGGCTTTAGGACAAGTGGGAGATTGATAGAAATAGTGTCCTGCAAGCCAGCTGTATGGCGAGCATTTATTGTAATAAATGAGGAACTATTCAATTTTGATAAATAAATGCGCTTTATTAAATGGTCATCTCTATCTTATGTAATAATTATCTACACATAAGGATAGAAGTCCTTAGATCACAGGGCTATGGGACAACCCGTGGACTGATCTCCAAGGCCGTGATCTAGAACATATTCAAGAGTCGTAGAATCCAATCGAGATAGGACATCATTGGATTCGGTTAGACTCTCACTATTGTGTATACTCCGATGAACTGGAGAACGCTGGGGTCCACGAGCGTGACTGAGATAGTCGATACACATAAGTGGGTGGCTTGCTGGGATGGCAAGCGCACTGAATACCCCAATTAGGAAATAACTCACCATGGAAGCGGTAGTCGCATATCGAGGTTGAAGTTATTCCAAATTTATAATAGTATACGAGGAACGATCCCTAACTACTTGAGGTGATAGGGTTATCTGGTGCGAGAACGTCTATGCTTTGATATGAGTTTCGACTGACTGGGGATCACCAGAAAGTCTCTGTGGACTCATATTGGGTATAGAGGAACTCGTATGCAGATTCATATCATCAACAAAGGATCCATTGACCCGACTTGATAGGTTGGGAAACTCTCCTATGGATTTCTGTGAGAAATTAATTCTGGTAAAATCCTTGGCCAAGGTATCTGACGACTTTATGTAAGTAGCTCATAAAGATTAAGTCAAAGAGAATTTATTTCGAGACCAGAGTACATAAGGTCAAGACAAAAGGAAAGGGAATCCGAAGAAATACCATACCCTTAAGTCTCGACTGGGAGATTGATCGATGGAGAGATTATGTCGTATATGGAAATTATAAATGATAAAAGGTTCACTAAATTAATTCACCAGTGATTGGGCTCCATGGGCTTGTGGCTGGACATCAACTGTGGAGTGTGGGAGAATTCCCAAATTGGCAGGGGTGCTAATTTTGGAATGGTCAATTGACAGAGTGTTCGATTGATTTAGTGTAAGTATTGCTCGAATAATTAAATAATATTAAATAATATTTAATTATAACCCACGGCCAATTATGTGGTGAACCTACGGGGGCATACACAATACACATGAAGCGAAAGCGAGGAAATAAGAACGATCGAGTCGACTGGGTCGACTGGGTGAATAATCGACTGGGTCGATTATTATGGGTGGGTCGATTGGGTCGACCTAATTGGAACAAAATGAGATCCAATTGGAATTTGATCAGGATCAGGATCATAAATTAAATTGGAATTTAATTTGTGGATTAATTAATTAAGTTGGATTTAATTAATTAGAAAGGATTTTAATTAAATAGACTTAGAGTCTGATTTAATTAAATGGGAGATTAAGTTAATTAATTGGGTTATTTAATTGGGAGATTAAATAAAGCCTGGTCAAAATTAATTAACTGGGCCATGAATTAATTAGAAGACTTGGTCTCCTAATTAAAGAGGGCCATGGCCCATGTAGGAGAGAAGAGCCCTAGTCCTAATAGGACTAGGTTAGGGAGATAACTATAAGTAGCTATCTTGTAGTTATTTTTCACACAACTCCATAAGCAAAAATTGAGCAAGAGCAAAATACTCTCTCCCTCTCCCACACTGCAATAGCCGAACCACTTCTTCCTTGTGGAAGAATTTTTGTTTTCGACTTTGTTCCAAAATCGTTCCTAAATCCTAGATCATAATATATCTTGTGTTCTAGCTGATCAAGATTTATTATTTTCGTGTAATTGTGGTGTATCAACCCGTAGAGGTGGAACACGTGGGGCGCTACTGCAGAGCTTGGATCGATTTTGCTGAGGAGAAATTCAGAGTCCGTTTTTGCTGACTGCCAACTTTGATTTGCAAGGAGATAGGTATAACGTGTAAACTTATACTATCGTTTTAATTGATATATATATATACATATACACCTAGAGTAGTATCCTGGCAAGATTCCGTAAGAGGTCCTAAAATTTTTATATTCCGCTGTGCCTAGGGCTGTTTATCTTACCGAATCCCAACAAGATTAAAGCTAAAGGAAGACTGATCAGAGGAAACATAGAGATATCTGACGTCTCATATGTTAAAGGCCTCAAATATAATCTGCTGAGCATAAGTCAATTTTGTGACAAAGGATATTCAGTCATCTTCTCAACAGATAAGTGCTATGTTGAACAGATTGGTACAAAGAAGGTAATTTTATCTGGAAGACGACAACGAAATGTCTACATAGTCGACTGGAATTCTGCTGACAAGAATTCAAACATTTGATTGGTGACATCAACACCAAGTGAAATTAGTTGGTTGTGGCACAAAAGGATGAATCATTTAAACTTCAAGACCATAAATAGATTAATAAAGAATGATTTGGTAGAAGGGATTCCAAAAACAGTCATGAGCAAAGACAAGCTCTGTGACGCATGTCAGAAAGGGAAACAAATCAAGTCATCATTCAAAAGCAAGAAGCACCAATCTTCTGATAGAATCTTGGAGCTGTTACACATGGATTTGTTTGGCCCTATTGATCCAGTCAGCAATGGTGGAAAGAAATACTGCCTAGCTGTTATGGATGACTATTCAAGATATACTTGGGTGATATTCATGAAGAAGAAAAGTGAAACCAAGGATCATCTTACTAATCTGATGGAACTGATCCAGAATGAGAAAAGCACAAAAATATTCAAGACCAGATCAGATAGAGGGACAGAGTTTACAAACTCTACTGTTGAAGAGTATTGTAATATCAAAGGAATACATCATGAGTATTCAGCTGCTAGAACCCCTCAACAGAATGGTGTTGCTGAAAGGAGAAACATAACACTGAAGGAAGCTGTCAGAACAATGATAGCTGAAGCTAAGCTGCCACAAAGATTTTGGGCAGAAGCAACAAACACAGCCTGCTTTACCCAGAACAGATGCATGATCAACAAAAATCAGAACAAGACTCCATATGAAGTTTGGAACAACAGAAAACCAAACATTCATTATTTTAAAATTTTTGGTTGTAAATGCTTTGTGTTAAATAATGGGAAAAATCACCTTACTGCATTTGCAGAGAAGGCTGATGAAGCTGTTTTTGTAGGATACTCTACTGTTAGTAAGGCTTATAAAGTTTTTAACAAAAGAACATTACTAATAGAAGAATCAATTCATGTAGTATTTGATGAGCCAAGTCAATCTTCTGAAAAGAATCAAAATGCTAATCAAAATCTGTCTACTAATTCACAGAAGTTGAATGTTGGAAAGAATGAAGAATATGTTCCCATCATACTACCTGATCTCAACTCAGCTGCCAACTCAAGTGCTGTTCAAAATCAGATCACTGATTGTCTAACAGACGAGTTACAAACAGCTGACAGACCAGAGACTGTTCAACAGACAACAAATGTTCAACAGACTACTATTGAATCTCCAACAGTAGTGTTGCAAGATCAAAACAGAGGACAACATTCAGACCTTCAACCTGATCTCAGATGGCTCAGAAATCACCCACCAGAGTTAGTGATTGGTGACCCTTTAGATAGAGTAAAAACAAGAAGAGTTGCTGCACAAGATGCTATGTTTGTCAGTTTTCTATCTCAAATAGAGCCTAAACAAATTGAAGAAGCTCTCAGTGATTCCTTCTGGATTGAATCTATGCAAGAAGAGTTGAATCAATTTGAAAGGAACGAAGTATGGTACTTAGTTGCAAGACCAAGTCATCAAAGAGTAATTGGCACTAAATGGGTTTTCAGAAATAAGATGAATGAAGATGGTATTGTTACCAGAAATAAAGCAAGATTAGTGGCCAAAGGTTATTGTCAAGAAGAAGGAATTGACTTTGATTAAACATTTGCACCAGTAGCAAGACTTGAAGCAATCAGACTGTTTCTGGCCTATGCTGCTTACAAGAACTTCACTGTCTATCAGATGGATGTGAAGTCAGCTTTTTTCAATGGAGAATTGCAAGAAGAAATGTATGTTGAACAACCACCTGGATTTGAAGCTTATCAACAAGAAGACAAGGTGTATCGTCTAAAGAAAGCCCTTTATGGACTGAAACAGGCTCCAAGAGCATGGTATGATACCCTATCTGATTTTCTTTTAATTAAAGGATTTCGTAAAGGTAAGGTAGACAAAACCTTGTTCACAATTGAATGGGAGAATCATATATTACTTGTACAAATATATGTGGACGATATTATTTTTGGTTCAACTAACCAACAGATGTGTGACAAGTTCTCCAAGCTGATGCAGAACAAGTTTGAAATGAGCATGATGGGTGAACTTAATTATTTTCTTGGCTTGCAAGTTAGACAGTTGCCTGATGGAATATTCATCAACCAAGCAAAATACACAAAAGATCTGTTTAAGAAATTTGGTATGGAAACTAGCTCCACTGCTACTGTTCCTATGTCTACTAGTCTTCGTTTGGATAAAGATGAAGATGGCAAATCAGTGGACATAACCAAATATAGAGGCATTATTGGGTCACTGTTGTACTTAACAGCTAGCAGACCTGATATCATGTACTCTGTTGGGGTTTGTGCGAGATTTCAATCAAATCCTAAGGAATCTCATCTCTTAGCTGCTAAGAGAATTCTGAAATATATTAAGGGCACTCAAGAATTTGGATTGTGGTATCCTAGGGAATCTGGATTTGAACTTATTGGATATTCAGATTCAGACCTTGCTGGCTGCAAAATTGATAGGAAGAGCACAACAGGTGCCTGTCAATTTTTGGGTAGTCGTCTGATCTCATGGATGAGTAAGAAACAGACTTCAATATCCATATCTACTGCTGAAGCTGAGTATATAGCTGCTGGAGCTTGTTGTGCACAGATACTTTGGTTGAAGCATCAACTAGAAGATTACAACATCAAGATCAGTGGAATTCCAATCTACTGTGACAATACAAGTGCAATCTCTCTCACTCAGAACACTACAAGTCATTCAAGGACTAAACATATTGAGATCAAGCATCACTTCATTAGAGATCATGTGGAGAAAGGAAATGTTATAATAGAGTATGTTCATACAGACAATCAGATAGCTGACATTTTCACCAAGCCTTTAAGTGAAGTAAGGTATTCAACTCTAAGAGCTGAACTAGGACTGCTAAATTTGGATGCATAAGCTGAGGGGGAACTCATCAGAAGACTGGAGTTCATCAGCTTACTCATCAGTTCATCTTCAAGGTTAACTCAACAGACTAGTTAACTTATGGATTCTTAAAGTCAGGGGGAACGTGTAAGACTAGCGGTACTTCTGATTAAAAGATGAAATTTGTTAATGACAGTTAGTTGAAGTTATGTTTTGATCAGAAGACATAATTTGAAGACTGAAGATTATTTATCTAGCTGGATTGACAAACAGCCGAGGAAGGTTATCAGTTATTGGCTTTCACTGATAACAGGTTTGTCATCAGGATAGTTGTCCTTCAGATAAGTATTTATTTTACTCATCTGATCGCTTATGTAAAAGCTGACTGATAAAAACGCTTCATTAAAAAAAAACACGCTTTTACAAGTAATAAAAGAGCGGTACATTTTCCCGCTCCTCATTTAATGCGATTTGAATTCGAAAGGTCGCAACTGACGCCGCACGATCAACACTGACAAGAAACGGATCTAACGGTTAGCTGGTATCACGGAAACCGAAATACCCTAACTCTATAAAATCCCAATCTGATCAGTCGTGTAGCTCTTTACGTGCACCCAACTATTCAAAAAGTACTTAAGAGAAATTCAAGCAATTTTCTGCGAAATTCCTCTTGTTTCTTTGAATTCCCAAACAGATTCAATGGCTGCTGAAGGTATGTACCTAGTCTATGACTCCTATTACCAGTCTGGCACTGATCTGATGAAAGAACTGCTGGAGAAGTTCAAGACGGCGTTGCTGGTAAACTTCATGGAGTACAATGAAGGAGTAATCTAGACTGACCAAGTCTTAGAGTACTACAGGACCGGAGCTATTGATTTCACTTCTCTGGAAATCAAAGCTACAGTTGGAGGTAAATCTATCGTCATAACTCCTGCTGTTCTTCACGAGACCTTTGGTCTTCCTAACAGAGGACGACATGATGTCACCGTACTGACGGAGGACAAGCACCAATCTACGCCAAAGAAGGGGAGATGTTATCTGGCAACTTCAAGAAGAAACAATTGAAAGACGAGTATCAGAGGATGGCTGACATGGTCTCTAAGCTGATTGAAAACTACACTTTTTCTCTGGATGCTGTGACTATGAAGAGGTTCAGCATCATGGCTGCCATTTACTACGGACTAGAAGTCAATTGGTCTGTTGTTATCTGGTATGTTTTGGCAAATTTCTTCGATGTGAAGAAAGGCAAGGCCCCTCAGACAAACCACAGAATCACACTCAGTTATCTGTTGTTCAAACTGGGTTGTGGAATGACAAATGGAAAGGAGATCCACAAATCAAAGGCAATGGCGAAATACTTGCCAGTTCTGAAGAGAAAGGCTGATGAGCCTGATGAAGCTGAAGATGAGGAACCAAAGGAGGTTCCTGCCAAAAGGCCAAGAAGACTGGTCAAAACAGCTGAGTTAGCTGTTGAGACCCAGAAAAAGAAGGCTGCTGAAAAGCCTAAGGAGAAGACTCCAAAGAAGGTGAAGAAAGTGACTGATAATGCTGAAGCTGTTAAAATCATTGATCAAGTCACTGCTGATGTCAGGAATGCATCATCTGCATCATCCTCCAGAACACCAACTGCTCAAGTACCTGGTGAGACTGTTTCTCACAGGACAAGGAGCCAATTAAGAGACACTGCTGCTTCCAGACCCATTCAAGGAATGACAAAGAAAACTGCTAGGAAGCAACTGAGCCTCATTGAAGAGCCGACTGAGTTGGAAAACTTAGTGAGACAAAGCCCCAAATCTGCTGAAAGACCTGTTGGAGCTGGAGAAGCTTCTGTTGCTGAACAGACTAATGAGCAACAACTTACTCCAGCAAAGCCAACAGTTGAGGCTGACAAACCTCAAGATGATCCTGATGTTATGATCATCGATCCCATTGCTGCAATGCCTATCTCATCTGCTGATCCAGCCCCTGCCCCTGCTGATAAGGGAAAGAGAAAAGTCCTTATCAAAAGGAAGAAAGTGTCCAAAGCTGACAGGAAGAAAAGGGAGGAAGCTGAACAAAGAAAAAGAGATGAGGCTGAGGAGAAGAAAGCTCTTGAACTTAGCAAAGTTGAAGCTCAGAAGGAAGAAGAAAGAAGAAAAATGACAGAGGCAGAAAGAAAAGTTGCTGAGGATGCTGAGCTTGCTTTAGTGATAGAGTTGAGCAAAAAGGATGCTTATAGCCCCCAAACTGCTGGGAATGTAAAGATTGGTGAGTCTTTGCAAGCCAAACTGAAGATGCCTACTGGCATGAAGAAGAAGAAGGAGAAGTATAAAGAGAAGAGAGCATTTGAAATCATCAACTCTGATCCTTCAGTTTTCAACATGTTCGAGAAAGCTATCATATATGTTGATAAGAAGCTGATGTTGAAAACAATGTTCACTCAGGAAAAGAAGAGATACATCCAATGGAGGGACTATAGGGTGAACAAATCTGTTGAAGAAATTCAAGGCTGGAAAGAGTTTGCTGAGGAAGAAAAGTTCATCTTGAATTGGCTGCAAACTGATTCCATCACCAAGGCCTTAGCCCAGATTTTGTCAGAAATAGAATGCACAACTATGCTCAAGAGTTTGCCACTCAAGAGATAAAGACAATTTCTGATAGCTTGCCTGAAAAGAGAAGGAAATCTGATGACCCAGTAGAGAGAGTTGTTCTGATAGCAGTCAAGAAGGCTCTGCAGAACTGGTCAGCCAAGTCCAGATATGAACAAGGCTCACCAAGTGATCTGCCCTCTATGCCTGGTGTCCAACAGATCACTTTTGGCAAGGAGATTAAAGATTATCAAGAACCATCTAAAGTGAAGTAGGGTCCCTCAGCTGGTTGGACCATTGTGAGGCTAATTCGTCAAACAACTGTGTTTGCTGATGATGGAGTAGTTCTTGATAAAAAAAATTGAGGATGTTACTGATCAGCCCAAAGAAACTGATGAAACCTTAGCACTGGGATGGAAAGCTAAGGAGTCTGATGCTGATCAGGAAACTGACTTAAAGGATGCACCTGTTCAACAGGAAAGTGAAATTCCAAGTGCTGCTGATACGTCTGCTTCATCAGGTGACCAGCACTCATCTCTGATGGAAGCTTTTCAACTTTTATTGGAAAATTCACTTGCAAATCTGAAGAAAGAGGTGGAAGAATCAAACAAGAAGCAACTTGAACAAATGCAGAAAGAGTTGGCAGTGCACAACAGCCTACAACTTGAAGGAATGCAACTGCTTACTGCTAGGACAATCAAGGATGCTATTGATTCATTCCCAATGCCTGAAGATCACTCTAAGGCATTAACTCAAAGTGTGGTGGATATGAACAGAAGCATTGAAGATTTGAAGATTGATGTAAATCAGCTTCATACTTCCTTGCAAAGAGCTGAGAACAAGATAGCTGATCTCACCACTGCCTTCATCAATGTTGCCGAAGAAGAGAAGGCTGCTAATCTGCTGATGATGAAAGGAGTTCAGAAATCAGGTCAAGTCGTTGAGCAAGAGTTGGATGTTATGCAAATTAATGTAGACTGCATGAACGACAAGACTGATATCATTAGCAACACCCTTGATCATCTGACAGCCAGTCACGAAGTAGTAAATCAAAATTTGAAAGTTGTTTGTGCTGCTTTGAGGATTCCAGCTGTTGCACTCAATCCTCCTATCAGACCCGCCAATGTCACCATTTCTGATGATGACAAAAAGGGGGAATAGAAAGAGGAAGAGTAAAGAACTAAGGAAGCTGCTGAAGAAGTAGGAAAGGTAGAAGGCAAAGAAAAATCTGATGAAGAGATGGCTGCAACCAAGGACTCTACTAAAGATAAATCAGAGTCAACTACCAAGTACAAAAACATTGAATCAGCCAGAAAAGCAATGGAGCAACTGAAGGAGCTGAAACTCAAAGAAAGATGGAAGCTGTCAAAGAAAATCTACTTTCAGACAACGAAGAAGAAGATGAAGATGATGATGAAGAATCATCATATGAGTACATTGAAGTGCTGGAAGGATCTGATGAAGAAGCTGATAGTTAGAATATATAAATTCCTTGTAATCAGTTTACTTTATCTATCTTTCAGACATCTCATCTGATAAACTTGTACTTGTAATATTTTTCATTATTAATAAAAGTCAAGTTTATTCCAACATATCTTTTCTATCTCAGAAAATTTTGAGGATTACATTCTTTAGTATAAGTAAAACAGATACTTAGCTGAAGTTTTTTCATCATCAAAAAGGAGGAAATTGTTGGATAAAGGATGAAGATGAAGGCACTGAAGACAATAAGTAAAGGGAGGTTTTGATGCATTCCAAAACTTCAAAATCTTCTAAGTATGGATTAACTTAGCTGATGCCCCTTTGAAGAAATTTTGACTAAGTAAAAAAGATATCAGAAGAGTCAAATTTTAAGGTCCAAGACTACTGATCTGCTGAAGGAAGGAAACTAAACTGATGAAGATCAGCCAACTCAAATCAGATGTGTTCAGATTTGAGATCAGCTTTGTTTGCCATCAGACTTGCACTTTCGTCAGCCAAGTGGAAAGGATCATAAAGTCTTCCTAACGGTAATAAATGCCCCTGGAAGTAATAAATGCTGAAGTACAAGGTTATTAAAGACAAATGATTGAAGAAACGCTTCGTATCAACTGGGTGCATTTAATGTTGCCTGCAGAAAAGTACTGTTGACAGTACGGACAGACTGCAAAGAGCCGTTCGCGGAAATTAAGGACCAGTACCCGAGGAATTCGAATCTTGTCTCACTTCAACGGACATTTTTCAAACCTTAGGTATAAATAGCTGAAAGAGACGAAGAGAAAACAACAACACAATTGCTGAGAAATTTTCCGAAGCAAAAACTCTTAAGTCTCAAGAACAGCTCACTCATCAGCTTAGTCATTTGTTGACAAAAGCAGAGTTGAAGAACAACGATAAAATACATCTTCTGATGGATTTTGTAAACACAAGTGTTGTGCGAAGTGTAGATCCGTCTTAGTGAGTGATCTAATTTCAGAGGATAGGAGTTTCTTTGTGATTTCCTATTGTGAACTTGCGGCCATAATTCATTAGTTGTTTTTGGCGTAAGTGGAGACATATTGTAAACGTTGTGTTTATAGTATAACCCAGAATCTAAGTGATCTGGAAGAGTGGACTAAAGGATTTTTATCCATATAACCAATATAAAAATTCTGTGTGTTTTTACTTGCATTTTTACTTGCATATTTTCAGTCGTATAAACACACCTTGATTTAACTGTTGGAAAAGTTTATAAGAAAAGGAGTTTTACAAAACTGGGGAACAAACTTTTCAACTGCTAAATTTACTTGTGAAAAACACTTTACAAATCCGCTGCAAGTACTCTAAGTATTGAAACTGATTTTGACAAAATCAGCTAAGTAATTATCAGATTAGGGGTCACCTAAGCTGTTCAAAGATTTGTTCGCGATCAGCCTAGTAACTTAATGTTCGATAACAGCTTAGTTTGTTTAAGTTGGAACAAAAGTTTTAAAGTTAAAAAGGAAAATTATAAAGTTTAGAGGTCTATTCACCCTCCCCCCCCCCCCCCTCTAGACCTCATCTGACCACTTGGGACCAACATTCTTTGTACCAACATGTTCAACATAGCATTTATCTGATGAGAAGATGACTGAAAATCCCTTCTCACAAAATTGACTTATGCTCAGCAAACTGTATTTGAGGCCTTTCACATAAGAGACGTCAGACATCTCAATGTTGCCGTTGATTAATCTTCCACTTGCTACAATCTTGCTTTCCTTGCTGTCTCCAAAAGTTACTTTAGGACCATCCACAGCAACATCATCAGTCAGCTCATGTATGTTTCCACACATGTTTCTTGAACAGCCACTGTCCAAGTACCAGATTTTCTCTACTTTACTCCTACTCCTAATCCTAACCTACAAAACAAAATAAAATTGTTTTAGGTACCCTTTATTGAGAGGGTCCTGAAGGATTAGTTCCACCTTTGACAACCCAAGATGTTGAAGTCTTAGGCTTCTTAGGCTTCTGAGTTTTGACAGGAGCATGAGCTATGTTGAAAATCAGCATGATAAGGATGATGCTCATAAGCAGAATAAGATGCATGATAAGCAGGGTATGCATGCATTGGATGAGCAGGATATGGTGCATAGTAAGTTGGGAATTGAGGTGCATGATACATAGGAGGATATGGAGCAGGTTGCACATAATATGACTCATTTTCATACCAAGCATTTTGATTTTTCTTGTTCTTATGCTTCTTTGGTTTACTAAATGCTTGCTCATTAACAGACGACTTAGTCTTGCTACTAGTCTGATTGATTTTAGCCTTATCAGCAGACTTCTTAGGACTTTGCTGTTTAGACTTACCAGTCTGTTTTCCTATACTAGGCTCTTTGCTCTTTTTAGCCTTAGGAGTTTTCTTCTCCTTTAATTCTTTCTCAGGTGAAGCAGGTTTAGTTGTCTGAACATACAGGATGACCTTACTGTTGTCAGCTGATACAAATTTTTCAGTATGGTTCAGTTCTAACTTGTCCTGATCTAAAGGCATCTTCTGTTTACTAGACATGTGAGTGGATGCAACAGATGATTTATCATGAGACTCAATTATCTTTTCAAGTTCCTTGATTTTACCCTTATAAACTTCACATTCAGCTTTCAGAGATTCATTCTCTTGCTCAAGCAGTTTATATTCAACTGATTCTTTTGGCTTTTCAGCCTTAAGTTTCAGTGAACTGTTTTGTTCTCTTAGCAATATCATCTCTTCCTTAAGCTTAGCAAATGCGTCAGCAATACTAGTATTATTTACCATCATTTGCTCAAATGAATTAAACAATTCATTTTCAAGAGGAGTTACCTCATCCTCAGAGTCATCAGATTCCTTAGCCATCAGGCAGATAAGTGCAGGACTCTCTTCTTCACTAGACTCTTCATCAGAAGTGTCTGAGTCTGAATTAGACGAGTAGATAGCAGCCAGCTTCTCCGCTTCTGCTAATAGCACCTTGCCTTTCTGATGCTTTCTTTCTTTTCTGATTCTCTTTTCTTCTTCTGTATACTTCTTAGCTTTAGGATATGGGCAGTCTCTAATGAAATGTCCCAATTTCCTGCAATTGTGGCACATTAGTTTGGATTTATAGGAATCCTTATCTTGAGAAGAAGAAGTGGGGTTAGAAGTAGAAACATTGTTGTATTTCTTCTTCATTTTTCTTTTGTAGAACTTTTTGAAGTTGTTCATCAGCAATGCAACGTCTCCAGCTGTGTACTCCTTTTTGTTGAGTATTGTGGCTTCTTCAGATGAGTCCACTTCTTTGCTTTTGTGTGCTGGTCTTCTTGGATTTTCAGCAGCAACCAAGGCAGCTGTGGGGCCTGAAGTTGAGATTTCTTCAACACCCATTCTTGGCAGTTTATACTCATAAGCCTTGAGTACTGAGAACATCTCGGTGAGTGAGATCTTTCTCAAATCTCTTGACTCTTCCATTGTTGTCACCTTCATGTTGAACTTTGGAGGCAGAGCCTTCAGCACTCTGACGGTTATCTCCTTGTCTGTGAAGGTTTTTCCAAGCTTGAGAACTTCATTCAATGTCCTTGTAAACCTTGTATCCATCTGGTCAATGGTTTCCGCAGACTTCATCTTGAAGTTGTCCAGCTTTTCCAGAGCAACACTCAGCTAATGCTCTTTGATGGCGTCGTTTCCCTCGCTCATGTCACGAACCTTATCCCACATTTCTTTGGCAGTCTTGCAGTGCTTGACTTTATCAAATCCATCATTGTCCAGGGCTTTGGTCATGATGAAACGGCCAACTTTGTCCAGATTGTACAGCTTGATTTCTTCAGCTGTCATCTCATGTAAATCTTTCTCCACCACTATGTCTACTTCATCAACCTTTATAGTCTTGGTGAATTTGAATGGACCTTTTATGATACGTGTGTACATGTTGTCATTGTAGGCAGCTAAGAAGATCTCTATTCTGATCTTCCAGTCCTCGAAGCTCATACCAGCTATGTGGGGAACATGGCTGATACAATCAAATTTCAAATAGTTTTTATTTTTCAAAAATATGCTCTTTTGAAAAAGTTTGAAAACTTTTGAAAAACACTTAGATCAAGCTCGTTGATCAGGCAGCTGATTCTAATGAACCACCCGCTCTGATACCACTTGTTGGTCTCAAGTGGTCAGATGAGGTCTCGAGGGGGGGGGGGGGGTGAATAGACCTCTGAAAATTTATAGACTTAAAAAGTTTTCACTCGACTGTCAGCAGACTAAGCTGTTGTAGGTCAGTAAGCTGACTAAGCTGATCGTTGAACAAATCTTTGAACAGCACAGTTAACCACTTCTCTTTATACTACTTAGCTGATTTCAGCAAGGTTTAAAACAGAGCACTTGCAGCGGATATTTGAAAGTGTTTTTCACAAGTGTACTTAGTCTATTTAGAAGATTCTATCCCTAGTTTAAATAAACTCCTTATAAAATCTTTTAACAGTTTCTTTGAAAGTTTTATGCAACTCTTAGAAAATGTGCAAGTAAAAATGCAAGATAAAACTCAAAGAATTTTTATAGTGGTTATATGGATAAAAATCATTTAGCCCACTCTTCCAAGTCACTTAGATCTTGGGTTATACTAGAAAACACAAAGTAATCAGTATACAATGCTTGTGCCAAACAACAAATGAAATGGCCACAAGTGCGCAATAGAAAATCACAAAGAAAGCCTATCCTCTGAAGCTAGATCACTCACTAAGATGGATCTACACTTCTCACAACACTCTTTATAGTTTTCACTCAGAAAAATGTTTATCTTTTTGATCTTCAACTTCTGCTTTTGTCAACAAATGACTAAGCTAATGAGTGAGCTGTTCTTGAGACTTAAAGATTCTGCTTTGAATTATTCTCTCAGAGATTGTGTTGTTTTTTTTTTCTTCTTCAGTCTCATGAACTATTTATACCCTGAGTTTGAAAAATGCCCGTTGAAGAGAGACAGAATTCAAAATCCTCGGGTACTGGTCCTTAATTTCTGCGAACGGCTCTCTACACAGTGACAGTACTGTCAACTGTACTTTCTGTCAGGCAGCAATTAATGCACCAAGCTGATACGAGGTTTTGCTTCAATCATTTGTCATTAATACCCTCGGTCTTCAGCATTTATTACTCCAAGTGTATTTATTACCGTTTGAGAGACTTTCTGATCCTTTCCACTTGGCTGATGAATACACTAGTCTGATGTAGAACAAAGCTGATCCCAAACTTGAACTAATCTGATTTGAGTGGGCTGATCTTCACCAATCTGATTTCTTTCTTCACCAGCAGATCAGTAGTCTTCTTGGACCTTCTTGAACTTTAACTTGACTGATATAACTTTAACTTCAATTAAAATTCTTCTAAGGGTTTTCACTAAACTTTCCTAACTTGTTATGATGTTTTGGAAATCATCAAAACCTCCTTTCAATCTTTAAATCACTTGTCTATTGATCTTCATCTTCATCCAACAGTTTCCTTAGTATCTTTTCTTGTACAATAACGGAGTGAAAATTTCCCTTTTTTTTTTTTTTTTTTTATAGGACATGATTTAAATGTCATATGGCGCTTGATATAATTTTTGGAAGAGAAATTAGCTTGAATTTGGATCGAAGAAACTTCCCATCACATAGTTAAGAATGATTTGTATAATACATTCACATACTAAATATATCACATTCATTTCACAAGTAATTTAAATTTGAGAAGAAATTATTTTTAAAAAATTGATATCTATTTTTGTTTATGTATCAAAATCTCATTTTTTATTGAAGATGAGGGGTTGGGGGAAGACAAAATCTTAGAGTTTTTTTTTTCCACAAAAAGAGATGAACCTTTACCTCTTCTTATGAGGATATACACGATTCAAATGTTATAATATAATTTCTGAAAGAGAGATTAGTTTAAACTTGTTCTCGCAAAACTTCTCAATCAGACATGTGCTATGATCTATTTGTTGTACATTCACATAGTAATTAAGGATATCATATTTATCTTGTGTGTAGTATAAATTTGAGAGAATTTATTTTGAATATATAGTTTGAACATCGTTTTCTCTATTTCTCTTTATAGAAAAGGGGTTGAACAATGGTCATGAATGTCGGTCATGTAGAGATAAAATGGTCATTTCTATGCACAATAATCAATAACTTGTTAATCTAATTTATTATACTTTATAATAACTTATTTTAACATTTTTTCTCAGTAAAATTTAAATTAAAAAAAAGTAATTGTCTTCATTTTATTTTCAAGTATCGTATAGATTATATACTTTATATCTAAAAAATTGCACTTTTACATATCTAACATATTATTATATTGCATGTTATTTACATTATTTAGATTATCATATTAAGTCAGGGTTGAAAATGCTAGAAATTATATTTTTTGGGTGGAAAGTGTCAATATTCTATTTCAGAGTGCAAAGTGTCAAATCTATACTTTTAGGGTGCAAAGTGCCAAAAATATTCGTAAATAACTATTATACCCTTCAATCAATAAATTTTTTCTTCAAAATACACACTAGGGTGCAAAGTGCCAAAACTTTTAAATTATGGTGCAAAGTGCCAAAAGCCCATTTATTTATGTATAATGTGTTTTCATTTTTAGAGATTTGAGAAGAATTTATGATATTTAATGATTTGTTAAAAATGAGATATGTAAATTTGAGGTTATTAGTGACATTTTACCTAATCCATATTCACGTGAATTAACTTATCCACCCATACTTGGGTGGATTATAATCTAGTCTTAATACCGGATCGTAAGGATTTAATCAATTTAACCCGGTATTAGAGCAGTGCCACCAAACGTTATATTAGGTCATATTAACTCATATAATATGACCTAATAAATCCTATTAGATCCTACCAAACGGCGCATTGATTGATTCAGGTTCATAGACACCCCATATGGTATGATATTATTATATAGACGCCCCATGTGGTTTAATATTATTACATAGACACCCCATGTTGATATATTTAGTTAGGGGTAAATTTGGAAAATCAAATTTTTTTACTGACATCATCGAATTCCGTCTGTTTTTACACCGTAAAGGGTTTCTTGTAATATGCCAAAACCTAAGGAGGTATTCTTGTAATTGTTGGTCTCAAGTGGTCAGATAAGGTCTAGAGGGGGGGGAAGGGTGAATAGACCTCTGAAAATTTTAACTTTAAAAATTTCACTCGACTGTCAGCAAACTAAGCTGTTACAGAACAGAAAGCTGACTAAGCTGATCGCGAACAAATCTTTGAACAACACAGTTGACCATTAATCTGATAATCACTTAGCTGATTTAGTCAAAATAAGTATTAACACGAGAATACTTACAGCGGATATTTTAAGTGTTTTTCACAAGTAAGCTTGGTAGATTGAAAGATTTTGTCCCAAGTTTTATTAAACTCCTTTAAAAATCTTTTCAAACAGTTGTTCAAGTGTTCTTATGCAGTTTAGTGAAAATTCCAGAAAATAATGCAAGTTTGAACACACTGAATTTTTATAGTGGTTATATGGATTTAAATCCTTTAGTCCACTCTTCCAAGTCACTTAGATCTTTGGTTATACTATAATCACAAAGTTTACAGTATACTCTGCTTGCGCCAATCAACAAATGAAAAGGCCACAAGTTCGCAATAGGAAATCACAAAGAAGACCTATTCTACAGAGACTTATCACTCACAAAGACAGATAAGTAATCCTCACAATACTCTTTTTAACACAGATTCACTCAGAAAGTGTTTTCGTTTTTCTTCAACAAACTTCTGTCAACAAATGACTTCGGCGGATGAGTGAGCTGTTCTTGAGACTTGAAGATTTTGCTTCGGATTTTCTCTCAGAGATTATGTTATCCTTTTTCTCTTCGTCTCTTGAAATATTTATACCCACAGTTTTGAAAAGTGTCCGTTGAAGAGAGACACAAATCAAATTCCTCGGGTATTGGTCCTTAATTTCCGCGAACGGCTCTCTGCACAGTGACAGTACTGCATACTATACTTTCTGTCAGGCAGCATTTAATGCACTAAGCTGATATGAGGTTTCTCTTCAATCATTTTCCATAAATACCCTCCGTCTTCAGCATTTATTACTCCAGGTGCATTTATTACCGTTGGAGAGACTTTCTGATCATTTCCACTTGGCTGATGAGAACACAAGTCTGATGACTGAACAGAGTTGATCCCAAACTTGAACAAATCTGATTGGAGTCGGCTGATCTTTACCAATCTGATTTCATTCTTTAGCAGATCAGTAGTCTTCTGGACCTTGAATCTTTGACCCTTCTGATTTGTCTTCTTATTTGGTCAAAATTCTTCTAAGGGTTTTAACTAAGTTTTCCATACTTAGCTGATCTTGATGTTTTGGAAATCATCAAAACCTCCCTTAACTTCTTTATTTTTAATGCGCTTTATCTTCATCTTCATCCAACAGTAATTTTTGAAATATCGAGGAGTTTCTTGTAATATACCCAAACTTGAGGGGGTCTATGTGTAAATCATCATGTTTTCCATTTATCACCAGCATTTCAGTTAATACAAGTATACCCATACCTTTTTAATAAATTTGTTTTTCTATTTTTTTTTATAATAGAATTCAGCTAGATTACATTCAACCAGCATTTCAGTTAATACAAGTATATCCATACGTTTTTAATAAATTTGTCTTTCTATTTTTTTATAATAGAATTCAGCTAGATTACATTCAACAAGTGGAGCCATAATATTGACTGACTTCCTTTACCCTTTAAATGAAAAATAATCTTGTAATAAATCTATCATCATCCATTTCTACTATTAAAGAAAGAAAAAATTTACCACTATTAGTCACATCTCAATGATCATTTCAATTTCTCATTTTCCAAAAGATATTATTTCATTTTCTAAAATGAATGAAAATACGTGGAATGGTACGCATCACTACTGCAGTTTGGTCTTTTGCAACGGAAAATTTGTGACGGATGGCATGTGTTGCAAATTATCTGATTTGTGGTAAAGTTGCGACGAAATTTCTTAGAGTTACATAAATTTTTTACGGCAAAACTTTCAACAAAATAATAACTAACCATTTGCTATTCGTTGCAAGTTTTTCGCAAAATTCTTGTGTTAATAATTTATTTTAGCACCAAAATTTGCGACAACAATTTGTGACAATTTTTTGTCAGATGTAACTTTTGACAGGTAACATTATAAAAATTTTACACAATTTTGTATAAAATAAATTTTTCCTAAAGATTTGCGACATATATAAATTTGCAACAGCCATTTTTATCACAAATTTATCACAAAACCAGTTATTAATTTTATTTACGTATGCATAATTTTTTATCAGAAATAGGTGATCAATGTCTAATTGATTATGTAGCATTAAAAATAATATAACCGCTATTTTGGAACTCTTAAAGCACCTCGCATTTCCTTGAATACACTATTTCATCTGGATCGTAGTAGTACTATGTCCAAAAAGATATAATTAAAAATTTTAAACTTATATAACTAAAACTCTAGGACTATAAAATGATATATCATGATAACAAAATGTTTATAAATGGTCTCAAAGGACTTATCCAAATTCTCCAAAAAAAAAATACTGGATTACATTTGTCTTCCACAATTATTTTAAACAATTTTTAATATAGTTGATAATGTTTGTTCAGATGGATGTTCTGAAGCAATTTTATAGGTAAATTTTCTTTTACAAACTATCTTTCCCGAGATGGAAAAATAAAATTTTCTTGTTTTTCCATCTTGGCAAAGATAGTTTGTGAAGGAAAATTTATCTACAAAATTGCTTCAGAAAATCCATCTGAACAAATTATCAACTATATAAAAATTGTTCAAAATAATTGCGGAAGACAAATGTAACCTAGTACTTTTTTCTGAGAATTTTGATAAGTCCTTTGAGACCACTTATAAATATTTGGTTATCAATATATCATTTTATTGTCCTAGAGTTTTAATTATATATAATTAATAATTTAATTAAATTTTTTTGCACAAAGAACTACAATCATCCAGATGAAATAGTGTATTCGACAAAACGCGAGGTACATTAACAGTTCAAAATTTGCGATTATACTTTTTTTATGCTCCATAATCAAGAAGGCATTGATCACCTATTTCTGATGAAAACTTACGTAAGTGAAAAAAAAAAGTTAATAACAGGTTTTGAGATACATTTCTGACAAAAGTGTAGGAATTTTAGAAAATGATGATTTGGGACATTTATAAGTGTCATGTGCTTGGGACATTTATATATGTTGTATGAAACTAGTCTTAGGACATTTAGAACTGTCTTAAGAAATTGTTATAGTGACACTTTTATAAGTGTCCTAATAATGCCTTGGGACACATATAAATGTCCTAATTTAGGGACACATAAAAAGTGTTGTATCTGTTAATGCGACACACCGTTATGTGACACTTTTTATAAATGTCTCAAGCCATGAAAGTGTCCCAAGATGTGCATCTAGGGACATTTTTCTGTGTCTCCTAACATGTTTTTTGTTGTAGTGGGGTGTTGCGGATATATAAATGTCGCAAATCATTAGGAAAAATTATTTATAAAAAATTGTGTAAAATTTGTATAATGTTGCTTGTCAAAAGTTAGTTCGGACAAAAATTTATCACATATTGTTGTGACTAATTTTGGTGCTAAAATAAATAATTAGAGCCAGAATTTTGCAAAAAGTTTGGACGAAATTAAGTGCATGCCACAAATGTTAGTCATTGTTTTGTTGAAGATTCCGTAGTAAGAAGATCTTTGTAACACTGAGGAATTTTGTCGCAACTCTGCCAAAAATTAATTATTAATTTGCGATACATGCCATTCATCACAAATTTTCCGTCGCAAAAGACCAAATTTCTAATAGTACCATTTCACATATTTTTTTATTCTGAGAAAATAGATTAATATCATTTGAAAAAAGAGATGTGGAAATGATCTAAGGATTGAAATATAACATCTTTAAATTATAAATTTAGAAAATTAGTGATAAAATATTGGAGCCATCTTATTGAATGACTTCCTTCTACTTTAAAAAAAAAATAGTCTTCTAATAAATCTATCATCAACCATTTCTACTATTAAAGAAAGAAAAGTTTACCACTACTAGTCACGTCTCAATGATTTCAACGTGAAACTCATTTTTTGAAATTTCACTACTCTTCATAAAAGTTTTGTCCGTAAATATAGTTAATCATTCTTAAAAAATCCTCTATCATATTGTAAGAATTTACTTTCAATATTCAAGAAATATTTTATCACTTATTTTCTGAATTTATATTGAACGAATTTACTTCAATATTAAACAAATATTTTAGGGTAAACACCACTAATGGTGTTCCTTATCATTAATTTTTTACAGAGTGGTCCCTTTTGTGTTTTTCTTCCCACGTTAGTCCTCACTATGAATTATTCTCATAAAAATGTTTTGACACTTTAGTTTACTTAGTACCACCTGAAATGACCAAAGTGAAACTAATAATCTATAATGAATTCTCATAAAAATGTTTTGACACTTTAGTTTACTTAGTAACACCTGAAAATGACCAAAGTGAAACCAATAATCTATAATGAGGACTAACGTGGGAAAAAAAAATACAAGAGGGACCACTCTGTAAAAAATTAATGATAAGGAGATCCATTAGTGGTGTTTACACTAAAATATTTATTTAATATTGAAGTAAATTCTTGCAATATGAATTCAAAAAATGAGTGATAAAATATCTATTGAAAAATGAAAGTAAATTCTTACAATATGATAGAGGATTTTTTTTAGAATGATTAACTATATTTACGGACAAATGAGATGTGACTAATAGTGGTAAAATTTTCTTTCTTTAATAGTAGAAATGGTTGAAGACAGATTTATTGAAAGACAATTTTTTTTTTTTTTGAAGTTGAAGGAAATCATTCAATAAGATGGCTCCACTTGTTAAATGTAATACACTTGAATCCTATTATAAAAAAAAAAAAAAATCGGAAAACAAAATTATTAAAAGGTATGGATATACTTCTATGAACTGAAATACTAATAATGAATGAAAATAACAAACTTTCTTCCGCTTGTCCAATTAACCTCTAATTCTTGACATTTATTTTCATTCGATTAACCTATTAAAGATTGGATCATGAAATTCGGCTCAATTATCGTTTATTGTGCGAATAATACTTTCAAAATTTTGTGTGAAATAAATTGGCAAAAATTTCCCAAAATGTGATTCTTTTACGCATAACACCCAAAAATGATTGTTTTTCAAGTGAAGTCAGTGGAACAAGAAACTTGGTACATAAATATTCAATCACGTGAATTGTTTGCTAGCCTAATTTGAAAATCGAAAGATCATCAAGGAATGTTTCCCTAAAGAAAATGTAGAATGCTTGAGTTCGACCATGTGGACCTAAAATGGACCATCTTATCTCTAAATCAAATTAATTTTGTACACGAAGTATGCAATTTATTAGGACTCCAAGGACCGGGTTTTACTCATGATACCCTGAAAATGACAAGTTCAACATAGACTTGGAACAACACGAATCGCATCCATAACTTTCTCCATCGTGTTTCTAGGACACATTCTAAGACTCAGAGCAACGTTTCATGTATAAAGGATGAAGATAAAAGTTTATAAAATGTCATTTTTCTAACAAGACTAAGCAATTATATTGAAGAGCGGAAAAAACATGAATCTCTATCAAAATATTATCAAGTGGATAATAATCATTATAAATTTTGACTGTAAGAACACATCCTCCTTGTAAACCCAAATTGGCACAAATAAACCAAAATATTATTTTCGAACGCATTACTCTCCAAAGTGGATCAATTTAAAGTGAATTCAGAAGAATGTGAAACTCGATATTAGAATTCACCATTACGTAAACATTGAATTGTTTACTGGTTGAATTTGTCAATTGTCCATCTAGGAAAAATATCAACAAAAAATATTCAAAATGCTCGTGTTCCTCTCAGGACACCGAAAAGGACCGTGTTATCTTTGAATCTAAAAGAACATGAAACTACGATCATGCAATCTATGTATTGTGAATATTATATTTTTTCAGATATGGTAGGCAAAAGAGAAGTGTAGAAAAAATTAGGTGTAACATACCAACAAGCATTATATATCACGTGATTAAAGTACAATTGAAATTTGAAAGGCAACTAATTATATTGAAAAATCCAGGTCAGAAATTTTAGTATATTCTTGTTTCACCTAGGGCATCTAAAAGATTGTAAATTTTAGCAAATATATATAATTTTATTAAGATCTTGGACTAAAATATATTGGAAGAATTTACTAACTCAAATAATAGCTAAGTGATCTTAGCAGTTGAGTTAACTAAGTTAGAATTGAGTAAAAGGTTTTGAAGATAAACAAAATGATAAATAGAAAGTCATCAACTAAGAAAAAAGAAAAACTTAGTAAACCTCTTTCATGGTCTGGCAGCTACGTGACCAAAATAAGCTTAGTGGGGATCTCAGATCAATAAGATCAGATTGGTTACCATCAGCAGTGTCAATATATCCTGTATTCAGTCTTGAGGCAGCAGAATACTCCTATCGGCTAAGTGAAGTCGGTCAGCAATCTCTCCAACGGTAACAAACTTAGTGCATTAAATGCGACTGACACAGTGCTCAGATCCGTACAACAAAGTGTATAAATATTCTGCAAAAGCTGTCTTCGAGAAGAAGATCGTTGCCTAGGATTAAAATGTATTTTCGTCTATCTTAAACAGGCAGAATTTCAAATTCAAGAGTATAAATAGATCGAGGACTGAAGATTGAAGAGAGAGTTGCACAATTCAAGATCATATCATAAGAGCAAGTTCCATCAATTGAGTTGTCTGATCGTTACGCGGAATCATGTGTTCACAAAGCAAGGATCACACAACTTCTATATCTGAGTGATATTCAATTTTTGTTTTAAGGAGTATGTATCTGATATGTGTGAGAAGATATAACTTCAGAGAACTAGATTCATCTGAGTGATTTTCCGTGAGTGAGCGGAGTGTTCTTACTTAAGGCTTAACATGTGATGTAAATCTTAAGTGTTCTTTAACTGAGTGCTTTACAATAGGTTTTTCTAAGTGAATTACGTGGGGACTAAGTGTTCCACTTGAGGCTTATCATTTGTAGGAAAATTTCAAGCTTTTGTACTAGTTACTTTGTGTTTCAAGTATAACTTAAATCTGTTTGATTTAGAAGAGTGGACTAAGAGGATTTGTTTCTGCTGAATAACTATAAAATTCCTTATGTGATTTACCTCACTTGTCTTGCATTGCATATTTCATAAACTAAGGCTGCGTTCGGTTGGGGAAATAATAAATCAGCCCAGTTGTGATAGTTGGGCCATTAAATTAATCAAGCCATTCATAATCACGTGTTCGGCATATTATAGTGGCCCGGATACGCAAGTCGGCCCATTTACTAATCGCGGGTTCGTTTGCCCAGTAAACAATCAATGACAATTTTGCCCCTGCTCGACTCTTTCATCCGACCGCCCATTTGAACTGATCCTGACCGTTGAAAATGGGGTATAATAATTCAATAGGGTTTCCTAAATGCTTGTTCATTTCTTCTCCCCACTTCTCTCTCCCGCGACGGCGCATCCCATCTTCTACCATCTACGTCCGTTTCTTGCTCTTTTTCGATTTCTTGCTCTGGTTGCACTTCCGACACCCCATCCGTTGTTGATTAACGTGTTCACCGTCTCACTTGAATTTCTTGCCAGATTAGGGTTTCAGTTGGGTTTAGGGTTTCGACTCTTTCATGCCAACCGCCGCTCTGTTTGCCTCCCCTCTAAAATCTTAAAAGAAATTTTCATTCCCGACGCTGTATATTAAGGTTTGACTTGTTCACCGTCGGTCTTCAAGGGCCTGCGTGGTTAGGGTTTCAATTGGGCTAGGGTTTCGACGATTCCGTCCACGAATTGAAGGTAATTGTGGGTTGTTTTCCTTATTTATTTCGGACATTTTAAATTATTTCGCGTAATTGCAAAACTAGGGTTTATTCCGATGTGAAATTAGGGTTTCCACATATTTGTTGATGCTATATGTACATTGATAATATAATTTGACATCTATTTGTAATTTTCTAATTTTTTCCAGCAATGTCCGAGCAATCTACATCAAATGTCCGTTTAGGGGTTGCACACTGTTTCTGCGGGCTGCGCGTGAGAATCTACACTTCCTGGACGAAGGTGAACCCTGGTCGGCGATTCTCGCGTTGCCAACGTTTGACGGTAGGATTAATTATACGTATGTAAGTTGATTTTTGTTAGACTGATTCTTGTTTGATTTAAATTTCTAATGAATCTGTTTTGCTATACGTTATAGGATGAACGGTGTGATTATTTTGAATGGATTGATCCAGTAATGTGTGATAGGTCCCGTGTAATTATCCCTGGCTTGCTGACGCGAGTCAATCTTGCCGAGGCTGAAAATACACGTCTACTACGTCGTGAACATGAACTTGCTGCACAGATGCAAATTCTTCATACTTATTTGCATGATCTTGAGGCACAAAACATGGCATTGCGTCGCAAGCAAAAGCTTGTAATGATCTGTGATGTGTTTGTGTTCTTATTCTATATATGTGCATGATGTGTTGGTGCTCTTTTATTTTACTTGGTTGTTTTGGTGGATCTTGCTGACATATGTACATTTCATCTTATTTTGTGTGTGTATGGCATGTATATGATGTATATTATTTGGATAGGATACTTATGCTTGCATCTGAACTGAATTTGTATATTATTGTGCCTATTTGCCAGAATTCTTTGAATGAGTTGTAAATCCTTTGGCAATTTAATGTGTACTTATGTAAATTTGATACATGCCAATAATTTTTCATGCCACAATCCACCACTGAAAGAATCTAAATCTAATAACTGTCCATAATTGGTACATCTGAATTACTTGAGCATGAAGTAGTAATGTAATTTGTCATCTTAAATATTTGGGTTTGGTGCACTGTTGGGTTTGCAACACATGTGAATATATATGACTGGATCAATGTGTTTTACTGTATCATGAAAGTACCCCCAATGGAAATATTGGCCAAATGATGCTTTTATTTAAATTTTCTGATGGTCTGGCATATTGAGGTAATGCATGTGATTTTTTGGGCCATTTTTTTTGTTATTCTTGGGTAATTCATCCTCATTGCTACTTTGGGTTTGGTGCACATTTTGGGTATGCAACACATTGTGAATATATATTTTGTGTTTTGTGTAACCTATCATGAATGTATCCCCAAGTGGTTTTTTGGTCAAATGATGTTTACAGTTTTTAATTCTGATGGTCTTGTATGTTGAGGTGATGCATGTGATGATTGTGAATTCTAAAAGTTTGTACTGTGTGAAGTTGGGGAATTGATTATCATGTTTTCTCATGTGTGTTTGATGCACTTTTTGGAAAAGTTTTTTGGGAAACCAGATTGTTCCCTTTGTAAGGTAAACTGAACGCAGCCTTATGTTGATTTAGGCCAAGTGATGATTTCATCAAAAGCTTTCTGATTGTCTCATATGTGGAGGTAATACATGTTTTTTTCACATGATGAATTGATATGTAGGTATGCAACACATTGTCAATATTTGTTAAGATATGTGAGCCATATATTGTTGGCCAAATGATGTTAGATATTCAAGTATGATGGTCTTGTATGTTCATGTGATGTATGTGATGATTCTAAATACTAGAAGTTGGTACTGTTTGTTTGGGGGATTGGTTATAATGTTTTGCCATTTGTGTTTGAAGCATTGTTTTGTAGTGGATTTTGAAATATTTGACAAAAAATGTGAAACCTTTGTTTTATCAAAACCAGATTTTATCCTTCAAAATTTTTTCAAACATAATAAAAAATGTGAAACCTTTGTTTGATGCATTATTGTCATTTATATAATCTTTCAAACATTGGATTATGTTTTTATGAAGTTATTATGATAATATTTGTTATAAAATATTTTAAAGCATATGCTTGAGATATGATCAGAATTTGAAAAGTATTATAACTTGTCCCTTTTAAATTATTATTACTTCTCCCTTAATTAGTTATTTTAACTTCAAAAATTAATTTTTATGCTCTGTTTGTTGTTTGAGATTATATTGACAGTTTAATTTTTTTTTATTGGATTGCACTTCCCAATAAAGTGGAGTGGTTTCCCACTCAAGTGAATAACATTGAATGCAAACTTTGACTCTTGGATGTAAGTTGCCTTAAATGCATTACTTCCCCTTTTGTATAACCAGATTGACTGAATACATACAATCTATCTTCATTTATTACGGTTGTTGAACCAAATCTCTTTATATATTCTCCCACATTAATCAAACCTCTTCATCTCCTTCACTCTTGAACACAACAGCCACTTCTCCATGTAAGTTACTTAACTTTTCCAATGTTTTTATATTATGTTTCATTTTATTTTATCTCATCTTCTTATTATTGTTTTCTTCCTATTTTGCAGTTTGCTACCATGCCGAGAACACGTAGGATGAGGAGTTTGGAATCAAAGGTTAATGATGGCTGGACATTCGAAGAAACTGCAAGGTTTGTGAACATGCTGTATGAGGAATGCAAACTTGGGAATCTAAATGATTTGGAGAACCTAGCTGCTGCATGCCAACACATTTCGAACAAAATGTCTTCCTTCTACGAGCGTAGGTTCAGTTTATCTGGAATTAAAAGGAAGCTTGAGCACATGAGAATCAGGAACCAGCAGTTCAACGAGTGACTTGAAGCCCCCGGAGTTGTTTTTGATGAATGGTCTAATCAGTCACGTGTCAAAGCAGAGTATTGGAGAGCTGTTCAGCCTAATGTAAGTAACATTTCATCATTTCTTTTACTTTTTTTTTGTTGATCAAGTATTTACATTCTAATATATTTTTTACCATGTCTTTCTTGTAGGCGGAGTCCGAGTGGTTCACCAATTTTAGGATGGAGGGTGAGCCACTCCACATGAAGTTGTCGTATGTTTTTTATGATAAGGGAGTTGGGAGGTTCCCACCAGACCTCACTGGATCCCTTGGCTGGCCTATACATGTCCGAGACTCGGACGATGATGAGATGGCTATAGTTCTGGTTGGCACCCGGCGTGATTTGACTGTTGTGCCTTTTGATACAAACAATGAAATTGACAATGAAGTTGTTTTCCTTGGAGAGTACCCTGTCACTGAGGTTGGAGGCACATCTGCTGGTGGTTCCGGGTGTGGATGGGGTGATGCTGCATCCAGTTCCGGAGGGGGTGATGGTGGTCTGTTTGGAAAGAAGTTGTGGGATCTGGATGATGATTATTAGTAGTGTAATATTGGTTGTTTGATATTTCTATTTAGTTTATGTTGTTTCAAGGACTTTGCTGTTTTATATGTTTGTATAATTTTGAACTTTGTGGTCTACCTGGCACTTTGCATGTAAGTGCAGGTAAATCACTTGAAGGACTTATGTAATTTCCCTACATGTTCTAATATTTCTATTTATGTTTAAAGCTTTCTGTTTTATTCTGAAATTAGTGGAAAGTATATGACCTTTCCTGTCTATTAACTTGTAAGTATTTTTCCCAACAAACATAACTTCTCCAAGAATTTTTATGCAAAACTGAAATAACAAATCCAGCAGACCTATACATTCTATTGAACCGTTGGAACATAAAATTATTTTCAAAGGGGTAAAAAAAATAGTGAACTGAAAATTATTTTGCAAAGCTAACAAAAATAATGTGATCAAAAGGATTAAAGGCAAGCTGTTTCTTCATACTTATTCTGCCAGCTTTATTGAATGAGATCTTTGACCAATTTTCCCTACATGCCAAAAATCTTTCATGCCAAAAGCCTTATAAAAGAGAATCCAATCTTCTGCAAAAATAATATGACTTTTTTGGAATGATTTGATGAGACATAGGTGCCTATTTTTTTAAAACAACACATAGGTCCCTATAATAATATATAATGATAAATGCACCCCACATTACTAGTATAAATTGAACCTCATGCACATAACATTTTATCAAGTCCTTAAATATCCCTTATAGCTAGTTGAACTTATTTTCAATTTGAAAAATGTCCACCGTATTCCCCCGACCGCAATCTCATTCTTTTTTACTCGGAACGTTGGACAAAAGAATTTGATGAGTACTTGATCGAGTTTTTAGCAGGTGAAAATTACTACGAAAATGGAATTATCACTTATGGTGTGCCCCACGTCTTGCGTAGAGCTCGTGACGAGGTTAATGTTTTCTTCCGGCATACTTTCTCAACAAAGGAGATAACGGCTAAGATCGAACGTCTCAGACGACGACATGCCTCATATTCACACTTACGGAACTTACCCGGCTACGCGGTGGACCCTATAACCAACACCGTTGGAAGAGATGGTTTGGAAATTGTAAAAAATATGTGCATGGTAATAAGTTTCGGTTTATCGAGTATACTTCTAATTTTGAGTTTGTAAATTATTCGAATCCTAATTGTTTTTTCATTGTAGGAATTCCCATTCTACGAAGCGTATGCAATCCATGGAGAACCGAAGTGGCGGATATCCTGAGGAATTGATTGTAAGTGCAGGTCCACCACCTACTTCACCAATTAATCTTCAGTGGTTTGAGTTAAACGATGCACCAATTGTAGGACAAGAAACACCAGTCCCGGATCCCATCAACCCACCTAAAATTACGTTCTCACCCGCTGCAAGTAACGACGATTTCTGGAATGATTTGGCTAGTTATAATAACACAGAAGCGGTTTAGAAAATGCGGAGACCGAACCGTCAAAAAAGATTGCTAAGTGTATGTGGCCGGACGTGGGAACCTCACACGATAATTAATTGGCCCAAAAAAATGACAACATACTGCGTGTGATAATTATATGTGGGTCGAGTTTATTGCGTATTATTTGCTATTGTTCTAGTCGTGCTATTATCGTCTTTTTATGTCTACTATGTTGCACTTGTTCTTGCTATTGTTAATTATAATCTTCTTATGTCTACTATGTTAATTTTTCAATATGAATCGGTTTATCAACATATGTATAAAGTACGCAACCAACTATCATATATACAAATTGGGAATGGATTATAATAATATCCAAACATATATAGGGACAAAAAGGTAACAGATTATAAAGTTCGCAATTTGCACCTCACACAATAACCCAATCATAAATTACCTAATAAATCAAGTCCAAATACGAGTTAATCGTACGATTACAAGTAGCATCATACTAATAAATTGCAAGCCAAATCAAGGCATTTTCAAAAATTACCAAAAGATCCAAATAAACCATGCATATTACATATCAAGTCCAACGAAAAATCAATTCAAACGAAAAATCAAGTCCATAGAAATACAAGTCCATATCATGATCAAGTCCCATAGAAAATCATGGCATTTGGTTGTTTAGCATCTGTTGCGTTCCAAATACTAGTACGCAAACTACGCAAGTATACGGTCGTTACAAGTAATAAAGTGATAAGGAGTGTCGAACCCACGAGGAATTGTTCAATTAATTACCAACTAACGTCTTGTTACTTCGACTTAGATTTGTAAGTTGAGTATGGTGAAGTGGTGGCGGTTTTGATATTACTAATAAATTAAGGCGACTAAGGAAACTAACACTTGACTTAACAATATGTAAAGGCTTCTATGATTTTACGTCACCTAATTCGATTCAAGATAAACAACTCAACAATTGACAACCACACTTATGTTTGTTGTTCAAGATTTCATAATTTATTCATACGTATCTTTCGATATCGTACGAACCTACCAAAGTAAACTAATCCAATCTATGTCTAAAAGGATTAAGCTTAAATGATGCTTTAGTTTTCAAACTTTAATAGAACATGAAATGACCTAGGTATATTTCTATCCTAAAATCAAAGCACAACCTAGTTTTATAATCTAATCTTTAATCAACTATATCTAGCCATTAAAGATCAATCCATTTCATCCTATGGTTGGCCTAACCACAAGTTGACAAAGGCTCAAACTAGATTAACAAACACTTGTAAGCATAGCAACAATCATAAATTCATCATTCAATCAAGAATCAAGAACCAAACATAGGATCAATAAAAACATAGAATAAATGAGATTAGTCACTCATAACAATAATATATCATTCATTACATTAAAAGACATCAATATAAATGAACAAAGTAAAAGAGTTTAGAGTAAGCTTAGTGAAGAGGTCTTCAACAACTTCTCCCTCAAGCCTTTTTATCTTCAATAGGGAGTCCAAGTGAGAGTTCTTCTTTCCAAAGTGCAAACCCTTCTCTTTTCTTCAAAGAAGGCAAGATGTAAAGTTGGAGTATGAAGTTGTAGAATGATTCCACCTTTTAGCCTCTAACCTAGAGGAACAACAAGTTCCTCATGCCTAAGTTACCCTCCAAACTAAGCAACTAAGGCCAAAAAGTCCCCCAAGATGCCTAAAAATACAAGTGGGATCAAAGGGGGATAATACCAAAAGCCCCCTGCCTTTCCCGCAGCAAAAAATCTGCTGGTAGCAGGGACCTCGCCGCGGCGAGGTACAACCTCGCCGCGACGAGGTTTAGGCCGTAGGTTCCTGCAAATTTTTTGCTCTGCCGCACTTTCTTCCGAGCAGCATATCTTTTGATTCTGAACTCCGAATCCGGATCCGTAAAGTCCGTAGCGTAGCTAACTCACTCATATATAACATATCCAAAATTCAGCTCATTTGGATCATCCATGAAATATTTATGCATGTTCTAGTGAGCAGCTATCTACATTCTTGTACAATTCGCTCCGGGTTCTAATTCCTTTGAAGCTCAAGCTTGACTTGCGGGGTGGGTAGAGCGACTCGCATCATTGATACGCAACTCCAAATCTCTCTATAATGTTAATACCTACAAACCACGGAGAAAACGATCAATACGAGAACAAAAACACAAAAAACGAACAAAGGCCAAACAAAGGGGCCAAAAACACAAAAGAAACGAAAACACGAGAAGACACACAAAAACTCGAATCAAAACAAGATGTTTTGGGCTTAAAGAGATAGGTAATAACGACATTTTCACGGCGTTATCAACACCCCCAAACTTAAACACTTGCTCGTCCTCGAGCAAAGAAAACAGAACAAGAACAAAACAAACATACTTAAGATCGAAATGCTAAAACTTAACACTTTCAAATTATTCTTTAAACAAGCTCCACGTGTGTGTGTGATGACTTCGGCTAGATTCTATCTTAGGTGAATAATTTTCGATAGGTCAAAATCATCGGCTCTATTTTCATGGACTTCTAATGTTTAACAAAGAATCTCTCCTTACCGTAGATTACAAACTTAATGCTCAAATCACTTCACGGGACTAAGTTATAGGTAATTTAAGAGTGTTTTCCCTATTCTTGAATTAATTGACGATTTTAGCTCCTAACTCTTTTCTCACCACACTTGTTTTTACAATGAAACAAGGCACTTTGTGCTTTACAAGAATATTGCAATACGATACTAGCACTAATGGCGAACTCTGTGCAATTTTGCTTTTGTGGGCTACTAGCACCACTCTCTTTTCTTCTTATACAACTTTTGCACTAAAACAATGAGATAGAGTAATTACCAAAAATGATCAACGAATATTATCAATCGAAGGCTTAGCCTTTCTTTTCTCTCATAGAAGTGCGTACATTTTAGCAACTTCTCTACTCATTTCTTTTAAGAGTTAGGTGTTCAAAGGTTTTTCATTCTCGAAAAGGATTTACTCCCCCAAACTTAGGCCATTTATGCTCTTTTTACATTTAGATTTCAAGCTAAGGATTGGAGAGATTCTAAGTTAAGCAAAAGGAGTCCTAGATCCTATTATCGCTAAAGTTCGTTATCCACTTTAAATATAATCATAGCCATTGCCAATATGTTTTGAACTTTGTAGAGCATGTATAATAATAAGAATTTGAAAAAAAAATTTGGCGGGTCGACTTAGTACGCAACAAGTGACCTTACTACACCCCAAACTTAAAATGCACAATGTCCCCATTGTGTGAATTGAGAATGACGGAGTAAGGTACGACACGACAAAAACAAGAACACAAGCAAAACAAAACAAAACGAAACGAAACGATAAACGAGCGAGCACGGCTCTAAATAAGGTCCAACAAGCAAACGTTATCGATTTAAACGAGTAAACATGCCAATATCTATCAAGAGTTAATAACAAAACCAACACAAGACGAGAAGATAATTAAAACATTGTAAGCTCAATTTAAACCGACGGGACTGCGTAAATTTAAATCCCACGTCCCCTTATGTATGCTTCCTGTAGTTGCTTCGTAAATTGAAAGCACGCTCCATTACTTTCCCGTACTCTCCCCTTTTATTTCAAATGCGTAAAATTTTCCCCCAAACTCATGTTTCAACTACACAACTTCAATAAATTAATACCCCGGCAACTCCACAATCGAAAACTAGCAAAGTTGGCAAAACTACTCTCACGAGCAATTTATCGAACACCTTCCGTGCACACCCAAAATTACTACTTTTACTAGAACTTCCACCCAAAAATTTTCAACACCAAACAACCAATACCATCAAGCAATACTAACAAAGAGTTTAGCCATACTTACCTCTTGATGCACAAATTCAATTGAACTCGACGAATGTCGACTTTTTGAACCCTTGAGTGTTGAATTGGGATTTGGTTAAGTAATGGGGGAATTGAGGTTTTTTGGAGTGAAATGGTGAGTGATTAGGGATTGAGAGTGAAGGAGAGAGGGATTCGTGTGAGTTTGGAAGATTTAAGGGAGTGAGGGTTGAGAGAGATTGAGGGAGAAATTGAGAGAGTGAGTGAGGGAATTTGAAATTGGGGGGAAGTGAGTCGTGAGTTTAAAATATATATATATATATATATATATATATATATATATATATATATATATATATATATATATATATATATATATATATATATATATATATATATATTAAAAACAACACAACTACTCACCTCGCTCGATTGTGCTTGTCAATTTCGATCTTTCACGCACGCTCGTTTACCTACAACACAACACGCGAAAACAAAAACAAAAACAAAAACGACACAAAACACAAACACACAACAACAAAAGAAAAAGCAATAGGCTCGGTTGCCTCCCGAGAAGCGCTTGTTTATAGTCGTGAGCTCGACTTGGATACTTCTCTTTTCTTTTAGGGTGGCCAATAATCGAATAGGATCCCCTCGGGATCAAGTATGAGCCCCGACCTCCTTGCTTTTAAATTAGTCCCACGCTTTAATTTTTCCATTCGGTGGTCTTTTGGGACGGATTTGAACCTCATATCAAATCGAAAACTTTTATCTCCCGGTTCAAATCTCTTGTAATCTTTACCCATAATTATCCACGTTGCTTTGCTCGGGTGGATCCACTTGTCTTCTTTGGGGATAACCAAGTCCACATAAGAATATTTGATGACCATTTGATCCGACCCTTCATCCATGATGAATTTATCTACCTTTGCAAGCTCTTTCGATCCACCTTGTTCTTCCTCTCTAGTATGAAGCCCATTTGTTTCGAACAATTCACTTGGTTCATTAAAACTTTCATTAGGAGCAACTGATTCAATTGTACTCGGCAAAGCTCCCGGGGGTCTTATGCTTAAAGCTTGTGAGATTTTCTCCATTTGTGTTTGAAGATCCCTTAATGCCCCCGAGTCTTCTTGCAATTGTTTGGAAATTTCTTCCAATTTAGAATCATTGTCAACCATGTATTTGGTGGTGTGCTCCATGAACATAGTGAATGCTTCTTCCAAAGATGATTTTGCTTCTACCGGAGGATGACAATATTCATGATAGTTCGGTTGGATGAATGAAGTAGTCATCATCATATCTGGGTGTGGTCCACCTCCCAACTCATTGTTCCTTGGATAATACGGGTTATCTCCCCATTCGATATTGTAGCTATTGTAAGGGGGACTCGGCTCAGAATGATTACCCATGTATGAATTCCCATATTGAAAATGAGTTGGACTCATTGGGCAACCGGCGATTGTGCTCTCCCCCATGCAATGCATACAATAACAAAGTGATTGTCCCTCGGTTGACCTTGGATAGCAATCATTATAGGCCATCGTACCTAGGAAGACAAAGATCACAACGTAAATAGCAAATCCAAGTTAAGATATACAAGAATATAAATTGGCAAACAATCGTTACAACTCCCCGGCAACGGCGCCAAAAACTTGTTGCGTTCCAAATACTAGTACGCAAACTACGCAAGTATACGGTCGTTACAAGTAATAAAGTGATAAGGAGTGTCGAACCCACGAGGAATTGTTCAATTAATTACCAACTAACGTCTTGTTACTTCGACTTAGATTTGTAAGTTGAGTATGGTGAAGTGGTGGCGGTTTTGATATTACTAATAAATTAAGGCGACTAAGGAAACTAACACTTGACTTAACAATATGTAAAGGCTTCTATGATTTTACGTCACCTAATTCGATTCAAGATAAACAACTCAACAATTGACAACCACACTTATGTTTGTTGTTCAAGATTTCATAATTTATTCATAAGTATCTTTCGATATCGTACGAACCTACCAAAGTAAACTAATCCAATTTATGTCTAAAAGGATTAAGCTTAAATGATGCTTTAGTTTTCAAACCTTAATAGAACATGAAATGACCTAGGTATATTTCTATCCTAAAATCAAAGCACAACCTAGTTTTATAATCTAATCTTTAATCAACTATATCTAGCCATTAAAGATCAATCCATTTCATCCTATGGTTGGCCTAACCACAAGTTGACAAAGGCTCAAACTAGATTAACAAACACTTGTAAGCATAGCAACAATCATAAACTCATCATTCAATCAAGAATCAAGAACCAAACATAGGATCAATAAAAACATAGAATAAATGAGATTAGCCACTCATAACAATAATATATCATTCATTACATTAAAAGGCATCAATATAAATGAACAAAGTAAAAGAGTTTAGAGTAAGCTTAGTGAAGAGGTCTTCAACAACTTCTCCCTCAAGCTTTTTTATCTTCAATAGGGAGTCCAAGTGAGAGTTCTTCTTTCCAAAGTGCAAACCCTTCTCTTTTCTTCAAAGGAGGCAAGATGTAAAGTTGGAGTATGAAGTTGTAGAATGATTCCACCTTTTAGCCTCTAACCTAGAGGAACAACAAGTTCCTCATGCCTAAGTTACCCTCCAAACTAAGCAACTAAGGCCAAAAAGTCCCCCAAGATGCCTAAAAATACAAGTGGGATCAAAGGGGGATAATACCAAAAGCCCCCTGCCTTTCCCGCAGCAAAAAATCTGCTGGTAGCAGGGACCTCGCCGTAGGTTCCTGCAAATTTTTTGCTCTGCCGCACTTTCTTCCGAGCAGCATATCTTTTGATTCCGAACTCCGAATCCGGATCCGTAAAGTCCGTAGCTTAGCTAACTCACTCATCTATAACATATCCAAACTTCAGCTCATTTGGATCATCCATGAAATATTTATGCATGTTCTAGTGAGCAGCTATCTACATTCTTGTACAATTCGCTCCGGGTTCTAATTCCTTTGAAGCTCAAGCTTGACTTGCGGGGTGGGTAGAGCGACTCGCATCATTGATACGCAACTCCGAATCTCTCTATAATGTTAATACCTACAAACCACGGAGAAAACGATCAATACGAGAACAAAAACACAAAAGACGAACAAAGGTCAAACAAAGGGGCCAAAAACACAAAAGAAACGAAAACACGAGAAGACACACAAAAACTCGAATCAAAACAAGATGTTTTGGGCTTAAAGAGATAGGTAATAACGACATTTTCACGGCGTTATCAGCATCATGTGCGCAATGTACTCTCGATTCTTTTCGTTCTACTTCAAGAACAAACTCACGTGTTTCGCATTGTCCATAATCTTGAACGATAGAAAAATTCTATTCTGATCCGTGAGCGAATCGATGCGGTCGAGTACAACTATAATCTTTTGGGCTTTTTCATTGTACGTATCCTCCTCCTTGGCAAAGCTATTGCTAAGATCACCCCATACAGATTTGGCTGTATCTATGAACTTGTCTATATTGACTGGGTCAGATTCCATTGTAGGTGTCTTCCTTTTTCTCTCAACTTCTCCTTCTTTATTTTCTCCTTTTTAATTTTCTTTGATAGTTTTGTCACTTTCGGAGTCACATTCTCAAACCCCTCGTCGTACGGCATAATTGAGGGCATAAAATCACCACAATCCGAGGAATCGTTCGTAAGATCGACGCACGGCCTACTGTACATACTATCATCACCCGTTGTTTCCATCATTGGTTCATTTCCCTTCACAGTTGACTCCTTTGACGGCTGACGTCTTACCAAATCTTCCACGATCTCCACAAAGTCCTCCGCGCAATCACCGGTGGCTCTATCCTTTCCGAAGATCTCAACCCAGTCATCATAATATGGATATGTCTTATAACGCATATTGGCAACCTCTGGGTGTGCCTAGATTCAAAACAACACTTTTAAATATGATTATAAATATAACGTACAATACTAGTCAATTATAACAACTAATTAGCAATTTCACGAATTAGTGTTAAAGTCACCTGTACATATAAAGCCCAGACGTCATCATCAACCGTGATGGTTTTACCACTTTCATTCCACCCAAAACCACTCGTCCCCTGCATACCCAATACTTGATAATACGTTTTCTTCCACACCGTCAATTTCGAGGTGATATTCTTCATCAGAATATTTGAGTGGGGAAGTCGTGTATTCAGTGCCTTAGACAGGTTCCCCAAGTACCCTGGACGAAAGCCATTGTCCGATTTCCACCTAGCCGAAATTAGCTCCTTCAAGAAGTCTATCAATGTTTGTTCTTCGATACGATTCATCGACCTTCGGGTGCCCTGAGTCCTTCTATGGCTAGGATCCGGCTCACCGTAACGTGGAATGGAAGACATATCACTTCAAATGTGCATACACAATAAAGGAGTTAGATAATATTACCTAATAAATTCACATGTCGAATTATCATTTGCACGAAATTGGTCCCGTTGACATCATATAAAGTACAATACTATATCGATATACACAATAACGTACGTTACAGCATCAAATAATATCTCAACGATTAAAGAATACAAATTAAAGTAAACTAAATAATTAATGCAATAATCATGTAGTTCAAACAAATGGAACATAAGTTTGGGCAAATACAACCGAAGATCACAAATTAGTACATCAATCAAAGTTTAGGCATTTCTATCATTCACGATCCGAATTCCACTTCATGAACATTTCACGTGCTAAGTTATTGCGGAAATTGTTCCACGCGTGTGACGTTTCGACACCTTGGATGTAACCTTCACCTTCACCAACCGCGTCATTATCATCATCACTCGAGTCACTTAAATCACGCAACGGATCCAACACCATCACATCATCGGGTGATGTCTTACGCAAAAAGTTATGAATCAATATCAAACCCATCATCATCCTATTTTGTGTTTGTAATGGGTAAAAAGCAGGACTCCTTAATATTGCCCAACGCTTTTTTATTTGACCAAAAGTCCGCTCAATCACATTTCTAGCTTGACTATGTTTCATATTGAAAAATTCTTTTTCATTTTGAGGGGCATCCATACCAACTCCCCACTCCTTCAGATGGTATCGTACTCCCCTATGAGGCGTAAGAAACCCTGGTCCGTTAGTATATCCATTGTCACACAAGTAATATGTTCCTACAATTTAAACAGGAAACAGTGAGTGTTGTTAGGTATGGACCGATTGGGAAGTTAAATTATTATAAAACTAATTTTTACCCGTGGGCACTCTCAATCCATTCGGCCGATTCATTGCATCTCTTAACACACGACCATCCGCAGCAGACCCCTCCCAACCGACGAGTGCATATGTGAACAATCCGTTAATATCACAAGCCGCAAGTAAATTGGTAGTAATGTCACCTTTTCGATTCCTATAACGGGGTCTATCCTTCGACGAAACATGAACATGCACATATGTTCCGTCTAGAGCCCCTATGCAACCCTATATATACACAAATGCTATATTGTAATAAACAAGTGAATAACACTAAACATAGTCAGAATCTAAAGTTTTATCCTTACCGGGAAACAACTCCATCTATCGTCCTCACAATCATCTGGTATTGGGTCCGGTTGAGATAGTAATATTGGGTGGAGTTTCATCAAACACGTAAGTACACGGTGAAAACATTTGCTAACGGTGTCACCGGATCTTTTATAATCCGTGGAAACTATACGATTCTTTTTGTGATAAGCAAAAACCGTTAAAAACATCGCAACTTGTTCTCTAACGGATACGTACTTATTATCATTTAGACCCCCGACGTTATGTAAGAAACAACATAACTTTTCAAATGAAAAAATATGAAGACGAATATTATTTTTACAAACTATTGTATTTTTTCGGGTAATTTCATATAGGTTTTCCTGCCATTTTTTCCTCCTACGAATTAGGCTATGTCGGACCGGTCGTTTCGTAGCTTGACTACGGACTAGTTTAGCACAGAGCCATAAAAGGAAAATGCCGGTCCAAAAAAAACGTGTGAATAACACAATCAATTGTTTCTTCCGTTCATCCATTGTATTGCCTAGAAACAAATGTAAATTCCATATTTCAAGTGAAGTTATAATGAAAAAATAAACACAAGTTATAATACGAATCTATAATATTATCCACCTTTTTAATCAACAAGTCAACACAAGCAACGTTACCTATCAAACGTGTTAAATTTTACCAAAAGAAGTTCCATTTTAAAACACAAAAGTGTACATATTTTCACATTTCAAGTGAAGTTATAATGCATCAATGAACACAAGTTATAAAACGAATCAATAATATTATCCATTTTTTTTAATCAACAAGTCAACACAAGCGACGTTACCTATCAAACGTGTAAAATTTTATCAAAAGAAGTTCCATTTTAAAACACAAAAGTATACATATTTTCACATTTCAAGTGAAGTTAGGTATGCATCAATGAACACAAGTTATAATACGAATCAATAATATTATTCATCTTTTTTATTCAACAAGTCAACACAAGCACCTATAAATTTCCCCAAAGAAGTTCCATTTGAAAACATAATAGTGTACATAATTTCCGAAATCAAGTAGGCACAAAATGTAAAAGGCTATTAAAATCTTGTAAAAAATTACAAAGTTAAGGAATTAAAAAACCCAAATTCTATATGCACAAAAGTGTAAATATTTTCACATTTCAAGTGAAGTTATAACGCATCAATGAACACAATGTTGGTCCCAAGTGGTCAGATGAGGTCTAGAGGGGGGGGGAGGGTGAATAGACCTCTAAACTTTTTAACAATTTTTAACTTTAAAACTTTTGTTCTAACTTAAACCGTCTAAGCTGTTACCGAACAGTAAGTTACTTGGCTGATCGCGAACAAATCTTTGAACAGCTTAGGTGACCACTAATCTGATAATTACTTAGCTGATTTTGTTAAAATCAGTTTCAATACTTAAAGTACTTGCAGCGGGTTGACAAAGTGTTTTTCACAAGTAAACTCAGTAGTTGAAAAATTTGTTCCCCAGTTTTATAAAACTCCTTTCCTTATAAACTTTTCAAACAGTTAATTCAAAGTGTTTTTAATGCAACTGAAAATATGCAAATAAAATGCAAGTAAAAACACACAGAATTTTTATAGTGGTTATATGGATTTAAATATCCTTTAGTCCACTCTTCCAAGTCACTCAGATCTTGGGTTATACTATAATCACAAAGTTTACAGTATACTCTACTTGTGCCAATCAACAAATGAAAAGGCCACAAGTGCGCAGTAGGAAATCACTCAGAAACTCCTACTCTCCGAAGTAATATCACTCACAAAGATGGATATCTACTTCTCACAACACTCACTTTTACAAATTCACTCAGAAGATGTATTTATAGTTGTTCTTCAACTCTGCTTTTCGTAAACAAATGACTAAGCTGATCAGTGAGCTGTTCTTGAGACTTAAGAGATTTTGCTTCAGAAATTTTCTCAGAGATGTGTTGTTGTTTTTCTCTTCGTCTCTCTCATCTATTTATACTTGAGGTTTGAAAAATGTCCGTTGAAGAAAGACAGAGTTCAAATTCCTCGAGTACTGGTCCTTAATTTTCGCGAACGGCTCTCTGCAGCTGTCCGTACCATCAACAGTACTTTTCTGCAGTCAGCATTAAATGCACCCAGCTGATACGAAGCATTTCTTCAATCATTTGTCTTAAATAACCTTGTACTTCAGCATTTATTACTTCCAGAGGCATTTATTACCGTTGGGAAGGCTTCTTGATCTTTTTCACTTGGCTGACGAAAGTGCAAGTCTGATGGCGGACTAAGCTGATCCCAAACTTGAACAAATCTGATTTGAGTCGGCTGATCTTCATCAGTCTGATTTCTTTCCTTCAGCAGATCAGAAGTCTTGGACCTTGAATATTTACTCTTCTGATATCTTCTTTACTTAACCAAAAATTTCTTCAAAGGGACATCAGCTAAGTTAATCCATACTTAGCAGACATTGAAGTTTTGGAATGCATCAAAACCTCCGATATCAAATTGTCTTCAGTGCCTTCATCTTCATCCTTATCCAACACAAAAGTTATGATACGAATCAACAATATTATCCATCTTTTTTAATCAACAAGTAAACACAAGTTCCATTTGAAATAACAATAGTGTACATAAGATCACATTTCAAGTGAAGTTATATTTCATCAATAGACACAAGTTATAATACGAATCTATATAAAAACACAAGCACCTTCCATTTGAAAACACAAAAGTGTACATAATTTTGGAAATCTTCTAGACACAAATTGTAAAAGGAACTTAAAATCTTGTAAAAAATTACAAAGTGTACGAATTATATAACCCAAATGAATATGCACAATTCAAGAAATCAACAAATGCTATGAACTTAAAAATTCAAGCCTAGATTAGGAATCGAAAAAAAAAACATACAAACTCAAAATCCAAAACTCAAAGATGTACCTCGAGACTTCAAAATCAAAACTTCCTATGAACTTGAAAATTCAATAAACGAGCCTCCAAGCCTTGTGAGTTATGGGCCCTAAGAAAAAAAAAATTAGTAAACATAGTTAAGTTAAATTTGACGTACGGGAAAAAATCAATTTTTAGGAGAAGAATTAGGACAAAATTCAAACAATGTGAACAACTCCACAGCTACAATCTTCAAGCCGTATCTGTGAAATGGAAAAAAAAAAATGAAGCTCACATCTTAGAAGCAAAAATGGTGGTGCTTTACGGTTTTTTGATTTTTGTTATACACAATTACACCATACTTCAATGGAACTAAGGGATGCACAAGAAAAAAATGTTTGAAATAATTATTACCTGGATGTTACGGATTTTCAGCTGCAAAAGTAAAATTTTCCCCTCCCAATCGAAGGCGTAATCTGGAAAATGAAGTTCAAAATGTGAGGTAGGAGATAAAGAATATTTTCTGGTTTTTTCGTAATTATGCTCTGGTTTTTTTGTAATATGTCGGAACTGGAATGGCAAAATGGGCATAAATATGTCAATTGGGCCATTAATTATGTAATCGGGTGGGTAGAGGTTGGATTACAATAGTCGGATTAAACAGGGCTGGCCCACAATTTCGTCTGAATTCAACGGGCAGCCCGTAATTTAATTAGCCCAACCGAATGCATGATTAGCCCGCGACTAAAATAATCTTGACCCAAATCACTCGTAATCATGGCCCTATTTCCCCAACCGAACACAGCCTAAGTAAAACATTTAAAAGAAAAATCTTTTAAATTAAGGAATTTCTAACTTGGGGTAAAACACTCTTTGTGATTTAAAGTTAGTTGAGTTGAAAATATTGTTTGAAAAATACACATAGGCATATCCGCTGCATCATTGTTTGAAACTCTTATTATATAAGCTTGATGAGCAGAATCAGCTATGCAGTCTACTTTGCCGATAAGTTTAGTTCAAGAACAGCTAAGTCGTCTCCATCATGGAAAGATAGTTTGTGAATGAAAATATATCTACAAAATAACTTCTAACAATCCATCTGAACAAATATTATGAACCACATTAAAGAAATTGTTCAAAATAATTATGTAGGACAAATGCAACCCGAGACTTTTTCATGTTTAAAATTTTAATTAAATTTTTTTGTACGCAGAACTACTACGATCCAGATGAAATAGTGTATTCGAAAAAATGCGAGGTGCATTAAGAATTCAAAAATCATGGTTATATTTTTTTTAATGCTCCATAATCAATTAGGCACTGATCACCTATTTCTGATGAAAAATTACACATGTGAAAAAATAATTAATAAAGGCTTTTGCGATACATTTGTGACAAAAATTGGTGATGTAGATTTAAATATGTCGCAAATCTTTAGGAAAAAATTATTTATACAATATTGTGTAAAATTTGTACAATTCCTTGTCAAAGTTACTTCTGGCAAAAAATTATGACATTATGTTTTCACTCATTTTGGTGCTAAAATAAATAATTAGCGCCAGAATTCTACTAAACTCTTGCGACGAAATTAAGTGCATGTTGCAAATGTTAGTCATTGTTTTGTTGAAGATTCTGTCATAAAAAAATTTATATAACTCTGAGAAATTTTTTCGTAACCCTGCCATGACAATTAATTTGCGACACATTCCATCAGTCGCAAATTTTCCATTGCAAAAGAAAAAATTTCTAGTAGTGCATCACATATGAGTTAAGATTGATTTATGTTATACATTCACATACTAAGTATATCACATTCATTTCACGAGTAATTTAAATTTGAGAAGAAATTATTTTAAAACAAAAAATTGATATTTATATATGTTTATGTATCGAGGTCTCATTTTTTGTCAAATACGAGGGGTTGGGGGAAGACGAATATGGATAGAGAGTCTGAGCTATATGTTGAAGGTGTGGTGGCCAGCTTGAGCCTTTAGCAACAGTACCAAACTAAGTCGTGGTCTTCAATTTGCAACCACATAAAAGTGTAAAACCATGATTTATGTGAATTTAAATATATATATATATATATATATATATATATAAAGAGAACCTCAAATATTAGCCTACGTGGATTTAGCAACTTAGAGAGTACATTTTAATAATCATCATGGTTGAAATTATAGACTTATATTTTTCGAAAGTTAGACTGCCCTTTCTGATTGAGAAGTAACTCATACAGATATTTCAAAAAGTTGCCAATATAATTTTTCCATCCCCACGACAAAAACTTGGAGGCTCGTATTCAAATCTTTTAGCTCCGCAATGGGTGCAATTAAGCATTTTTTTTCTAATTCATGCATTCTTTAGCATGCAGGATCTTAGAATTTCGATCATAAAAGGATAATGACATATTTTAAATCATGGAAAAGTGAATATGAACACTTCTGAATATAGGAGTATATTTTATCTGGGAAAAAAATTATGAAGTACAAACCATTTACTTTATGTGAGGTCATTTGAGCTCTAACAAACCATCCACTCGAAGAACGTCGTCTTTGTAATTTATTGATGTGTTGAATGTATTTTGGTTTTCTTCCACATTCAATTTTTAGTAATGGTAATATTTTTCCTCTCTTGGTTGAATATCTAGTTTTCTTTGATATTCTAACTTAAAGAAGGTGATTTTGTGAAAAGATAATTAATTTGAATAAAATGCATAATTGGAACATTGAAAAGAAAATGGAAATAAAAGATTTGGAATAAGAAATTATCGGATCTATCTACTCTCTTATATGTAAGATCTACTATAGGTCCCACACTATTTTCTCAGAGTTTTATTTTTCACAGAAAGAGATGAACCTTTGCCTCTTCTTCTGAGGATATACAGGTGTTTGCTATAAATTTTGCATCGGACAATACATGGTATCAAGGAACTGTTTGCGTATAAATTTGGCATCGAGGAATGCCTCGATGACATCGAGCAACCCTTGGCATCAAGAAGTGCCAAAATATTGTTTGCGATAAAACTGACATCAAGGGGTGCTTGTCATCGAGGGGTTGACATCGATGGGTGTTTGGCATCGAGGAGTTGCAGAACACTGTCTTTGTAAACCGGTCAGCAGACACCTCGACGAGCCAATAGCTCGATGTAAAATGCCTCGATATGATATAAAATGAATGCGGGCGTGCCAATGTTTGTGCGTGCAAACATAACGATTTGAAAATAGACATGTTGATATCGGTAAATTGACAATGTAAGTGTCCTGACAAAGACATGTTGATATCAAAATAAGTTGTCCGGATAAGGCTGACTTCTAAACGATTGTGACAGAGTAGGCAAACACTACCCCTAGTTCTTTTCTATGCCTGCCTGGCCGCAGGACTTAAACAATTTCTAAAAATCTCTTTTAAGTGCCAAAAACTTATGACCAATCAATGGCCTGATTAACATATCAGCGGATTTGAAAATCAGCAAATGCCTTGACAATCAATCAATTTAAACATACACCTTGACAGAAAACATAATCTTGACAGAAAACAGCATATCAATGGAAATCAATTGACGTAAAGTATATTTATGTAAAAGAGTCAAGACGTACGAGCCAAACGACTTCCATTAATAACAAAAGAGTATTGGCAAGTTCCCCGATGTACAAACATTACAAAAATATACAAAACGATGAGTCTCCTGTTTCGGCATAATCTGCCAGATGAGTTGATAAATCTTTTAAGTTCTGAAAATTGACTCCTTGATCGGCAGGTAAACCCGCCGATGAGCTGATAATGCATGATAAAACGATTTGTTGACAGAAAGTAACATTGACGACAGAAAACTACCGTCAATGGTTCGCCCAACCTTGATGGGTGGCCATCAATCGGGCTCCTGATCAGCGGGTGGCCACTGACCAAGGCATCGACAGAGCAGATGGCTACTCAGCCGATAGCCGTCAAGCAGATGGCTACTTGACGACGAGCTCATCAAGCAGATGGCTACTCAATGAGTTTGTCATATAAATACGTGGGCACTTACATGACAGTTAACAGCGAGCTACTTGCTTATATGAGTGGTTTCGCTCGAGTCAGTGTCAGCTGACGGCGGAAGACGGCGGCGGCTTACTGTGAGCGGCGGCGGCGGCGGCAAGACTTCAGGCGGTCAGGGATCACTGGTGGCTGAGGAGGGACAGACTGATATCAACGAGTTGACAGACTGATAACTTGACAGAAAACAGCTTGTTAACTGCCTGCTATCAAGGGGTTTCGCTCGAGACAGCGTCTGGCCAGCGGAAGCAGCGGCGGCGGCGGCGGACCTTGGGCGGCGGCGGCGGCGGATTTTGGGCGGCGGCGGCGGCAAGACTTCAGGCTGTCGAGGGTTGCTGGTGGCTGAGGAGGGAAGGTTGATATCAGGGGTTCTACAGGGTGTTTGCTGAAAAAGAAGCAGCGGAGCGCTGGACTTCCGGAGAGGCGTTGAGCCGATCAGTGTTAGACTGAGATTTGTTGATTGATTGTGTGTCTGTCTCTTGCGCGAATGGCAGCCTGTTTGTATTTATAGCAGCTGGAAAATGAGCTGATGGCTGTCAAGTAACCTCCTGATGGCCGAAAATCAAGGAGCTGATGGCCACTTTCCCACTTCTCCCACTACTTTGCTATTTCTCCACTACACCCACTACTTTGGTGGTGGTTCTCTCCTTCTTCTTGCTGAAAATTAGTGTTTAATGGCAGTTATGGAGAAGAAGGCGTGTCTTTTTGCCCATTTGAATTTCAGCTTATGTTGATAACTAATTATGAGATAAATTAGGGAGTTTGTTTATATACATATCCACTAGCCAACTAACTCACGTGGCTTTTGCAACTATCCCTTTTATTAATTATCTTATGATAATTAATTAATTAGTTATGCTATTGGGTCGGCCTCTTTTACATGATTGGGCCTTGGGCTGTTGTGGATCGGTTGGCCTGATAACTTGGGCCATTGACCTTATGTGATAATTGTAATTAATTATTCAATTAATTACTTAATGGCCTTATTTATTATATGGGCCGATTAATAATACTCGGTCCAATTAATTAACTAATTAACTTAATTAATTAATTATAATTGGGCCGTATCTCAAATTGGGCTCATGACCCGTTTAATTTCGGTCAGACCGGTCTCTGGATCAAAGTTGGTCCGACCCTGATCCAATTCACTTGGCTCGGTTCGGCCCATTGCCGTTTTTCGGCCCTTCGTCGAGCTGCTACTCCTCGATTAATCGAGGGTGATTTTTTCGGTACAAACAACAGGATTCAAATGTTATACGACAACTGATATAATTTCTGAAAGAAAGATTAATTTAAACTTGTTTTTAAAAAACTTCTCGATCAGACATGTGTTATGATCTATTTGTTGTACATTAACATAGTAATTAAGAATATCAGATTTATCTTGTGAGTTCTATAAATTTGAGAGAATTATTTTTTTAATATGTAAGATATAATCTAGTTTGAATTTCCATTTTCTCTATTTCTCTTTATAAAAAAGGGGCAAAACATTTGCCTTTTTTTTCTTTTTTCTTAAGACATGCACACTCAAATAGTATATGCCCTAATATAATTCCAGGAATAGAAATTAATTTAAACTTGTCGTGGGGAATGTATTAAGATATTTTGGTGTTAATAAATTGAAATAGTAAGTAAAACATAGTCATTGTAGAGTAGTTTAAATTTGAGAGAATTAATTTTGAACAAATTACCTTTTAATTTAAATGTGATATCTGCTCTAAATTTAATCTTGTTTCCTTAGTATCATTTCTTTTACAATAACGGAGTGAAAATTTCCCCTTTTTTTTTTTTTATAGGACACGATTTAAATGTCATACGGCGCTTGATATAATTTTTGGAAGAGAAATTAATTTGAATTTGGATCAAAGAAACTTCCCCTCACATAGTTAAGACTGATTTGTATTATACATTCACATACTAAATATATCACATTCATTTCACAAGTAATTTAAATTTGAGAAGAAATTATTTTTAAAAAATTGATATCTATTTTTGTTTATGTATCAAAATCTCATTTTTTATTGAAGATGAGGGGTTGGGAGAAGACAAAATCTCATAGTTTTTTTTCCACAAAAAGAGATGAACATTTGTCTCTTCTTATGAGGATATACACTATTCAAATGTTATAATATAATTTCTAAAAGAGAGATTAGTTTAAACTTGTTCTCGCAGAACTTCTCAATCAGACATGTGCTGAACAATTGCCTTTTTATGAGGCATAGTTTGAACATCTTTTTCTCTATTTCTCTTTATAGAAAAGGGGCTGAACAATTGCCTTTTTATCTTTTTTTCTTTTTTCGTAACACATGCACGATCAAATAGTACATGTCACCTAATATAATTCCAGGAATATAGCCTCGTATCGTGACCACGTTCATAAGACTATAGATTTTGTAGATGCAAATTATACATCTAGTGAGTTGTATATTTTCCTAAGATCTCTAACTACTATTTATAGTGTGAATGTCTAAGGTCAAACAATTTTAAATAGATACATAATGGCAAATAAAAGAAATTAGTACATTTTAGATTACGCAATCAAATTTGATTGTTACAAATCTTTTACTTTGAATTTTGAAAACTTGAAGTTTCAACGACAAGTGCACTTTCTAGTGTTTATAATTAATAATTGACAGAATTTCACTTTCGATACCATAACTCAACCTACTTTAGGGATTTGATACCACAATTTTTTCTCCCGACACATTTGATACCATAACTCAAATCAACTCGACACATTTGATACTTCCGTCAAATTGGAAACGGAATTGTCACGTGATTGTCACGTGGCCGTTAAAACTTTGCACATTTGATACCATAACTTATGTTGACTGATAATTTTACCCCATAACATTTCAGGTTACCAAAAAAGCCCCACATCTCCAAATTTAGTGACGATTTTAGTCCACATTGTTGCCAAATTTCCAAATTGACTCAAATAAGACCACGTGCTGATCAATTTAGAAAATTTTACTTATTTTATTTAAATAACTAATTTAATTTATAAACAATATTAATAAATTAAATAATACATTAACATAAATATCACCAAAATTAAGAAAATATATTCTTTTTAAATATAAAATTTATACATTAATATATTTAATATTTATTAAAATAATAAATTATATAATTTAAAACTATTTAATATTTATTAAAATATTAAATAATAAATAATTTTAATTTAAAAAAAAAAATCCCCACCCCACCCACCACCTCCCCACCCTTCCCCCTACCCCCGATTCCCAGGCCGAGTCTGTCCCAGGCCACCGCCGGCCTGGGTTCTTCGATGCCCGGCCACTGCCAGCTTGGGATCTTCGGTCCCAGGCCGGCGGTGGCCTGGGACAGAAGACCCAGGCCGCCGGCGGCCTGGGAATCTGGTGGTATGGGGAGGGGTGGGTTGGGTTGGGTGGGTGGGTGGGGATTTTTTTATTAAATTATAATTATTTATTATTTAATATTTTAATAAATATTAAATATTTTTTAATTATATAATTTATTATTTTAATAAATATTAAATAGATCAATTCTATTTTATAAATTTTATTTTTAAAAAGAATATGTTTTCTTAATTTTGATGATAGTTAAGTTAATGTATTATTTAATTTATTGATACTGTTTATAAATTAAATTAGTTATTTAAATAAAATAAGTAAAATTTTCTAAATTGGTCAGCACGTGGTCTTATTTGAGTCAATTTGGAAATTCGGCAACAATGTGGACTAAAATCGTCACTAAATTTGGAGATGTGGGGCTTTTTTGGTAACCTGAAATGTTATGGGGTAAAATTATCAGTCAACATAAGTAATGGTATCAAATGTGTAAAGTTCTAAATTGGTCAGCACGTGGTCTTATTCGAGTCAATTTGGAAATTTTGCAACAATGTGGACTAAAATCGGCACTAAATTTGGAGATGTGGGGCTTTTTTGGTAACCTAAAATGTTATGGGGTAAAATTATCAGTCAACATAAGTTATGGTATCAAATGTGCAAAGTTTTAACGGCCACGTGACAATCACGTGACAATTCCGTTTCCAATTTGACGGAAGTATCAAATGTGTCGAGTTGATTGGAGTTATGGTATCAAATGTGTCGGGAGAAAAAGTTGTGGTATCAAATCCCTAAAGTAGGTTGAGTTATGGTATCAAAAGTGAAATTCTCTCATTAATAATTATAAATGATGTAGTTTCAACATATTTACATAATATATTATTTAAAAAAAAACCTACGTAATATAATGTTCTATTCTATTTATATTGAGATTGATATATTTACCCCTCTGCATCCAAAAAATATAATTTGTATACTATTTTGCATCCTAATGTATTTTGAAAAGAAAAAAACTCATGAATGTCGGCCATAGAGATAAAATGGTCATTTCTATTCACAATAATCAATAACTTGTTATTCTAATTTATTATACTTTATAATAACTTATTTTAACATTTTTTCTCAATAAAATTAAATTAAAAAAAAAGACATTGTCTTCATTTTGTTTTCAAGTATCGTATAGATTATATACTTTATATCTAAAAAAAATGCACTTTTACATATCTAACATATTATTATATTGCATGTTATTTACATTATTTAGATTATCATATTAAGTCGGGGTTGAAAATGCTAGAAATTATATTTTTTGGGTGGAAAGTGCCAATATTCTATTTCAGAGTGCAAAGTGTCAAATCTATACTTTTATGGTGCAAAGTGCCAAAAATATTCGTAAATAACTATTATACCCTTCAATCAATAAATTTTTTCTTCAAAACACACACTAGGGTGCAAAGTGCCAACTAAATTGTCTTTTCAAGGTGCAAAGTGCCAAAACTTTTAAATTATGGTGCAAAGTGCCAAAACCTTATAATTTGAGGGTGCAAAGTGCCAAAAGCCCATTTATTTATGTATAATGTGTTTCCATTTTTAGAGATTTGAGAAGAATTTATGATATTTAATGATTTGTTAAAAAGGAAATATGTAAATTTGAGGTTATTAGTGACATTTTACCTAATCCATATTCACGTGGATTAACTAATCCACCCATACTTGGGTGGATTATAATCTAGTCTTAATACCGGATCGTAAGGATTTAATCCATTTAACCCGGTATTAGAGCAGTGCCACCAAACGTTATATTTAATAAATCCTATTAGATCCTACCAAACGTCTGGTTCATAGACACCCCATATGGTATGATATTATTATATAGACGCCCCATGTGGTTTAATATTATTACATTGACACCTCATGTGGGTATATTTAGCTAGGGGTAAATTTGGAAAATCAAATTTTTTTGCTGACATCATCGAATTCCGTCTGTTTTTAACGTCGTAATGGGTTTCTTGTAATATGCCAAAACCTTAGGAGGTATTCTTGTAATTTTTGAAATATCGAGGAGTTTCTTGTAATATACCCAAACTTGAGGGGGTCTATGTGTAAATCATCCTGTTTTTCATTCATCACCAGCATTTCAGTTAATACAAGTATACCCATACCTTTTTAATAAATTTGTTTTTCTATTTTTTTTTTTATATTAGAATTCAGCTAGATTACATTCAACCAGCATTTCAGTTAATACAAGTATGTCCAAACCTTTTTAATAAATTTGTTTTTCTATTTTTTTATAATAGAATTCAGCTAGATTACATTCAACAAGTGGAGCCATAATATTAACTGACTTCCTTTACCCTTTAAATGAAAAATAATCTTGTAATAAATCTATCATCAACCATTTCTACTATTAAAGAAAGAAAAAATTTACCACAATTAGTCACATATCAATGATCATTTCAATATCTCATTTTCCAAAAGATATTATTTCATTTTCTAAAATGAATGAAAAATATGTGGAATGGTACGCATCACTACTAGGAGTTTGGTCTTTTGCAACGGAAAATTTGTGACGGATGGCATCTGTTGCAAATTATCTGATTTGTGGTAGAGTTGCGACGAAATTTCTTAGAGTTACATAATTTTTTTACGACAAAACTTTCAACAAAATAATAACTAACATTTGCTACATGAACTTGATTTCGTTGCAAGTTTTTTGCAAAATTCTTGTGTTAATTATTTATTTTAGCACCAAAATTTGTGACAATTTTTTGTCAGATGTAACTTGTGACAGGTAACATTATAAAAATTTTACACAATTTTGTATAAAATAAATTTTTCCTAAAGATTTGCGACATATATAAATTTGCAACACCCATTTTTATCACAAATTTATCACAAAACCAGTTATTAATTTTATTTTCATATGCATAATTTTTTATAGAAATAGGTGATCAATGTCTAATTGATTATGTAGCATTAAAAATAATTTTCCTTTACAAACTATCTTTCCCGAGATGGAGAAATAAAATTTTCCAAAATTTTCTTGTTTTTCCATCTTGGCAAAGATAGTTTTTGAAGGAAAATTTATCTATAAAATTGCTTCAGAAAATCCATCTGAACAAATTATCAACTATATAAAAATTGTTCAAAATAATTGCGGAAGACAAATGTAACCTAGTACTTTTTTCTGAGAATTTTGATAAGTCCTTTGAGACCACTTATAAATATTTGGTTATCAATATATCATTTTATTGTCCTAGAGTTTTAATTATATATAATTATAATTTAGAGTGAATAGCAATTTTCGTCCCTCTTATAGTCTGGCTTTATCACTTTGGTCCCTCTTAAATATTTCATAGCAGATGAGTCCCTCTTATCAATGTAATGTCTCAGATTAGTCCCTCTTATTTTTTTCCGGTCATAACCTGGCGGAGACGGCCACACGTGTTTTGCACATGTAATAATAGAAGGGTATTTTCGTCCATTCAAATCATATTAACACTATCTGTTGTTTCACTTTAGTCCCTTTTAAACTTATATTTTTGCAGCCATAGTCCTTATAAAATAATTCAAATTTTATCATTTTTGTCTCTAATTTCTTTATCTTCTCTCTCATATCAGACGACAAAACATTTTGAATTAAACTAGGGTTTAAGAAATACACACTCTTAAATCCTTATCAATTGTTTGAGATGGATGTCCCTGTAGAAGACCAAAATAACGAAGAACCCGACCCCATTGAGATGTTTATTCGTGGAGAAGATGTGAAAAATGATGAACCCACTTACAGTGAGATTCTCTACTTTTTGTCATTGTTCGATTTGTGTATTCATGCGGTCCCCCCTCACTTTATGCAAGTTTTCCTAATTTTTTTTCCATTAAAGCTTATAATACAATTTTTTTTGATTTTTTGGTATCCACTGCATTAAATATATTGTTCCAAGGTTCCTAATTTTTTACCATTAAAGCTTATAATATAGATTTGTTTACCTTTTTTGGATCCCACTTCATTAATTTAATACTATTGTTCCATTCCTTTATGTATTTAATCACTGCTCTGTTTTATTGTTGTTACTTTATTGTTGTGGGGGCATGTGTAGGAAACATTGAACAAGATAGTCACGTGGTCTTGTTTATTAAAATGTATTTACTTTTTTTTATCTCATAAATGCAGGTATTGGAGATAACTATTTCACATTGAAGGTATATCACGGTGGTGAGTTCCTTCAGGATCCTGAAAGAATGTACAATGGAGGTAGCATTCACTATGTAGATTATTGTCATGTAGACAGAATTTCATTGGTACATTTAGAACAGTTGGGTGAAAGGTTAGGTCATTCAAAGTTTTTATCGTTTTATTAAATGCTCCCACATCACACCGACTTTGAAACTGGATTGATAAGTTTAATAACCGATGGTGATGTTACTAGAATGGCAAAAACTAGTTCAGAAACTAGGGAAGTTATTTTGTATATGGCTTCATTAACTGAAATGTTAAATGCTAATATTGTTTATGTAAGTGATGAGGATGATGAATCATTAGATAATGAGCATGATGATGATGGTGTTGAGAAACTTGCAAAAAAACCAGTGTTAGAAGATAGTGATTATGACCTAAGTGATGGAGAAGATAAGGACTATGATCTATTGACCCAGCACCAGAGTGGGATAGGATGATAGAGATATATGAGAAGATACCTATGGATGTGGATATAGACCTGTCAAATGACATCAATGTAAATGAAGAGTCTGATGGTTTTTCAAGTGAAGATGAGCTTAAAAGTGTTTGTAGTGGTTCAGATGTTGAAGAAAGTAGGCTTGTTAGATTTAACAAAAAAGCAGACATGAAGGATCCTAAATTCAAAATTGGCATGCTTTTCAGTGACAAAGAGGAATTCAAAGAAGCTGTGAAGCAACATGCTGTGACATGGCAGAGGAACATAAAGTTTTTTAAGAATGACTTGAAGAGGGTGAGAGCAAAATGTATTGGCAAAGGGTGCAAGTGGGTTATTCTTGCCTCAAATGTGAAAGGGGCCATGACATTCCAAATCAGAACTCTCAATGATAAGCATACATGTGGTAGAGAGTTAAGGAAAAACAGATTTGTGACATCTAATTTGTTAAGTAAGAGATATGTAGATGATTGGAGATTACACAAGGGTTGGAAAGCAGGTGAGTTTTCTGAGAAGGTCCATGTGGACCTCAATGTTGAAATTAGTAGATCTCAATATTACAGAACTAAGTGGAAGGTATCTGAAATGTTAGATGGGAAATACAAAGAGCAGTACAGGAGAATATATGATTACCTGGAGGAACTGAAGCGATCAAATCGTGGCATCACCATAGATTTGCAGACATACAAGGATCAAGATTCTGAATGTGAGGTTTTTCAGAGGTTGTATATTTGTTACCCTGCAACTAGAGATTGTTTTTTAGGGTCTTGTAGACCAGTTGTTGGTGTGGATGGATGCCATCTAAGTGGTCCACACAAAGGAACACTTTTGACTCTAGTGGGTTTTGATCCAAACAACTGTATATATCCAATAGCCTTTGCTTTAGCAGAGATAGAAAATGAAGATGTATGGACATAGTTCTTTTCATGGATAGAGAGGGATTTAAAAATTGTTGATCAAAGCACATGGACCATAATGTCTGACAGACAAAAGGTAGTTCTTTATTATATCCTCTGTATTACTTACCTTATTTTAGACACATATTAATTCATATTACTTATTGTCACAGGGGTTAGAGAATGCAATGCGAAAGGTATTTCCAGATGTTGAACACAGGTATTGTGTGAGGCATATTTTACAAAACTTCAAGAAAAAATTCAGTAGTGTGAAATTACATGATGCTTTGTGGAGTTTAGCTAGGGCAACCACAGTTAACCAGTTCAGGTATGGTATGGAAGACTTGAAAAAATTGGATGCAAATGCATTTGCTTATTTGGCAGATATTCCTCCTAGGCAGTGGACTAGATCTCACATGAGAACAAGTCCAAAAAATGATGTGTTGTTGAATAATATGTGTGAGCAATTCAATAAAGTTCTTTTAGAGGCTAGGGAAAAACCATTATTGAGTATGATTGAGATGATTAGAATTTACATGATGAAAAGACTACAGGCCAAAAGGGATTATTGTAAGAAATGGGATGGATATATTTGTCCAAATATAGTAAAAAAGATTGAAAAGTTGAAGGATCAGACAAGAGGTTGTCTTGCAATTCATGCTGGGAATGCTAAATTTCAAGTTAGAGAGATCTGGAGTGGGGGTATTTTTGCAGTAAACCTAGATACCAGTAGTTGCTCTTGTAGGAGGTGGGACTTGTGTGGCATACCTTGTGTTCATGCTGTGTCTTCCATTGTCTCACATGGACATGACATAGAACAATATGTCAGTCCCTATTACAACATCTCATGTTATGAGAAAGCTTATGGGGATGTTATTAACCCTGTAAGAGGTCCAATTGAGTGGCCACAGACGGGGAAGCCAGATGTTTTACCTCCAGTTCCTGTGAGCTTGCCTGGTAGGCCTAAGAAATCCAGAAAAAAAGACCCCACTGAGAATGTTAAAACCACTGCCAATAACACACAAAAATTGAAGGGTAAGAGCAGGGCTCCAAAGAAATGCAGCATTTGTAAGGAAACAGGACATACAAAGGGCAAATGTCCAAAAAAAAAAAAAAAAGTTGAACCAAAAGATGGAGGCTTAAAAGGAGATCAGGGGCAAACTGAAGCAAAAGATGAAGGAGAACAAGTGCAGAATCAGGAAAGAGGTGTAGGAGAACAAGAAAGAAGTGAAGAAAGAGGTGCAGAAAAAGGTGCAAGAGAACAAGAAAGATGCGAAGAAAAAGGTGCAAGAGAACAAGAAAGAGGTGTTGGAGAGCAAGACAAAAGTGAAGGAGAAAAGGTGCAAAATCAAGAAGTCAAAAGTGCTATAAAGAAACGAAAATGCAGTTTATGCAAAGTGGAAGGACACAACAAAAAGAACTGTACAAAAAGACATGCACCTGAAATAGGGGTCACTGAAATAGAAGGAGGTATTCAAACAAGGGAAGGAGGTACTCAAATAGTTGGGGGAGATCAAGTAATTGAAGTTAATGAAGAAGCAAACAAACAATCAAAATCAAATGAAGAAGAACCACCTGAAGTGGAAAAATTGATTAGAAAGTGCACTATCTGCAAGTCTGAAAGTCACACTAGCGCCAATTGCCCAAAAGAAATGCCAAAGATCATAAGTAACTCAATTGTTGTAAGTCATTAGAGTTCATATTTAATGTTTAACTTATTGTTACGAAGGCATTTGATTTTTATATATACTAAACAACTTTTAATATGTTAGGAGCCTAAAAAGAATCCAGTTTCATTGAAGCAACCTGCACAACCACTTGGAAGCACAAGTTCAGTGAAAAGTTCATTTAAGAAGGGGGGCAAAGAGTTTGTGACTCTAAAGGGCTTGCAGGAAACCACTAGATCAAAGAAAGCAAGAACAAATGCAGAGCATGATAAAGCTCTTGGACAGCCATCAACACAGCAGTCCACCAACGTGAGAAAAAAGAAAATTGAGAAGAAGAAGCCAAAATGGAATAAGTATGTTTGATATATTTGAAGGTGGAGAGCCCTTTTGATTTATTTTGGCTTTTCAGCATTGAAGTACCTTTAAGTATTGCTTACTGTACTTTGAAGTATTATGGTGGATGTGTTTTGGATGTAGTTTATACATTATTAAGTGTGTTTTATGTATTTTGTGTTTAATTTGGAGGTTTTAAGTATGTTTTTGTTGAAAATTTTTATTTTAATGGAAGATATATTGCATTCATGCTGCATTCTTCATTGATATATTTTGTGTGCCAATTGTGGCTACACTGACTAGCCACTTTGGTGGTCTAGGGAGCCTTTGCTCTCTTGGAGTTGCTCACTTACAAATGACACTATGAGCTCCTATTTATACTAGTCTAAGAACACTCTAGATACAAATTAATGTAGATACATTCATGTATCTAACTCATCTTGAAAATACCAGTTCCTTGAATCTAAAGTGACTCTTCAATTTAATTCATGCATTGTGGAAATTTCAATTATTTCCAACATCCCCCGTAATTGAAATTTTCATTTTTGTACTTTTTCATTTCACGGATAATATTGCAGATATTGCTCATTTCTCTTTATCTTCATATTAGATGTGATTCCTTGGGAGTCCATCATGCATGCATCGAGTTTTTGAAGTTTTTTTTTCTTTTTCTCTTCGACTCTTCTGTCAAATTGATTTTTGGATGTTGACTGTTGTTGCACGTCTTTTGCTGGTAGAACTCTTCATTTGGCTCTAACCTCTATCTTCATGCTTTTTGGAAGCGATTGCTCTATGAACATATCCTCAAGATCACTTGAGGCTCTGATACCATGTTGAAAATTTTTATTTTAATGGAAGATATATTGCATTCATGCTGCATTCTTCATTGATATATTTTGTGTGCCAATTGTGGCTACACTGACTAGCCACTTTGGTGGTCTAGGGAGCCTTTGCTCTCTTGGAGTTGCTCACTTACAAATGACACTATGAGCTCCTATTTATACTAGTCTAAGAACACTCTAGATACAAATTAATGTAGATACATTCATGTATCTAACTCATCTTGAAAATACCAGTTCCTTGAATCTAAAGTGACTCTTCAATTTAATTCATGCATTGTGGAAATTTCAATTATTTCCAACAGTTTTATGTATTTTGGATTTAATTTGGAGGATGTAACTATGTTGGAAGTTTTTAGGTGGATGTGTATTGAAGATGTATTTTGGACTACTTTTGAAATTTGGAAAATTTTAGGGTGAAATTTTTTTTTTAGTTTTATGTGTTTTGGCTTATAATGTGACAGATGATGATACTAAAATAATGAAACTCTTGTAATATGGGTTAATTAGTTCATTACCTTTGTAAAAGTAGCATTAATAACAACAAAACTCATACATGAAAATTTTGGTCCAAAAATGGTTAGAAAATATATGAAAACTCATTTATAAAAGCAGCATTAATATGGGAAAATAAATAAAATCTCTATCATTTTATAGGGACTATTGCTGCAAAAATTTATGTTTAAAAGGGACTAAATTGAAACAACATATAGTGTTCTATAAAGTAGGAATTTTTTATATTATTTAGATGGACGAAAATGCCCTCCTATTATTGCATGTGCAAAACACGTGTGGTTGTCTCCACTAGGTTATGGCCGTAAAAAAATAAGAGGGACTAATCTGAGACACTACATTGATAAGAGGGACTCATTTGCTATGAAAAATATAAAAGGGACCAAAGTGATAAATCCAGACTATAAGAGGGACTAAAATTGCTATTCACTCTATAATTTAATTAAATCTTTTTGTACAAAGAACTACAATCATCCAGATGAAATAGTGTATTCGACAAAACGCGAGGTACATTAACAATTCAAAATTTGTGATTATACTTTTTTTATGTTCCATAATCAAGAAGTCATATTGGAACCTTTAGAGTTAATTAATCCCATATCAATTGTTCCACGAAAATGGTGTAATATATCTTCAACATCATTATAATGTCTTCTTGATAATGCAAAGATATACCTTTGCAAGCAAATTAACCGATAATGCTATGTCATGCCTCTTAGATAATGTACTTCAGGACCAGTTAGTTTTTAATGGTTCTCTAGAGGATGAAAATAATTTATCTTTATATCTAAAGATCGAACAATCATGGGGCTGCTCAATTGATGAGTTTAATCAATATAAAATGTCATTTGATGGACAAAGATTCCATCTAATAAATGCTCGATCTGCAGGCGGAGATAAAATATTATTTTTTCGAGATTTTCCATCTCAAACTCTTTCATCGAATGATTTACTGTCATTGTGAGTCTTTCAAGAGTCCCCACGAGAATTAACTCATCCATGTGTATCGTAATGATAGAAAATCTATTTTTTCAAATTGTTTTTGTTTAAATACATGGAAAAATTGGAGTATCCATGAGTCATTTATTTACAAGGTAATCATTGAGCCGATTATATCACATCTGGTCAGACTGTTTTAACCCGTACAAGGAACACTGTAGTTTAATAAAATATAACCCATGAGAAATTTGATTATGTGCTATACAAATCTCTTAAATCCCTCATGAATTTTCATGTAAATATCACTATCAAGTGATACATACAAATATGCGGTAACTACATCCAATAGACGCATGTATAGTCTTTCAGAGACTACAAAAATAATTAAATATCGCAACGTGATTACGTTGATCACGGGGGAATATGTCTCAACATAATAATTACAAGTCTTTGTGAGAAACCTTGTGCAACAAGTCTTACATTGTCTCCCACAAATTTTGATTTCATACAAGTACTCATTTGTACTCAATCGATTTTCACGACTTCAGGCGTGTGGACTACTATTCCAATTACTATACAGTTTCAAAATGATCGGTTTTCAGGACTTCAGTTGTACGGACTTCTAGTCCACAGCGATCTGGTATCGCATCTTTATATATTGGCCAATTATTTTATGTCGACATTTATTCTGTAACGCCCCCAAAATTTCGAACCCGTTTGATTGGATTTTTAATCCAAATTTAAGTGCTACATTTTATTTTCAAAGTTAAGCATTAATTTGAACAAATTAATTAAATCATGTGATCTTTTGAACTTTGAAATAATTAAAAATATAAAAGTTACTATAAAATAAGATCAAGACCTTTTTGAAAATTTTCGGGTTTGGATGCACAAAAAATTTGTTTTTGGGGATAAAAATGTAAGTTTTCAAAACTTCAGGGGGCAAAGTGTAAATTTGCCCCAAGTTGAAGATTCTCTGCAGGAGTAATAATTTCTCCTCCTAGCACACTCCAAGAGCTGCAAAAGCATGACCTTGGGTAGATAAACTCCTCCATCCAAGAAAATGCATGCATTGGTGGGTTTAAAGAAGACAATTATGTCTTCCCACTTTTCTAAGTAAAAGTTGTATGTATACATGTATGTATACATTTTCAAATCTGATTTCATTATCTATCTAAACACTCCATCTCAATCTTTAATTCTTTTCACATTATTACTCTTCACTTAGTGAAAACTTGAGTTTTAAAAAGAGAGAGGGGAAAGAGATAGCACATTAGAAATATAATTTTCGGATTTTCACAACCCAGCCTCGGTTTTCCGATCATTCCACCTTCGTCCACCGTTGGATCATGCCCAAATTTTGCGTAATGGTTCTACACACATGGATCTACATATTGACCGTTCGGATCGTCGTTTGGAACTCCCGAAGTGAATCGACAGCCGTTAGAAAATGGTGAAAAGTAAGGATTTGAGGGCCTTTTTATGAACCACCACCGGAGCCGCCACCACTGCCACCGGAGCTGCCACCACCACCTTCGGAGTTCTGGAAATGAAGAGAGTTTCACCCCTTCGTTGCTTTGGGTAAAAAGACATCTATGCATGTGTGTTCTTTAGTCTTTGTGATATTACGACATCTATGCATGTGTTCTTTAGTCTTTGTGATATTACTTTCTTCTCTTTAAAATATATGTTGAAGAAGTTTAGTTGTCCTTGTGATAAGTTGTTGAGTTCATATGTAATATTTAATGTGACTTGGTTTGGTTTTGTTTAAATATTTCTTATATGTTTGGATCTTGATTTCTTTTTGTAAGAAAGTTGATGTTTTTATTTTTCTCAAAACTTTGGGGGTATTTTTGAAAGATTTTAAAAGTTGAAGGGTTGAGGGTTGCGATTTTTGTTGGGAGTAAAAAGGGACTGAAAATATAATTTTTGTTTGATATTTGGTATAAATTTACTTGAAAAGCATTTGTTTTAAAGTTTGCTTTGAGATTTTTGCAAAAAGGGAGTTTTTGAAACTTTTGGGGTTATTTTTGTAAATCTGAAAATAAGGGGTCAAATGCGCTGTTTTGTCGCTGTTTTTATAAAATCTTGATTTATTTGAATTAGATGTTTATTCATTTAAGTTTTAAGATTGAAAATTTGTAAATTTTCGAAGAAAGTTTATAATTAAAGAACTTTTTGTTTCTCATTGTTAGTTTGTGAAAAGTAATTAAAACTTATTTTTAATCCCAATTTTATAGTGAAAATTATGCTTGATTATTTTTAAATATTTCTTAAATGCGTTGATCTTAAATTATTTTTCAAGGAAATTGGTTTGATTAAGTTTTCAAAACTATGAGGGTGTTTTTGAAAAGTTTTAAACTTGTGGGGTTTTTAAAGCTTTGATTTTTGAAGTAAAAATATACTTAATACTTTTATTTGATTTTCGATATGGGTTTAGTTAAAAATCTTTTGATTTAAAGTTTGTTGCAAAATTTTCGGAAAAATGGATGTTTATAAAAGTTTAGGGGTTGTTTTGACAAACTGGAAAATAAAAGGAAAATTTTGTTGTTTTGGCACTGTTTTATGAAATTAGTATTTTGAGTTTTGAAAATAATTACTTTTAAGTGGAGTTGTTGTCGAAAATTCTAAGCAATTTTGTGCGATGTGTTAGTAGGAAATCCTTGTGTAGGATTTTCATTAGTTATTTTTCTAAGTCGTATACGTACTTGCTCAGGTTTCGGATACACTTCATTTGTGGAGTCTTAGTCGCTATACTAAGAGACAAAGGTGAGCGATGTGTGTTTAATTTGTATGTCGGTCCGATGTGCTAGTAGATCGAGTCCAAACATGCACTTATGCTCTTAATAATCAAAGCATGAATTTTATTCTAACTTTTCTTGCATGTCGTCACGAATAGGTTGACTTATTAGGTCAACATTACTCGCATGAAATCACTTAGCATTTCAACATGATTATCCAAATACATGCTACATCCGAATCTACTAGTTGCGAATATATTTTTCAAAATTGTCATGATACCCAAAATTTTATTGGATAAGTTATTAAATGTTGATAATATGTTAATATGTTTGATATGTTATGTTCCGTTTGTTTCCGAATATATGTTTCCGTTTGTTTTCGATTTTGTGTGGCCCCCTTTGATTGGTATATGGACCCGATGCCAACCTGGCCGGCAAGGGCCGGCAGGATTGTCACGGTTACCCGTAGGCCTGGCCTTACAACCCAAGTGGGGAGGAACACTTGGGGAGTAAGGACGAACTCCGGCAAAGACATGTCGATGCATTTCAGATAGTAAGGTCGCTCCTTACTTGGTGAGTTTGGATGGACATTGATCAGACTGAGGATGGAGGGTAAGTGGAGGACGGCATCAGGAAATTCTTGGTTATGTGAATTCCGTGTTTCTTCCGTCTTGAATATATGTTTATTTGCCTGATAACATACTTATGTTATATAATATGTTGCATCCACACATCACCATGCAAATTCGTACATAGCCTCACTAAGTTGGACGATCAACTTATGCGTTCTATGTTTCAATCTTTTCAGTTTCAGGTGCTCTGAAAATTTATAGTCGGGTTGCGGTTAGATCATCACGGTTGCGGTCCCACCCTAGTATTCCGGAAAGTAATTATATTTTGTCGTTGATTTAGGTTCTTTCTTGATTTTGTTTAAAACCTTGCTTAGAATGTTTGATTCGTTAAAGTTGACTTATATTTTTGTCAAAGATTCAAGATTTTCATAAATTACTTAATTATCTCTCTCGGTTGATTTTGTTCAAATATCTTGATATGTTGTGATTAAATGTTTTCGCTTTAAAACTCAACTATGAAGATTGATTTTATTTGTTCGTCAACAAACTTAGTAATTTAAATTGTTCTTATTTTATTTTAAACCGCTTCCGCTTTAAAACCTTTAATTTTGAATTTTAATCTATTGTTTCTTAAAAAAAAAAAAAAAAACTTCGATATTTTTAACGTTTTTTTTCAAAATAACAATAATTTTTCGACCGTTATCCGACGGACCCGCGGAGCCGGGCCGTCACATATTCAACCGATCAAAGTTCAGGATCCTGTTTTATAATTTTTATTGCGACCTTATGAGCAAAAATATTCTCTATAAAACTTTCTTTGTATCCCAGTTTTCTAGAGTTTTCAAAAAATTCAAATAGATTGTTCTGTTTCATGTACCTCTTCATGGGCTTCTCTTGATTTGGACTGATCAGTCATATCTATAGCGCTTTGTTTTGAAATAGTTTCCTCTTCCAGAGGAATATGTACTTTTAATACCATTTTCTCTTATCTTTTGTACCATCGTAAATCTTCTCTTTAAATGCGGTTGTAATGTGCTAGCATATTATCCTTCAAGGATTTCAATCCATGTTGGTGCAATTTTCAAATCTTGCTCATATTATTATTTGCGCGTGGGTCCAGATGAGATAAATATTGTACATTCACGCCGTTCAATATTATGAACTGATAAGATAAATATTGTACATTCCCGCCGTTCAATATTATGAACCGATGAGATAAATATTGTACATTCACGCCGTTCAATATTATGAACCGACATCAATTCTCCCCCTAACGGCGGGAAAACTGTCTCATCAAAATGATTATCACCATATCTTGATTTAACCATATCGCCTCGTCAGGCGCTCAAGATATATGATTACAGATGGGGAATAAAAATCAACCAACACATCTGTATGGACCCATATTTGTTATAGTGGTGGAGAAACTAAAAAATAATTCGCACAATCATAAAATTCAGTTGAAAATATTAGGCTTTTGAGCCCGACAAAATTTGCAACTTTGCTATCAATCTTCTAATTTGAGCAAGAATTTTAGCAAAAGCCATACGAGTTGACAGTAGGCATACATTAGACCATAAAAAAAAATGCATCTAACATGACCAAAATGGCCCATGAAGTGGATATAAGTCTACATATATCCCATTAAAACCATCGTAAATATGTTTGGAATTCATGACCAATCTTCACAGGAGATGATCTTACAAATTAATTTCTTTGTGAGCAATCAACACACATAATCATAGGTAAAGAATCTTCTTGTTCTTTAAAAGATGCATGTAATATTCTGTGCACCGTAATTGCCTCTGGATGGCCAGGTCCATCATGCCATTTAAATCAATGAACTTCTGGTTCAACAAAAATCTTGATCCAACATTTTTATGGTCGCATATTTCTATTTTTTTTTTAATGAGAAAACTGGGATCTATTCAATAATATTTTCTGGCATGTAATATTGGATGTAGTACACATATATTTCATATTCCCCCTATTTATAGTTTCCATATGAAATTCGTCAATATGTACATCAAGACGTATGTCGTTGAAATTCAATAAATCCATTTTGGATTTCAAAGAGCGCAAAACCTCTTTCACCTAAATATTTGCTCATCCAGATAATATTATATTTATTCTTCTGGAGCTTTTATTCAAATTTTGCTTTAGCCAATTTCATGTTCGAGGATTTTTTTTTTTTTTCCAAATAATCATGTGTGTTGACCCACTGTCAACCAAATAATATTTCCACCATTCATCTTTATAAGGCTCACATAATTTTTCGTGCATCTTCGGGATGCTCACATAATATTATGTATCTAACATGGCACACATATCATTTTACATTATCATGATGCTCATGTCAATGTTATTTCTCATTGTTTAAGACAAAGTGAATAAAGTTTAGAAAATAATAAGTTTTACCTAAACTTTCTTTTATTCAACTTAATAAAATATCACAAGACTTAAGAAAATGATTAGCTAAACAGATAGTTAGAATTATAATAAATCATATTAAAGATTCAAGTAAGTATAAAACATTGTAACATAAACTTATCATCAAACCTAAAACCATATATATATATATATATATATATATATATATATATATATATATATATATATATATATATATATATATATATATATATATATATATATATATATAATAAATCACCTATATTATATTAGTACTTTCAAGTGATTTGATTTTTAACACCAAAAATATATTTGACATCAATGAATTAGCATCATTTCCTTTACATAGTATATGTTTAGAAAATACCCACAATGTGCATTTGCATTCGACATTTACAAGACCAATGTCATTTCCTCCACACCTTCATAAGTGTTATCAATTTATACACACTTGCTTTTCTTTTGCTTACCACAGGAATCGTTTCACTTCGAGTGGTAATAATGCAATCATTCTACGAAATGCATAATATCAATTTTGACTATGACTAAAACATGTCATGTAAATTATTAATCACATTCTCTTCTGGGAATTAATTATTTTCATTTACTTCTGGAAATGAATAATTTATATCAACATTGCATTCACTTCAGGTAATGTTTATCAGTTAGTGAGGTGTGAATTATGATTTTAGAGTTCATTGTTCAACAACAAAATAGATCAGTTGAGAAATTGAGAGTATTCTTAAAACCTCTCTTTTGATATTGCTTCTTCAAGAGCATTTTAGAATCATAAAATATGACACTTAATCTCCATATATCTCAATTGAGATTTAATTTTATTAAAAAAAAATGTGAAGTATTTAAAAAATTTTAACTTTGGGTGCAAATATTTGTAGTGAACAATTTGCGAGTATTATTCACATTTAGTGGTTGGGTTGCTCTTTCGAATATGATGCAACTTCAAGTTTCACCACTCATATATTACCATCACTTTATCTTTCATTTGGCCAATTTTTCATTGCATGATAAAATTTTCAAGGCCTTATTTTTCATTCAAATGGATTTCAACATCAATAATCCATTTCATATCATTTTCAAATATGTCAAGAGCAATTCAAGCTTGATGAAATTTGTTATATTTCTAAAGTACAAAATAAACATAGTACTTTAGACTCAAATCTTCGGGATTGAGATGATCACCTAGGCCTCTTTTTTAAGCCGAAAATAAGCTTGTTAAAATATACTCAAATATTCAAGTTTGAGTTGATCACATGAACTTCAAGTCTAATAGAACTCGAATCTTCTAGTTTGAGTTTCCACCAAGGCTTCAAGCCTAACATAAATATGTACTCAAATCTTGATGTTTGAAATTATCATGTAGGCTTCGGGCCTAATATAATATATTTCATTTGTTAGAACTTCAAGTTCTTGATATAATAAAAATTCAAAATGATTAATCATTCATTTAAACACAAGATCTTCCTATAAATCATACTTTTCATTTAGTAAATTACATAAATACAATATAAAAATCTTGAAGCTAGAACCTGAGTACTAATCTGGTAAAAGTATTTTTATTTTCCCTTATAAGTATTTGTATTCGCTTTTTTTAACCTTAACAAAGGTATCACAGCATCATTAACTATATAATAAAATATATTAACTTAAGCTGTTAGAAGCATCAAAATGACAATGAGACATATGACTATAAATTAAATCACATTAGAATAGTATAAGTAAACAATGAAATAAAATAATTATATATACCTCCAACGCATTACTTACACATTCTTATTGAATGAGTGAATTCATTTTTAGCAGTGCACCACACAAATCCGTCAAAAGCTTTTCATATTGGTCATCTCTTTGTTGATCCGATTACCTAGTTTAGAATCAAAAGATGGAGCATATTCGTGCTGATAACTTGTTATAAAACTAAGCTAAAATGAACAACAAATATAAATAATTAGTGGAATGTAAAGAGCAATATAGAGTAGAGGGAGAGAATATCATATCATATCCTTCTTGTTTATTTTTGTGTATACAATACATGATAATGTCCTCTATTTATAGGACTAACGAAAGATACAATAAGACTAGAGTTACAATACAATTAATCCTATTATGACCATCAATACAAACGTTACAAAACCTTTCAATGTGGTCTTTATGATATTCTTCAATAGGAGGTTACAAAACTAGGACAAAATATTTCATGGACATCCACTAATATTATATATTTTATAACAAATAAAATAAATTGAACATTATACATTTCACACGGAATAAATTGGCATTAGCTCAAATATTTTATACTAAATTTCATTGTCATTTAATATTAATTAGTACAGTTAGCATGATATACAGAGTAAACAAGTCATATGACTCGTCTTGATGCATTGATTGATTGAAACTGGAACGGGCCTGTTCACAAAAGAGGAAAAGGTCACGTTGTACTTTACATGCCCAGTTGAAACTTTTGGTTCCGCACTTTACAATTGAACTTGAGGTCAAATTCTTTACAAAATTTTGCACTTATGGTCCCATAAAATAGTCATTGATTAGCATTTTTGTCTCGAATGATTGTCTCATGTTTGCATTTTTGGTCCCCTGGATGTGATGAGGCCAAAAGTACATAACCTTTAATATTTGAGGATCGAAATCCTATAGGATTAAAAGTGCAATTTTCTCAAAAAAGTAAAAAAAAATTGGTATTGCTTTATCCATCTTTAGTATCATATTTTCAATTTGAAATAGCTATAGTTAAAAAAAACCGAGCTTGTCAACAGTTGATAGATCAAATATCACATCAAATATGATACAAATAAGAGTAAATCTATGACAAATGTTTGGAAAACCTGTAATTCAACGGATTTGAAAAAAGAGTCAACTGAAGTGAGCTCGCAGAAAGAGCCGCACTTTGACAACTGTCACAGTCAATTGTCTAATTTTCTTACACGATTGTAGGATAAAAAAACGAAAAATTCTTGTCCAAGTCTGGCTTGGTCAAACCCATTCAATCATTAAATTAATTAATTGCACTTGCTTTGTGGTTGGTATGTCCCTTATGAGTTGTATCAAATCCCAAAACAAGTGTATTGCACTTATTTTTTAATTACTTTATGTTCGATCAAACCCGATTTGATTAAAAATTTTCCCAAAAAGAACTTTGATAAAACTGGGTCCATATTTCTTGACCCATTGGAAAAATGACGGCCCATGAATTAGGAATATACATCATGCAGGGTCGGCCCGACTTATAGGGGGACCTAGGCTAAATGTAAAATCGAGGCCTATTCTACGAAAAAAAATTTGATTTTTATTCAAATTTATTTTCTTACTTCTAAAATTGTAAAAGTATTTATGAAGTATTACATGCTTTTTCTCTAACAAATATGTTATGGATAAATAAAATGACAAATCAACTTAATTTTTTTTTTAAATTGTAATATATTTTTATAACAGATAATCTAAAACCTTTCATTCGAAAAATAAATACTATAAATATTGAAATATAACTATACAACTAATGTACATTAATAGAGTTAACTCTTTACTTGTAAAATCAATAAATAGATAAAACATTAAAGTAGAATGTTTATGTTTTCACAACTATGTTACAAGATAGGCTCTTCATTACAATCGAACTGAGCCATATCAATTTTTTATCCAGATTGGTTTGATAATTTCAAAATTGGTATCGTGTGTCAAACCAAGCAATTTGGTTCGATTTGGTATCAAAGCACCAAAAAGTGCAGTTTTAGGCCTTTTTTGTAAATTTCATGTAAATTAATTTTTTAAATTTGTAGCTTGACAGAGTCGTTGAATCAACTTAAATATCAATTTAATTTTTAAGTTGATCCTATATGCCATAATAAGCAGGAAAAAAAATGGCACCTACTTATAACTTTGATATCTCCAAATCATGAATACGATGTAATGTTGCAAAGTTACAAGTAACATAATTTTGTTACCAAAATATTAAGATACAATAAAACTGAAATAGATATACTATCAATGGCATATACTCTTGATCATTTGACATCAATAATACAAAACAATTATTTTGAAAACATAGACAAAGAGAATTTCAGTAGAATGTGTAGTGTTGTTCGAAACAAACAAAGCAGGAAGGAAAAAGAAAGAAAATAAGAAAAGAGATGAGGAATTGATTCCTTACTTGCCAAGAGATTAAATGAACGGTGGTTGGAAGGAGAACTTGAAGAGCTGGACGGGCGACACAGACTTTGTGCAAACTTCAGCACAGACGAGAGAAATTAGAGAACGGAGGCAAGGAAGGACAAATATAACTCTTTTTTGGGTACAAGGATAATCAAAATGTCAAGTGAGAGACTTTTTAATGGGTACAATTACAAGTAAAAATAAAATTCATAATTTTGTTATTGTCGGTTCGGCTAGTAAATCGACTGGTAATACTAACATCGAAAAGGAATAAGCTTTGGTAATCAGGCTTTGTAGCGAATATCGAAGTGACACTTAGATCAGTATTGAAAGATGAATCATACGTTCGATTTAAATACGATTTGGTCGATTTATAGAATCGTGTGCATATTCATACTCATTATAAAATAGACAACTATAGTTAGACTAAAACTCAAATAAAATTAACCAATATTCGATTCATGTTAATTTGATAGATAAAATATAGCTTAATTGTACATGGTTCTAGATTCTTGAATATTCTTTGTAGATAATTCTATGAGAAAACTATAGATATTTCTCCATTCATGTACACTATTTTAGAGTAGTAATTTCTAGATAGATCTATAGAAATTTCTAATAAAAGTCTATGAATATCATTCTTAGTAAATAGATCAAGTTGATATACAGTCCGTTCGAGAATATGGTTCTATAAATAGGCAATATCTCATTTGTAAATTATCCAAGTTTAATAGCAGTAAAATATTTTAAATTATTCTTACAACCGTCTTAATTTATTCCACAATTCACATTCTTACTTCTTCAAAATTTGGTTATTTTGTATCCAAGAGTTTTTACAACCTCATTTGACTCTTTTTGCAACTTACATCTTATACATAATTTATATTCGACAAAAAAATATAAAATTTATTAATTAAGAAATTACTTATTTCTATGGTTGAAGCCTTAGGCAAAGTCTTCAGTTGCCTAGCCATAAGGCTGGCTCTAACATCATGAGCCAAAATCAAAACATGATTCAAGCATCCTGTAGTTTTGGGTAATCTATATATTAAGATATTAACTATGCTAATCCAAGCTATGTGTCATGCTATATCAATTTTGTGCTTCATATGTTTATCAGCTGAAGATCTTGTAGTTTTGGGTAATGTATATATTAAGATATTAACTATGCTAATCCAAGCTATGTGTCATGCTATATCAATTTTGTGCTTCATATGTTTATCAGCTGAAGATCTTGAAGCAGGCATGCAAAAGAAAAAACTTTATACATAACCTACCTTGACAATTTACCTCATAGTAACAATATAATTCATGAACCAAATATAGTATATTAAGATGAAATTACTATATATCACTACTATATCACGAAAAATATTAAGAGATTGAACATCAAATATAATATATTAATACTAAAAATTACAGTCACATTATATCACGAATAATATGAGAGGATAATAATGGAGAATGTACCTCTAAAGCTGAAGTACAACATCGCATATACCAAAAAAGTTAGCAGAGAAAGATTCGGCCACAACTCCAATTATATACCTCCAATCGGATTCGCCATCACGATTATCTACGGTTAAGAGCCAGTAGAAGCCGCTAAATTCTAAATCGCAAACACTCAAAAGCCAAAAAACATTTAGATGTCTGCAATACCATATAAACTGTCGAAATGTACACATAATAGGAGATGTGCATTTTAGAGAGAGAGAAAGCAGCAGGAAACTTTACGGCGGCGAATGGGCGTTTTAGAGAGGGAAATAAAGGAGCGGTAATTTATGGCGGTTTATAGAATATGTGCATATTTTAGAGAGAGTGCACGAGCATGTAGGAATAGAAAGGGAAATTTTACCTTAGAATGGGGATTTTGGCCAAATGTCATATTTAAATTATTTGTTGGATAAGGATGAAGATGAAGGCACTGAAGACAATTTATAAGGGAGGTTTTGATGCATTCCAAAACTTCAAAATCCGCTAAGTATGGAGTAACTTAGCTGATGATCCCTTATGAGGAATTTTGACTAAGTATTAGAAGACATCAGAAGAGTCAAAATTTCAAGGTCCAAGACTTCTGATCTGCTGAAGGAAAATTATCAGACTGATGAAGATCAGCCGACTCAAATCAGATTTGTTCAAGTTTGAGATCAGCTTAGCTCGCCATCAGACTTGCAATTCCGTCAGCCAAGTGGAAAGGATCATAAAGTCATCCCAACTGTAATAAATGCCCCTGGAAGTAATAAATGCTGAAGTACAAGGATATTAAAGACAAATGATTGAAGAAATGATTCGCATCAGCTGGGTGCATTTAATGCTGCCTGCAGAATAGTACTGTTGATAGTACGAACAGACTGCAAAAGAGCCGTTCGCGGAAATTAAGGACCAGTACTCGAGGAATTTGAATCTTGTCTCTCTTCAACGGAGATTTTTCAAACCTCAAGTATAAATAGCTGAAAGAGACGAAGAGAAAAAGATGAACAACACACTCTCTGAGAAATTTTCGAAGCAGAAATCTTTAAGTCTCAAGAACAGCTCACTCATCAGCTTAGTCATTTGTTGACGAAAAGCGAAGTTGAAGAACAAAGTTAAACACATCTTCTGAGTGAATTTGTAAAATTGAGTGTTGTGAGAAGTAGATATCCATCTTAGTGAGTGATATTACTTCAGAGAGTATGATTTCTTTGTGATTTCTTACTGCGCACTTACGGCATGTTCATTTGTTGTTAGGCGTAAGCAGAGTGTACTGGTTACTTTGTGTTTCTAGTATAACCCAAGATCTTTGTGACTTGGAAGAGTGGATTAAAGGATGTTTACATCCATATAACCACTATAAAAATTACCTGTGTTTTTATTTGCATTTTTACTTGCATATTTCAAGTTTGCATAAAACACTTCACTTAACTGTTTGAAAAAGAATTAAAAGGAGTTTATAAAACTGGGAAAACATTTTTCAAACTGCTGAGGATACTTGTGAAAAACACTTTGAAAATCCGCTGCAAGTACTCTAAGTATTAAAACTGGTTTTGACAAAATCAGCTAAGTAACTATCAGTTTAGTGGTCTACAAAGCTGTTCAAAGATTTGTTCGCGATCAGCCGAGGAACCTACTGTTGATAACAGCTTAGTCTGTTTAATTTAACAAAAAGGTTATAAAGTTAAAAATTAGAAAAAGTTTAGAGGTCTATTCACCCCCCCCCCTCTAGACCTCATCTGACCACTTGGGACCAACATTATTTAATTAGAAAAAGCCATTTGTTTTTTCTTTAAATAAAAAAAATAAAAAATGTAAATAAAGTTATAATTAATTGCAAAAGACTCCCCTATTCTTTAAACCATAATAAACTTCACCCTAATAATTAACAAAAAAACTTAAAACACAATTCTAATTTTTCAAAATCTTCCAACTCTCAAACTCTCTCAACTCTCATATTCCAATTTTTTCCCAGATTCTTGCAAACTAGGGATAGCACATGTAATGGCAATCGATAGGGAGAGGAGAAACCAAAGAGAATGACCGTTTGCGATAAGTTTCGTCGCCTTCTTCTCCGATTCTAAGATCTGAATTCCTGGTTACGAGTTTTTGGCGTTTGGAGTCATTCCCAAACGCCAAACGCCACAAAAAAGCGAAAAAAACTGTAAAAAAAATTTGCGTTCTGCCAATCATATCACTCAAAAAATCAGGGTAACTTGCAAACTCTAAACAATTTATGTTGTTCTTCTTCATTTTCTTCTCTGATTTTAGTGAGAGAATGAATATGGAAGAAATGTGGTTTAATTTTGATTATTTGAAATTTAGTGTTATAGTTAATAATTTATTAAATTGTAGTTTAATTAGGAACAATTAATTAAGTTAATTAACCAAAGCTAATGGTATTTTACAAATTATTAACTTTTTAATGGCCTTTATATAACTAGGAAAGTGTACGTACAATGTACGTGTCTAGTTAATTTCATTGATATTTTTTATAAATTAGAGTAAAATTAATTTTATTATGTCATAAAATAGAACAAATTAACCCGTTTTTACCTATTTAATTCATTATTCACCAGTTTAATCTTTTTTTAGTCAATTTTATTTATTATTACCATTAATATTTTTTTAATAGTTTTACCCTTTTTTTAATCAATTATAAGTTATTTTCACTATTTTTATGATTTTGTCCTTTTATTTTTTTTTCCGCTTTAAACCATTTTTCTACTTGTTTCACCTTCTTTTGTCAGTTAAACTCTTTTTTTTTAACTGATTTCACACGTTTTTATCATATTAACCCGCTTTTAAACATTTTTATCATATTGCCTCGTTTTCATCTATTTCACACATTTTTTTCACTGCTTTTACACTTTCTTTTCACAAATTTCACCTGAACTTTCATTGATTTGACACGTTTTCACATACTTTATTAATTTTTCACTGATTTCAACTGTTTTATATGTTGTTGTTTCACCAGTTTCATCATTTTTCACGAATTTCACAGGAAATTATCGATTTCAGTGAAATTTTACCAATTTCACCTGAATTTTCATTGATTTGACACGTTTTCACGTACTTTATTAATTTTTCACGGATTTCACCAGCTTTATATGTTGTTGTTTCACCACTTACATCATTTTTCACGAATTTCACGCAAATTTTCATCAATTTCACATGTAATTATCAATTTTAGTGGAACCTTTTTTATCGATTTCACCCGAATTTTCATTGATTTCACAATTTTTCACCAATTTCACCTGTTTTTCATGAAAGAATTCCATGAAAATTTGAGGTTATGCATGTCTTGATATTATTGAATATTCTTTATATTTTTCTATTCTAGCCAAAGTAAAATTACTTAATTAGCAAAGTCATAAGTATTTTTAATTCTTTCATAGTAAGATGCGATTCAATCTTAATTTTTTTTTTTTTGTTAACATAATGATTATTAAGAGAATTTCATTTTAAATTTTATATTTTAAGTGCTTATGAGTATTTATGGTGTACTAAATCTTTAAATTAATATTTTCTTACTCCAATAATTACTGGTGCTAAAATATAATAATTATATATATATATATAGAGGGGTTATTTAAAAAAATATTGTTTTTTAATGGTTCATTTTCATCTCTAAGTGAAGAAGATTAAAATTATAAAAATTGATATAAGAGTATATAGGAGATAAATTAAATATAACAAGACTCCATGTCTAATTATACCTCTTTAATTACTTTATATATTTACCATTGAATTAATATCAATTTACAATTTAAAGAAGGGCATTTTAGGCCGCACAAAAAAGTTAAGAAATATTCATGCTTTTATAATAGTAGAGATTTAACAATTCCATAAGGCTTTTTTAAAATTGGCTTATGCTAGAACAATAAAAGAAAATTAGAAAGTTAAGACGAAAATAGCATTTTACATCTCTTAATTTTCACTGGTCCGTGAAATCAGGACACATAATATTCGGCAAGCAAATGCGTCCTATCACTTTTCTATATCTGCAAGTTAAGTCCACTTGACTGCAATTTCAATCCACGCTTGCGGCCAACTGGAAATCCAGAATTTCAATATGCCCTACTTCCTATCTATAATTGTTCTTGTAATGTTGATTGGAATTTCACTAATATTGCTCTGATACTGAGGTCTTAAAACATGGAGTTAATTTTATTTATAAAGCTTCCAAAACCATAGCTAATAGATTAAAACCCTTAACGAACTTTGTTATATCTGCCTATTAAACAGCTTTTGTCCCTGGTAGGCAAATCACTAATAATGTTCTTGCCTATGAGCTAACCGATCATATGAAACAAATAATGTAATTCTTGTAAAGTTGGTAACATTGCCATTAAATTGGACATGAGTAAAGCATATGATAGGATTAAATGCTAATAGATTTGTTGATATATTTGATCATGTCATGTGTTACTTATGTTTCGTATTCTTTTATGATTAATGGTTCACAGATTGGTCTTGTCAAACTTCATAGAGGCATATGTCAAGGAGATCCTCTCTCTTCGTATTTATTCATGTTTTGTGTAGATGTGTAGAAGGATTATGTTCATTGATTTGTCAGGAAGAGTGGAGAGGGAAATTTCCGGAATTTCAATATGCTCTACTGCTCTGGCTATTTCATACATTCTTTTCGTTGATGATACTTTGATTTTTTGTCAGTTCTTGATCACTACAAAAAATTTTAATTTTAGTGACAAAATAGTAAATAACAAAGTGACAAGAATTTAAATATTGTCACTAAAGTAATATATATAGACACACTAGTGACAAGAAATGTGAAAAAATTGTCACTATTGACTTTTAGTGATACCCTAAAAGTGACAACTAAAAAATTATCACCAAATCATAGTGACAATATTTATTGTCACTAGGTTGTCGCTGAAAGGGTGTCACTAATTGTCAATAGTGACAACTTAATTTCCATAAACTTGTCACTAATAGCCATTAATGACAACTTAAAAATATATTTTGTCACTATTACACTTGTCACTATTATTATTGTGACAAAACTAATATTTTTATCACTAAATGTATACAAAAAGTGACAATTTCAACAATGTCACTTGATATTTTGTCACAAAAATCAATTTTTCTTGTAGTGGATATTTATGCTCAAGCTTCGGGTCAATGCATTTATATCAACAAATCAAGTGTCGTTTTCAGCAAAAACACTACCCTAACGACCAGTGAGAAATTCTCGACATATTACTGCTTCAACACAAGTATAAATATGATAAGTATCTTGGACTTCCGCTGGCTGTTGGGCATTCAAAAATGAGATTTTTGCTTATATCAAAGAACTCGTTTGGAAAGACTGTAGGTTTGGAAGGAGATCTTAATTAAATCAGTAATTCAGGGAATTCCTTCCTATCTAATGAGTTGCTTACAACTGCAAAAGGGGTTAATGCAGAGATCGAGTCTCTTGATGCAAATTTTGGTGGGAATATGCGAACTTGGATGGAAGCATTTTCATGAGTCTGTCTAAGGGTCATTTGTGGTAAAGAACCCTATATACGTAGAGTATTCAGCAGTATGGTGGGATCCCGAGGTTTGATGGAGACACATCCCGCGATTTATATTCTTCAGGGTTCTGAGGGTCCAGGATTAGTCTAATGTGAGCTTGAACACATGAGTTATAAAAAAAAAAATTAAATAAATAAAGGTCAGAAATAACTATCAAGTGTCAACAATCTACTCCATCAATATTCATTCAATATGCACCCAAAAAGAATGCTCAGTAAGTTGAAACGTTTTCTTCACCATCCATTCTCCTTCAACACTTTCATTAATTTCATTTTTCTAGTCTTCAAAAACTTTTTCAAAATTAAAATTAATGAAAACATATATATGTTGGACGATGTCACATACAAGTTTAGATGACTTAGCTAATAAAAGAACTAAAAATTTAAAGATTAGTTAATGGGAAAATTGTAAAATTAGTCCCGTAACTATAGTTCATTGGCAAAAAAGTCTTGTAACTTTATGGACTGGCAAAAAGGTCCTATAGCTAATATATTTTGACAATAAGTCTTATTTCGGTCCGAATTGTCAACGTGTCTACCAAGTCACCCGCCCCTTGCTGACTTCAAAAATTAACCCCCTTGCTGACGTGGGAATTTATAAAATTGGTCCCATAACTATTGCTTCCTGGCAAAAAAGTCCTCTAACTTTTTGAAGTGGCATAAAAGTCCTGTAATTAATATATTTTGGCAATTAAGTCATGTACCTAAAATTACATGCAATTAAGTTATAACATAATCTTCAACTTCATCTTCATCTCAAGATTAAGTTTTGATGTAATTTTGAGATTACTTGTAACTATTTTTGGGCAAATTATTGAACTTAATTGTAGTTCCTTTGTCACTGTTATTCGATAATCTTGAAAAAAAATTGTTTTTTTCCCTTTTTTTTAGAAAAAAAAATTGGTGTTGAAGATTGATTCTTGTCATGTATGTGCTTTGTTGTAATTTTGTGCATTATGTTGTGATAGGGTACCTCGTAAGAATTCATTTTATTAGTCTAGTTTGATTCTAGTATTTCAATGTTATGTTGGTAAATTCTGGTGTTATTTGAATACCTTACAATATTACCGTGAACCTAAATTAATTTTAAGTTAGTGTTCATCAGTTATGGGTTAATTATTCGCGTGAAATGGGTGGATGACTTGGCGAACACAATTAAAAAAATCACAATTTGGACCAATATAGGATTAAATTGTCAAATTAACTTAGTTACATGACTTAATCGCCAAAATTATTAGTTACAGGACTTTTTTACCAGCAAACAATAATTACGAGACCAATTTTGCAATTTTCTGATCGTCACCAAGGGTGTTAATTTTCCACGTCAACAATTCGGGCCGAAATAGTACTATATTGCCAAAATATATTAATTACAAAAAAAATATGCCAGCCCAAAAAGTTACAGGACCTTTTTGCCAGCGAACAATAATTACGAGACCAATTTTGCAACTAAAGTTTGAGCTTTAAAAAATTTCAAATAAAAAAAATTTATTTAAATTTTTTTGTTATGCATATTGAATTGAACTCAAACAATCTTTTACAGCTCTCCAATAATTTAATTTGATTTTCCGTCCTAAAAGACATTTACAAATTCAAAATAAAATAATCTATGTACTTTTGTCTTTTGTACAACCCTCACCCCAAAACAACAGCCTCCTCTTATGACTCCCCTCACATTTTGATTCAGTTTGGTAAAGTTCTGGTTCAGGATAGGTTAACCAAATTAGTAACACCTTCTGATGTGAAACTTTCTATTATCTTCAACAATTGTTAATTTATATAAATATTAGTAATACAATGTAGGGAAGAGAAGTAATCAACAAAATTGCAACAAAAACGAAAGAAAAACTCATTCAATTTCTTTGATGATTCTTCTTTAACGCAATGAATCCTTTGGCATACTTCCCGGGGCACTATGAGCTCTCCTCCTTTCATCTTTCTTTCTTTCGGCATCAGTAATAATATGCCTGAGAGAAGCTGCTTTATATATAGGTCTCGGTAAGTGTCTGTGCCTGTACCATCATAAGAGGAACAAGCAGAAAAGATTAGCATGGATTACACGTTTATAAAGTCGAAAAACTGCACTTTACAGCTAAATATAAATGGTAATGAATCCAATTTGGAGCAAGGTGGCCTCCAGAATAAAGCAAAGTATGATAAATATTTCACAACCCAACTCTAATAGGCTTATAGTTTGGCCTTTCGCCTACTTAACAAACAGAGCCTCAGAGATAAATCAAATCAATATTGTTGTACCTGACTATGCGCTTAACCTCAGGAAGATGCTTGTAGCGATTCTTGACAGCCTCCAGATACTAGTGATTTTTACGTTCTCTTGGCAAGAGCTGGCAAAATAGTAATGGTAGTGACTATAGGATGAATTTTGAGTCACATAATCCACTTCAAAATCACAAAAACTAGCAGAAAAATTAACTATTACTAGTTAACTTGATCTTTGACATCTAATTGGCATTTGTGACCATCTAGATGTCTCATCATAAGGTTCATCACGAATTAAACACCCTTTACACCCTCTTCTAGAGAAAGGAAAAAGAAATTCATTTCTGCATGTTGTTATAGCGAATTTACGATTGAGCCATCCCAAGTAATTTGATCACCAATCTTGACAGGTACAACAGAAATTTAATAGAAAAGGATAAGAGACAGAATCATACAACTCCCAATTGCTCAGATGCTTTAGCTTTCCAAAGCCGAAGGTTGGTATCATCACTCCCTGAGACTACATAACTTGCATCACTACTGAACTTGACACAGAAGACCCTATAAAGATAACAAAACTATGTCAGGAGATATTGAACTTAATTTGAAATAGATTGCATGCAATATATATTTCTCATCATAATACGCTGAAATAAAAACCACAAAATGAATTGATTTGCATTACAATTTCTATTCATCAATATTATTTGGTATATCCATGTTTTACTCTATACATTAAGAGGGATTAAAATGTCTATAGTTCTAATTTGAAATTTGTACCTTTGCATTCTTTTGGTGTGATAGATTTCTCGGCTGTGACCGCCATTATATTGAAAAATCCTAACCTGAAACAGGAAAATATAGTAACATCACAGTTTAGTATCTCACGAATGTTCATAAACTTTTTTACGCACTGGCTTCAATTACGATGTCAAAGAATTAGAATTATGAGGTGAAAGGTAGAAAACTCACAGTTCTATCATAAGATCCAGTAACAAATTCACGACCAGTTGGTGAATAATCAATATCCATGCTACAAAAGGCAAATGAAATATTAGCAAACCAAATTATTTATTTATTCTTGTGCATTGGTCACAAGAACAATGAATAATAGATGGTGGTCTTACACAGCAGAAACATGATCTTTGTGCACGCATTTAGCCTCATCCAATTTTCGAGCATCATAGCTATAACAATTGCAATCTTCATTTGCCTGCATTAACAAAAGATATTAATCCACAGAATTAATTACTAAGCATGCTCTGAAAACCGTAGGCACCCAGGTTCTAGATTTTCGTGCAGGCGTATTTATTAAAAATTTGAGTTCAGAATAATGAATTTGGCATGCAAACTCATCATAAGCAAAGGGTCCTAGACAATGTTATAGCAAGTTGAAAATTCTAAGAAACTCTTTTCTCATCACTTAATCAGTGTTTTCAGACTATAACTGTCTAAAGATTAGATCAGAATTTACTTTACACTTGACAAAGATGACATAATGGAGATTAGGTTTGCATGACTATCTGCACAGAAGCGCCTATACTAATGGCTACCAATCAATTGCAGTATAATCAGTAGGTTAGGAAAAATAAAAAGATATTCCAACCAGACTTGGGACATGATAAAATTTTCTTCCTTTTAGCATGTATAGTCATACTGGAACAAGACGCAATGATTTCAAGTTCAAGTTAGCGAGGTGAATGTCATAATAGCTCCAGAATACATTGTGGTAGACATGTAAGATCGAGAATAAAATAAAATGATTCCAGAAATTGTTAGTCCATATCAAAGGAATAATTAACTCAAGTCCCGTATGAAGGGCAGACCTGGCCGATGTTGCCAATATATTTGGTTCTCCTGGGTTAAACCGTATAGATATAGTTGTATCTTTACTCCATTCAAAAGTGTTGACAGGCTGCGCCCTGATTGAAGAGAGAAACATAATGTAAAATTATATCTCTCCAAAATGTGATACATAATTAGAAATAAAATCATTTGAAACCTGTTGTGGTTCCAAATATCTACTTGAGCTCCGGCTGTAGCAAAAAGATCACCATTCCATTGATGATCAACAGCCCTGAAAGAGAAAAAAAACAGGTCAAATGACACACATCAACTTATAATCAGAATTTCAAGAAAGTGTAACGGAACTAATTAGTAATAATGTAGATATGACACAATTTAAGATAATTTAAGTTGGCAAAAGCAAATAAATTTTACCAGAAAGCATTTTTCTAAACATAGACTGCTAGTGGCTGCCAGAAATCCAGAACACAGTAGTTTAAGAAAAAAACAATATTATTCAGCCTCCAAATCATAACAACCAATGTGTTGAAAAAAAGCAGCACCAACCTTGGCTTCATTACTTGATGAGTCATCAGACTCCATCAGAGAAGGAATGGGGACATTCCAGAGCCTAACACTGAAACAACAAGTTAAAGGAAGATGATTAAAGTGAATTGTGTATTAAAATTCCAACCAAAGTTACAACAAGAGATTAGGCCTCACGTGGAATCAGTCCCACATGAAACAAGAACACGACCATCTGTAGATACCGTCAGACCCTTCACTGCACCTTGGTGACCAGGAAACTGGCAAACTGTCCGCCTAATTCCATGAAGAATATTAACTTTTGAGAATTTGGAAATTGACTTAACCACATATTTTCATTTCAAAATTGTTTATACACATATCAGGCAGTTAAATTAATGTACTCGAATTCATAACTCAGACCATATATCAAATGCAAAAGAGCAATTCCTGAGATTACAAGAAAAAAAGAGAAGACTTAAGAGTTTATTGTTTATACCTTGTCGCTAAATCCCATAGACGAATATCTGCAATTGAAAAGAAGTAAGACAGGTCTTAAACTTCAGATTCTTCAATAAAAAGACAAAAACTCTTCTCAATAGAACTCAACTTTACGAAATAATTATAACACTGTGCACACAAATAACCCTCAGTGTCTCCCGAAAACCATGCAAGTAATATATAATAGTAACATCCTGACAGTATGAAACTAAAAGTGCAATAGAATGGATTGCTAAATGAAAAAGAAATATACCTCCATCCATTGAGCCGGAAAATATTCCCTTTAAATGATTAGGGTTCTTAGCCATACATGAAACTGCATCAATGTGTCCATCCATTGCCCCAACAAAAGGACGGGCAAAAATCTTTCAAAAAAAAACTTAATTAAATATTAGAATTTAATTTCTAACACAGTTGACAAATAACAAATATCATACACAGTATAAAATCATAACATCAGTTATCATTTAAATAAAACTACCTTATCTAATTTAGCTGCATTAAGAGCACGAACATACTCCACAGCTTTTTCTTGAGATCGAAGGTTAGGGTCGTAATTACGAAATACCCTCTGGAGAAAAACGCAAGCAAATTACAATTTTTACCAAACAAAACAAAATTAAATCCTCGTCGCCATGGGATACCTGAAGGTCTTGACTTCGTTCTCGAGTGAATTCATCGGTAGAGCGGGAAATCACTTTCACCTTCATTGTGTGACTTTGTGCGTGTTGAGTTTGGGGGAGAGAGACTAGAACCCTAGGAGGACAGAACCCAAACCCTGGCGAGATGAAAGTGAAAGACGCTTTGTTATCAAAAAAAAAAAAAAAAAGTGAAAGACGCTTCTGTTACGAAGAGTATTCAGCAAAGTTAAAAATCGTTTATTATAGCAGTGAAAAAAAAAAAAGAAAAAAAACATACCCTCTATGTTTTTTTTCTTTTTCTTTTTTTTTTCGAATTTCACCCTCTATGTTATTTTAAATGGGATATAACCTCTTGTACTATCTTTATTATAAATTAAAATATGTACTCCCTCCTCCATCGCATATTTTTTCCTCAATCTATAGGTTTTTCGCGGAGTTTTGTAAGAGTTACTGAATTATTGTTATATTCTTTTATTTTTTAATTCTAAAAAAATAGTGGTTGAGAGTTAGTAAAATCAAATCATCAATATTATGTGAGGATGTAGTCTTGAGAGAAAACATACATTAAAAGAAAGAACTTCGTTATGAGACATCCCAAAAAAAAAATATGACAAAAAATAATGAGATAGATGGAATATAAATTATTATTTTATTAGCAAAAAGTCTCTTTTGTTATCATTTATTAGTTTATTGCATCTATTTGAAAATTAAGAATTGACTTGTCAGGAATTATTGTCAATTTTTTTCAAATTTACTGGTGTTGTCAAATTTTTGGAGTGAATAATTTGTTTTATCATTATGTTCCAAAAAAAAAGGATAAAAATGTTCATATATTTATTTGTGACTTTCTCTTGCAGAACTTGAAGAATACTACCCTCAAAGGGGATAATTGATTTGTTAATTCAGAAGGATCTTTTGCTAATAAATAGCACAATCCTTTTCCCAATTACAAATAACATATACGTTCATTATCAAATTAAAAAAATTATACTCAATTGTTGGAAGAGAAATTTGGTTGAGGAGCTGTTCATGAATGACGACGCTCAGTCTATCCTCTCTATTCCGCTTTGTCGATACAGTAATTGTGATAATCTCATTTGGCACTTCGAAAGTTCGGGTTTTTTTACCGTTAAATCAGCCTATCGTTTAGACCAATTTCTGAAGAAGAACTCCAGCTCCTCGGGTGCTAGTAGCTCAAATTCGAATCCTGGTTTCCAATGGAATCGCATATGGTCACTCAAAGCTCCTCCAAAAGTGAAGAATTTTGTGTGGTCTATGTGCAAGGATATTATGCCCGTTTGTGCTAATTTACGGCATCGAAAAGTCTTGGAAGAAGATATTTGCTTACGGTGCAATGAATCGGAAACTTCTCTCCATTGTCTTCTCTTATGCAATTATGCTAGACAATGTTGGGCTCTATCTGGATTAGCTCTTGCACAATACTCGTGCAACCCCATGGATACAACAGATTGGTTCAATTATATGCATTCTAGGATGGACTCTTCGGAATTGGGCTATGCAGTTTGCCTAATTTGGTGGTTGTGGTTTGGACGCAATAAGTTACTATGGGAAAGAGATGATTTAGAACCTGCGGTTTTAGTGTCTTTTGCTAAAGCTTTCTTTGACAGATTCAGAGCAACAGCAACTCCTCCTGTTCGGCAGATTTCGAACAGATCTACAACTTCTTGGCACCCACCTCCGGTAGGTACGGTTAAGATAAACGTTGATGCTGCAATTTATACAAATGAAAATAGCTTTGGTGTTGGATACATAGCCCGTAATCATAGAGGAAACTGTCTGGCCTGGGGAGCTCAAAAATTTGATTTCCCGTATGAACCAGAGGCAGCAGAAGCTTTTGCAACAGTTAGAGGTCTTGAATTTGGATTGGCTAATGGATGGACACATTTGATTCTGGAAGGTGACTGTAAAAAAGTCATTGAAGGCATTGTTACTTCTCATACCAATTATGATTTTCACCCGCTTGGTCATTTCTTTAAAGCTGTCAAGACTTTGAGCTCTAGCTTAGCTTATTTTAGATGTGTTCATACTTTTAGAGAAAATAATTCTGTGGCTCATGCCCTAGCTAAGGTGGCTTATAGCATTATTCCTTCTTCTGTTACGCTTTCGAGCTTTATTCATGATCTTGTACTTGATGACATTGAGTGATTAATGAAATCTCACCCTTTGGGTATTCTCAAAAAAAAAAAAAAAAATTAAAAAAATTATATAGCATATATATACGTTCGACTTTTTTTTAGCATAATTTATAAAAGGTCAACACGTCATATGCTAAATAGTTTTTCATCATAAATGATTTGCATAAAAGGTCAGCATTCTAATTATTATAACTGAGTTTCATTAATTATATTTCATTTCCCGATATTCCGTTATCTTTTAAAGCATGTTGTATTTCGGAAGCTAAATGCTTTTCTTTATAAATACCTAAATTTGTGTGGTATTTGTATACAAGGTTGCATTGATCTTGAAGATTAAATATTAAACTTATTTTTGTCAGTGTTATAATAAAAACATCGAATATATGTGATAAATACACAAATTAAATAATTTGAAGTACCAATAGATAAAAAGAATAGAACTTTTTGCTTGCCTAGGGGTTCAACTAATTCAATCTTGAGGTTTTTTTAGTTGAAAGAAAAAAAAAAAAGTCTGATTTAATTTATGATGGTCATCACCAGCAATTTTGAGTTTATATTATAATCCCAAATAAGTGGGCATACCAATGAATTAGAAAAAATATGCTTTTCGCACAATCAAACAGAATCCTGAAATGAATGACCCAACACCAAGGAGAAACTACTTACGAAAATCCCTATAATTCGATTCAAAATTCATATTGTCATATCCTATTACAACTAGGTGTCTTGTACAATATATCAATGTAATGATCAGTTAGAGTTGGAGTTAAACAATATATCTAAGTGACCTTGTAGAATTAATTAGAAAATCATGGATCATGCAACACAAATAGAACTCCAATCTTGATTAGAATTAATATAAGCTATATAATCTATATACGTTCTCATATTTTTCTTGTTTTATTCTCAATTTGATTCTTTCTTGGAGATTTTGTTAAAATTATACATATTATGTCTTTGAAAATTGAAGACCTTGATGGCATTGATCCTCAAGAAAATTGGTCTTTGAAAAACTATTTACTTGCTGTTGTAGAAAAAGCTACTGAAAAATATAACAATGAAGTACGACCAAATCCAAGTGGCATAAATCTCAACAAAAGAAAACGCAATTCTAGGTCTGAAAAAATGGAGAATCCTAATGGGCCACAACCATCCCCTCCGCTTACGGAAGCATTCATGAACTCGATAAGAGAATTTGCTCAAGGAAAAAACCTCTCAGAGATCAAACTGGTGATACAAAAGAGATTATACACAACTGACCTGAATAGGGGCCACAATCGTTTATCGATTCCCGTCAATAAGTTGAAGGATTTGAACTTTTTGAATGATGAGGAGAAGAATTATCTTTGCACCCGTGATCAGAAAAATAATTTGAATTTTAAGGAGGTAAAGATTGTTGAGCCGAGTTTGAAACAAGGAAAGGTGAAGTTGCGGAGATGGGAGATGAAGAAGAAAAAGGGAAGCGATAGTGTGTGCTACGTCTTGAATGGGACATGGAATGATATTGTGAAGAGAAATGAGCTAAAAGAAGGGGTGGTATTGCAATTATGGTCTTTTAGGGTCGATCAAGAATTATGGTTTGCTCTCGTGAATTTGCTGTAACTAAAAGATCGAGCAAAAAATATTTTGTATTAGTTACATATACATACATACAAGAAATACAAAGTGTGTAGTTTATAGTTATATAATATATGCCGTGATTTACATGATACTAGGGATGGAGATTTTTTTTTTTGGTGTTTTGTTTTTTTATTTCTGAATATTCTTGCAAGTTTATAGAAGTACAATTTTTTTAGGAATTGTTCCTTTTTTTTAGGACTAATACGTTAATCAAACATTACATTAAAATATTTACAATCACTATCAAATTATATGAAAACCAAACTATAAACAACCGATACTATTAAGAATTGAACCAAAGAATTCTTGGTATCCAGATCTTATATTTGATGAAAAAAATAAACCTAATCAATTAAATATACATACCTATAAGAAATACAAAGTGTGTCGTTTATTGTTATATCATATATGACGTGATTAATATGATACTTCCTTGATACATCTTTTTTATTTTTATTTTTTCGTGTTCTGTTTTTCTTTCTAAATATTCTTGCAAGCTTAAAAGTACATTGTTGTGAGAATGGTATATATATATATATATATATATATATATATATATATATATGTGTGTGTGTGTGTGTGTTAATAAAAAATTATAACATAATATTTTCAGTTGCACCCCAAAATGGGTTTGAATTTACTAAATCACATGTTGTATTCGGAATATCACATACCACTTCTCCATGAAAACCTTGAGGGGATCTCTTACTTCATTGGAACGGGAACTGACAAAAAATGTTTTTTCAAATAGATACCTGGTTGAACGGCTCGGACTCCGAAGAAATTTATTAACCAAAAGCATCCATCATGTCCAAAACCGTGTACGAAATCTTAACCGTGAATTGATGAAGACTCCGATTTTGTGCAATAAAGTGGACATGGCACAATTTATTCTAGCAAGCCAATCCTTAATCTTCTTAGAGACTCGCTTACGGGGGCACGCACACAAGGGGCAGCCTCAATCAGGAGCACATGTAAAATTTTAGGTGTTAAACATTTATATCTTGAAAAAACCGGACTTCCGTTTAGGTGAATTGAATTTGTTATGGATCAATGATGGATACAAAAGAATTCATGGTTGGCTCATTAAGGATCCACTAGAAATAGATACACCTAGAATCAACACATGTAGAATTTGAAGTAAAAGATAAAACCAGGTTGAATTCCAGCCTGGATCTGAAGCATAGGCATAGGGTAAGTGGGCAAGTATTGTTAGCTCTAGTAGTAAATGGAAATAAAGTACAAGATCATAAACACAAAATCATCAATGTATATATGCTTGTATATACTCTTCCAAATCAAAATAGAGTAATAAATATTGCATGTCCAACGCCAAATCTAATATAACCCTATGAAATTTGGAAAAGGCTAAACCAGCCATTATATAAAACAGTACAATTCATTCAACGTGATCAGTATCAATTATCTTCTCTGTAGTCTGGATTCTCTTTTAAGATGACAAATCCTTCGAGAATGGGCGATAGAGGAATGTATCTGCCAAGAACCAATATTAGGTAGCAAAAATTAGTTATGTAAATAAAGAATAGCACCATAATATACATACAACATATCTATATATCTTACTTCTCCGTTGCAAGCTCAGCTCTGTCACCAGCGGACAGAAGAACAGGAGTCGAGTGAGTTTGGAAGCCAGTTATGGTCTTGGGGCGACCCGCTTGGCCAACGACATCAACGGCTTGGCCCACACGAACAGGTACTGATAGTGGTTTCAGATTTTCATCCACAGTCAAAAGCATCCTTGGCTGTAAAAAAAGAGAATTAGAAACAGATGAAATTAGAGAAAAGAAAGTCAACTGAAGAGGATAAAGTTCAGAAACGGCATAATACAACTCACCTGCATGGCCAGTACAAGGAAGTATAGAACATAATGATACTTCCCCAGGATGATAGCTTTCATATCAAGACATGCATGCAACAAAGTCACTAGTCCAGCTAGCGCGGTCCTGAAACGATGTTGAAGAAAAGGGTGTCAAAATTGCAAGCAATGCTCGACAATCAATGCATATAATGTTTAAAATTGCCCTATATGTATCAACCCATTAGAAACCAGACTAGGATCAAACTTTTCCAAGTCTCAATATAATAAAGACCAGAGTAAGTCGTGTAGAACAAAAATATATGATTCTTATTCATGTTAGCAACCCACACTTTCCCTAAGAGAAAAGACTAATAGTGGTAATTCATTGTTCCCGCCATACTACATAAAATTGGTTCGTATACAAGGAAAAAGGATAACGATATAGATACTAGATAGTATCTTTTAACTACAGTTTAGTAGCCTCCACCTTCTGCAGGCAAGCACATCATTTTTGTAAAATTAATATTCATAAAACAACTAGAGACCGGTCCACCATCTTACCCCCATCTTCTAATTTCTACAGATGCTTACTCAAAAGTTAATAGATTTCAAAGCATACAAATCAGGGTAGTCCAAGTCATCTTAGGAACATGAAAGATCAATGAACAAGGTGCATATTACAAAAGATAACTTACGGAGACATCAAGAATCGTTCAGAATGATATGGAGAAAGTGTCATCAACCCTTTTCCCAGATGGACAAGACCTTGAGCAATCCGTACCTGCATAATTGGCAGAAGCACATTGTTTTAGACTCAGCAAGAATTCCGAGATCTGGATGTGTGGAAATTGCAATAAGGTGCACAAATGGTGAATTTGAACACATACACAGAAAAGAAGGCTGGCATCTTTATAGTAATAGCTTGAAAGATTACGAAGCATTCCAGCTATTCTAGCATTGTTGGTTCCCGCACCGATTAAACCCAAAGAAATTATGGCAGCCTGTAAAACTCAAAATGTATTTGAATAAGTCACTAAAATTCCCTTGTACAAATTTTACTTCCAGAATAGTTTCAATAGATAATTGTTCAGCAGAAGTACTATATTTTACCATTGCAACTTCTGTGTCTGCATCATGACTGAGCCTGCTTAACGTGTCCATGACATTGACCTGTTCGGTCACAAATTCACCAAACAAGTTTAGTCTAGATGACAAAGAGGTTATAAAATGAGACTTCTGTGAATTAAATTAGATATTGCTTATATAAGATTAATACAATAAGGGTACCGAGTCTAGGGATCTTAAAGCAAATCATGTCATTTACACCCTTTCCAAAACTACATGTCTCAGGTGCTTGTTGACGCCACAATACTAGGCAATTGTACAAAGAATTTCTAATTTCAGCACTATTCAAGTTTTAATTAAAGAACCAATTTTGAAAATCATATTAAACAATGCTTAGTTTCAATTGTTGAACACGCAAGCCCACATCTTGCGCAATAGGAAACTTGTTTGAGAAACATATTAAAGAGAATCTTGAGGTTCATATTCTCCATTTATATCGAAGGTATAAGACTTGCAACATCATAGGACATATCACCTTTGGATTTGATATGCAGAGGAGCCCAAGAGCTAGTGGTACAGCCTTTCTAATGTTCTGTTCACCATACTGCAAAAGATGCTCCAATGAACGAATGGCCATATCAAGCCCCAGTTCCTCAGCCATTGCCACCATAGCAATTCCAAGAACAGCTGGTCCCTGGAATGTTTCACCCTTCTCAAGATGTTGTGCACACTGACCAAGGAAGTGTTGAACCTGTAATGGGAAAAAGCAATTAGCAACTTTATTGAAAATTAGAAGAGTAACATCTAAATGCAAGTGCAAGGGTTTATAACCTTAAGAACATTCCCAGTCCCTGCGTAAGCACAAGAAAGCAAGGTCATGTCGCAATGTTTTCTAATTTTCTCATTAAATGTTTTTGAAACCTCAGCTGTAGCTTCCACACTTTCCTGTTACAGAGAAATATTGAGAGTTAATACAATATAGCCTGATCACTAAGGTCAACACGTTAAAATGTTTTGGCTTCTTTGAATTGCAGGCCTGCTCCATGAGCATGAACCTAGTTACCTGCTTCCCAAGGTAGAGCAGACCAAGACCCAAAGACAAGAAACGGGTGAGGGGCTCCCCCAGTTCTGCCTCACTCCGATCCATCAAAGCAAATATAATTGCCTGCGCGACCTCTTCATTACACGAACCCACATATACCAAGCCTAGGGAGATTGCGGTAAATGCAATGACATCAAGAGATGACTTTCCATCTCCAAGCAAGGGCATAAGTTTACTGCGTATCTGGAAAATCAGAAAACTAGTTAGATCTATCCAAAAGCTTACTAAATGACCACAAAAGTTTGAAGGTTGGAAAGTGTTAAAACTCACTTGCTCATTCTGAGAACCTGCATATGCAAGGCCTAGACCCATTATTGCACCTATTCTAATCGAAGAATCTTCTTTGTCAACATATTCTGCCAGAAGAGCCAATGCCTGTGAAAACAAGTAATAAATATCATAAAAATCTGTAAGTCAGGTGTACATGACAATTGCAGACAGTCCAAGCGAATAAACAAATACAGTAATATTTATTTTTTCAGAAGTTCTTTAGCGTGTTCAGAAATGTTAGATGAGGACACTGAAAGTTGAGGATCTTACAGGATCACAATCATTTTTGACACCGCAGTTCACAATCCCAACTCCTAATAATGCACCCGAGATCACATGAGTATCAGTGCTATGGAAGTACTTGTCAAGTTGAGCAAGTCCAGAATCAACATCCCAAAGAAGAATCATGCCCTGCAGTGTTAAAAGAGAAACAATTATCCAGTCACTTGAAAAAATATTTAAAGAAAATAATTGAACAAAGAGCAGTGGTATATACCAGACTGGCCGCAGCACTAGCCTTTCCATGTTCCTTATTTTTAAAGAGCCAGCTTGTTGAAGAACTACCACTAGAAGCTTCTGATGGAACAGTCATCAACTTATCCTGCACGAGTATAATTAAGACAAAAATTATAAACTTTATACTTGGAATGAAGTTAAATATTTAATTAACATTGAATTACCTGACCAAAACCAGCATTTACAAATGCATTGACAAATGTTGCTGCCAAATTCTGCCTGGCGGAATCAACAGTTCCACCACCACTGCCACGGCCGTCAATTAGATGTGCCTGAGGATCCACAGCACATACTTAGAAATTAACACATTTTATTTGGTTTCTTATTTTATGTTTTTGAAGAGGTTAAGAGAAATATAAAATAGTAAAATCACAGTTACGTGAAGTAATCAAAGATTGTATAGTCAATCCAAAAGAGAAGTAAATTACACAACCATTCCAACTGAAGACTCAAAAGAATGTTTACCAACAAAACTATGGAAAAAGCTGCGACAAGCAACCACACGGTGATAATCAGAACATTAGGAAATGTCAAAGATATCCATACCTTGTAAATATCCTCGGGAGATTTGGGCTCCATCACTTCTATATCACGAGCAAGTGTAAGATAACCTTCACTTAACTTCGTATTGTTGATGATTTCTTGCAAAGACTCCCTTTCTTCATCTTCCGCACACATTTCTTCATCAAGCTCAAAAGTAATGCCCTGTAAGTAAACAAGCCCGTTTTAAACTAAATGTGAGACATAAAAAAGCAATCCTGAGACTGCCGCCAATGGCACAGCCGTGCAGACTCCTAATAAAGCATCTTCATTTAACTATGTTTGAGCTAAAGGACTGTAGGGCATTATCTCAGAGCATATCAGATTCTATAGAAAGATGGAAATAATCAGAACTAGCAAACAGTAAAGTACTAGAACAGGCAGAACCACAGTTTCCTGTACAAAAATTTAGCATGACCGGGAATGTTCTTCTACACTCAACATTGAAGTTCCTGGGCCTTCACAATCCCCCATGCTCAACCTATGGAAAGACACATCACATGTTGCTATATTCAAACCTGCAATGTACCTCAACTGTAAACTGACACGATCAAGATCACAGAAGTCACCATTCTTGATTTTCTTCACATCTACGTAGTGAATTACTTTATAAGACTCCGCAACGAATTTGATTTTTAATTTTATCCTAAAATCTAACTAATAATTATATGTTTTAGTGCTTATGAATCTCATACAAGTTCTGATTCAGAAACCAGTCCTCACCCACAAACCCACCTTAACATAAATTAAAAAAGATAAATTAAGAGATAGAAAGATAGATAAAAATGGATCAAACTGTAGCTAAATGCAAAATTAAAGTTCCAAGAGACTTACTTGGCGAGCGAGGATAAAACAAAACTGTCGCTTTTTCTGAATATCATTACAAGTAGTGAAGAGCTGCTTTACATACTGCAAAAGAGTATCCAGGTTCCATAAATTTTAAGAATAACTGTTGATGTTTGTCAAGTAAAGGAGATATGTAAACCATTCTTGAGATCTGCATTTCCATAACAAAGAAGTCCTAGAGATCTCAAAGCACTAATTCTATCCAATATTGTTTTTAAACTAAGATGGAAAACGTAAGTATCTTAAATCGGAACATATACATACCTGCATATTGTCAAGATACAAGGCTATCTGCAATGCTCTAGGATATTCTTCAAATTTCATATAGATTGTGTGTGCAATATCCAGAACTAACATGTCATCTGGTCCAGGAAGGTATCTGAATTTTATCAATGAGGCAACAGAGTTAGTAGGTGTTACCTTTTGATTGTGTGCTTAATTTTCCAAAGGGGGAGGGAAATAAACACAATAAATTATGGTCATTTTTCTTGAATAAAGCAAAGGGCATAGGTGAATATTTTTTTAGCAGCATGTGATTACTGATTACTATAAAAGCCACACCACATCTACCAGATAAGAACACAAAGCAGTAGTAAAACAATAACAAACAGGAGAGTTAGTAGGGGTTCCATGGGCTTGGGTGCTCAATGAACTAGGTCAACAAGTCATACGCTAGACGTGATGTAGGATTTGGCTAATTCAATGGACCCGGTTGATCTCAGAATTTAATCCCGACGCAAGTCAGACTCAAAAGCACTTGGACTTACTCCGACCCTCTTAAAACCAACCCTAACATGCCCAAACCTAAACCATTGACAACCCTAAGGGTTCAAATGAGGCAATTTATCCCGATACTACTAAGTTGTTGATTCTTTCAAGTCTTTCAAGGAAAGAAGATTACGCGACAAAGATAGAATACCATGTAATTTCTTCATCAAAAAGCTTATCAAAGACAGGTACACTGAAAGCATGTAAGTCATTATTAACTGATAAAGGTTAAACATCAGATATGGGTATGAAGATTCCTGCAGACTGTATGAATGAAAATAATCCACATGTATAAATCAGTAGTGGGTATAAAAATGTCTGTGATAAGAAAAAGACACCTATCAGAAAAAGATAACTATCCTAAATGATAAGAGTGTTCTCATGCATAATACACGCAGATGACACATTTATCAAGTTCACCATCAAAACTCATAAAATTGTACCAAGGAACTGCTATGTAACACATATTTTCCAGCAAAGAAGAAAACAAAGAGAGGCAACTAACGACAGACAATATACTTACTTTGCTGAACTAGTAAGGTATAAGCATGTCCTCTTATAATTTGCACTATCCACATGCTCCACTAACAGATCAAGGTCTTCAACCTGTATGGACAACAAATACATTTGTCTTTTGTTCCCGAAAGAATAGACCTCACATGATATTTTGGGGATTTACAAGGTTGAATAAGATCAAGAGACAGATATAATACCTCCATCAAAAGATCCACTGCCTCAGGCTCAGCATTATGCTGCAAATACATGAAATATACTATTAAGAGTTTTGTTCCAATAATCAAAAGGCCAAGCATTATATACTTTAAAGTAAAACAGAAACTCCATTGAACAAAAACGTTGAAGAGAATGATACCTTCATATGAAAGGCAACAATTTGCACCACCAACTCCATGAGATCATCAATGGGAGCTTCTTCACTCTAAAAAGAATTACACAGGGAAGATACATATTCAGAAGCTATTCACAATGCAGAACATTCTCACATGGTCGCTAAAATAGTTTGTGTACAGAAAACCTGAATTATATATCAACTCAATAGAAAGGAAACTTCAACTCTACCAATTTATCTTCATAAATATATTATATGGACCCGACTCCCACATCGAACCAACAGAATGAAGTACATTTGATTCACTATTGCGGTGAAGATACTTGTCCAAAAAGTGTGAAATAATTGAAATTTCACACAACTAAAAAGGAACAACATAAGTGTGTAAAAAAGTATGATCAAATGAAGAAGTCTAAAAAGGCTAGTATGCTGACAAAACAGAAATGTGTAACAAAGTATAATCTCTCTTACACAATTAAAGCGGTTTTATTACAAGTATCATTTGATTTTGTGTTCCTCATTTCGCCCCTTAGATTTTTTTTTGTTGACATCATCATGCTCCTTAACTGCTCGTGCATTTAGAAAATTGTATTTACCTTCTTTCAATCTAAGACTACCACCCCTATCCGTCTCTCAGAATCTACCACTCAGCCATATCACCTCTGTCTATAACTCAGCTTTTTGTTCGGTTTTAAGGTGCTCAAGTAGTAGATTCAATTTTATGCATGACCCTATTGGATTCACATTACTATGTCAACTTGACTTAACGACAAACACATTAAAGTTTGAGAAAAGAAAGCTCAAGCACCCCGTACATCTACTATATCAAAAGAAACCTCGAATGCAATATAAAGTTTATAACAAATTGTGGGATGAGATGAACTTATAAAGAACAAAATTATCAAAAAAAATATATATATATATATAAAGAACATATTTACCATTATAATGCTTTAGTCTAAACTATTTAAAAATTCAAACAAGAGATTCTATGGGCTTATCTGAATTGACAGTCAAATTGAGCAAAATATAAGAGATTGATGACCTCAAGGACAGCAAGCAAATCACAAGAGATGATTTTGGAATAAATGAGGAATATACAAATCAAGATACTAGTACTGTATCTGTTTGCTTTTCACTATATCTGCTTTGGGGAAGGAAAAACATTGGTGAACATCTCTGTAGTGCAGATTGTGCATATATTATGGAAAACTATATAATTTTTCTTTCTTTTGTGTATCTTTTTGGTTTTATTTGGAAATAAATAAGATACATGTTCACAAAAAGAAATAATCACTATTTTCTTATTAGTTAAAGAGGATATCATCTAAAAGAGGGCATGAATTTAGTCTGTCATGTGTTATTGTACCTATTCACTACTTGGGATACTTAAAAATATTTTGAAACAGAAAACACTATATTTAATTTAAATGAAGGTTATATACAGTAATATTTTTGCATATGAGTGCTTGATATCCGGACAACCAAAATTTCAAAACTCAGGAGAAAAGAATACAAGTTATTGCTAACAGCCCTGCATGCATCTGGGAATCAGCAATAAATAATTGTGTATCAGCTTCCTTACAATCTGAACTTAAGTTACCACTCAACCATATTAAGAATTCGATACTACGAAGTGATCAAATGTTCTCATATCTTAATGGCAAATATTAGATTTAGACTAGAAAAATATTCCATTTTTGCAAATAAGAACATGCATGCACTTGCTCATTGCTCAGGACAAATCTGACAGAATTCTAACCTGACGTTTTGCGTACTCTTGAGAAATTTCTCCAGCCAAGTTCCTGAATGAAGAAAGTACAAAATGATTTCAGAAAAATGCCCAGGTTCAAGAAAAATGCAGTCTGAAATATAAAAGACACTACTCTCCCCCCCCCCCCCCCCCAACCCAAAAAAAAAAACCAAGTTCTTTATCAACTCCTACGAAAGGCACCAGGTACGACTTTCACACATTGGTTTTAACAAATCTGCACTCTTAAAATGTGTGCTTAATGTCTTGATAGGAGCCCACAAAACATCTAACTTAGCAGTGAACTAATGAATACTTCAACACTGAATGTCATTTGACAGCAAGTACGAAGGAAGAAAAAAATATAAGCATGACTTAAGTATCTTGAAAAGTAATTAATCAATATTACACATGTATGAACCTAACTACAAACTTCAATGACTAATATAAGGAACGTTCTCACCTTACATACTCATGACCCCAAGAACCAATATCACCATCTGAGCCAAGTAACCTGTATTTCAAGCTTGCCTGCAATTATTGGGATTTAGACATCTCATAGAAAAATATGAAAAAGGAACACACTTTCAAGAGATTATAATCAAGCGCACATTAGTACACCTATCCACATTCTAATCAGATATTTTACATAGTACTAAATCCCAGAAGAATTTGTATCAAATGAGGCAATTGCTTTGGGGCTTCACTGATTTGACTGGTAATGTTTTCGATAAAATAAACTAAGAAATAAAAAGGCATTAGTCTCCTTCTACTTTGGGATTGAGTTGCTTTTCGCCCTGCTCAACATACTTATAGGAGATTAAATGAGATAGTTTTAAATTTAGTTAGTAGTTGGCTATGATACTTCTGTCAAACTCTATAACAGCCATCCAATATTTGAGATAGAATACTTCTTCATATGACCTGTGAAGCACTGGAAAATGAATTCAAGCCCCAGTATAACCATCATTGATTTTTTTAATGAAAACTAGTTATCCCATTTCAGAATAGAAGTCGTCTTATTAGATTTTTAGAGCTTAAAAACTAGTTTCCAAGACACTTCCCTAGGCCAATTAGTCTCTTAGATATCTGAAAGCATAGTTGTTCGCCTAGGAACAAAATAACTTCAGTATGACTGTTAATTTATGGAAAACGATGAACTGAGGTTGCTTCATCAGAGCCTCTCTTTAGGGTTGCATGCATAGAAAACAACCGTAATAACTGAATGGAACAATTTGATAAGATATGGAAATATAGAAAAGGTGATCCACAACTGCACCAGGTTGCTATGGAAATTCTCAATTTGCTTATTTAGTTGGATGTTCCGATAAATTGCATACACAGAAGACATTAGAAAGACATGACCAAAATGCTGGGTAAGGAGCTGAAATTTCAGGATGATGCACTTGGTGAAAGTAAGTAGCATACCCTTTCTCCTTCAGGAGACATTGTCAAGGCCAAAACAGAGAGTATATCTGCAAGAAGTTTCTGCAAAATAAAAAAGATATAAAATCTTGATTAATGAGTTATAAACTCTAGAAAATATGAGCACTACAAACTAATTAATTATCACCTTTAAATCTGACTCTGCCATTTTCTCATAATGTGCTTGTAGAGTTCCATAATGAGGACGTAAGAACTTCAATGGCTTTGGAACTGAAGTCATAGAGCTGGTTGATGTCCGAATTTCTTGCCTAGCGAACCAAAACAAAAGGTTATATAACTATTTGTATGCAGCTTGCGCAACTAACTCAACATGCAAGTCCCACCACATTTGGATACATACACAGTAAAAGACGAACTTAGTGAATTTTGACTATGTAGCACCGTTTAAACTATGAGTCATGTATGTATATAAACGGACACATATTGACATAGTTATCATATTCCAGAAATCAATACTACTAATAATCATCATAAAACACAAGTTCTCCTGAAAATTACAGATGATTGGTTTGTGTGTAAAGTCTCAGAGATTATATTTTATTCTTTGACAAAATATCCGACTTTGAGATGGATGATAAATTTGAAAAGTTCCATCAAATTTCATGAACAAGGACACAGTATTCTGGTTCAAATTGATAAACAGGGTCTCCTTGAAAGCTGGGAGCAAAGACATTTTAAGATTAAATTAAAGCAGTCATCCTAGGTTGAACAGCTGAATCCTTAGTAGTTGATAAATATAAGATTGGTATAAGAACAATTTTTTCAGCAATTAATAAATCGGAATAATATTTTTTATTCAAGAAAAAGAAACATTTCATTGTTCCAATTTAGTTGAATTATTGAATAAAGCTTTTATAATGCATTACGTGATGTTCACTTACTCCATAGTTCTTTAGTGCTCTATTTCTTCCATTCATTATTCCTAAATTCCTTATTGCTCTCTAATTTTTCACTTAACATCAGAAAACATCTTCACTTCTACAGACTACATCTAGTAGAGTACTTAATCAACATCTGAACTAAAACAGCAATCCCTTCTTATATTCAAAAAGATGGGCAGACTTTTGAAGTTTACTATAGCTATGCGATGTTCACTTACTCTATAGTTCTTTAATGCTCTTTTTCTTCCATTCATTATTCATAAATTCTCTTTGCTGTCTAATTTTTAACTTAGCATTAGTAAACATCTTCACTTCTACATTTAGTAGAGTTCTTAATCAACATCTGAACTTAAACAGCACTCCCCTCTTATATTGGCAGACTTTTGAAGTTTACCATGGCCAGTGTGTTCAATGTAATATTCAATCAATAGTATCAGACACCAGAAACTAAGAAGCATCACCAAATTAAAACCCCAATGTAGATGATGTTGCAACTAGTTTAAAATCTTCATAACAACAAAAATGACATCTACACCAAACAAAACTGACCATGCTTCAACAAGTTCAAAATTGCAATTCCTTCTTCGAGACAAATCAATACATTAGCACCAAACCTAACGCTAAATCAATGTACACTATAGTTCCGACAGAATGCAGAACCTTTCTATTCTACTTGGAGAACAAGTTAAGATGTCATACCTCATGCTCTCCAGCGCAACTTTCTGAAGTCCAGGATCGGAATCCTGCACCCTCTCCACGTACAACTCCAACTGCTGCTTCAACGCCAAGTCCTCCTCCGACTACAAGAAATGAAAACCACTAAATCCACGACTAGCACTTAAAATTATTATTCTTATTCTTCTCTTCAGTACAACAACACATAACTAGTAAATTTAGTCGGAAGCTAATCTACAAAAGTACAGAATATTTATAACTATTAAAGTATATACTAATATCAGAACTTACTAGATCCTCATCTTTCTTCTCATCCTTCTTTTTGGGGTCTTTGGAAGGCACCTTGACTGACGCCTGGTCTTTGGTAGCTCCGGCTCCTCCGCTGTTAGGCTCCGCAGGTGCCATGTAGAATGATGGAATGTAAAACCCTAGAACTGAGTTCTCGAATCAAACAACGGAAAATTTAAATAGTATCTAGAAAAATTTGAAATTCGATGAAAGATCAATGAATGTGAAGATACTAATGATCAGGGCCGGCCTGACATATTACGGGGCCCTAGGCGATATTTAAAATCGGGGCCCTCAGTTACAAATTAGCTGATACTTTTTAGATTAAATGGTAATATATTTTTATGACATTTCATTCTTAAACTTTCTCTTAACAAAAGCAATATATATATATATATATATATATATATATATATATATATATATATATATATATATATATATATGTTGAAAACTCAAGTATCGTGAATTTAGTTATATAACAAATGCACACACATATAAATTGTTATGTATCATATGAATTAATGCAGCATAAGAAAATACAACCAATTACATTGAACTCCATAGACATCTTATATTATATACACAACACAAGCTTTTTTTTTCTCAAGGACTGAATCCTTACACTTGAAAATTTCAAAATAACTTGGCTGAGCTTGCAAATTCATTCATCATTGAATAGTTTTCTTTAGTTCAAATCCAAGCATTCTTGACAACTTAAAGTTTATCAATATGCTTATTTTTAAAATAAATGGCTACAATATATAGAACATGGTTAAGAAGTTAGTATTCGGTAAGATAAAAGAAAGATAACATTTATTGAATTCAAATACTTTTAACTTTTTTTCATTTGGGTAAATAGATTGAATATGAAAGTATAATATTTCTGCTCACACTACTATCTTAGGTAGGGCTATGCAAATGGTAGAACCGAACAGTACCAAATTTCGTTATATGGGCTGGTTCAGTATTTTGAAATCTCGTATCGTTTGCCAAACAGAAAATTTCAGTTTGGTTCAGTAAATTACCAATTCAGTACGCTTCAATTTAATTATAATATGCTTCCTACCACTCTAACCACTAACCATCCAATGAAGTTGAAAAGAAATTATAAAGAATACATCAGAGACCCCCTAGCCTCAGTCCCCTCTCCAAAAATTACTTTAGCATCATTCAAGTTTTGGGTTTTAAATGCAATTAGAACCCAATTTATTAAGAGAAAATCAGAAAAAGAATAAAATTGGGCATTTAGAATTCGGACTGTACCTCTGTAAATTACAAACCTGGGCGCAGAGAGAGATGGTGAAGGCGCGATGGGGGTAGGTGATGCGGTGGCGCGGTGGGGTTTAGAATCGAAGAAGAAGAAGAGAAGATTTGGGTTTTGCTCTAGGGCAGACCGTGTCACGACTCAGGTTAATTTGATGGGATTGTACGAGGAAGGGAAGAGGAGTTTGAAGTTGTCTCAAGTAGATGAAGAGAAGATGGATTGGGATAATGGATTAATTCTAAATGGGCCGTTGGCAGCTGGGCCAGTGCAGGATGGGCTCTCTCAAGACGGACTGTTGATAAATGGGTCGATGGGAACTGGACTGATTGAAGGAAGTTCAGCTATTGGATTGAATGTTTTGGAGCAGCTCAACACCAAATGATTATCAGATGGTCCAATTATATGGAGATTACTATTTTTAGTTATGCTTTTATCTATATACTATTAAAAAAGAAAAGAGAAGTCTGTTTCTACTCACAAAGTGGCAGTTGTGACACTATACTACACCAAAAATTTCTTACTTTTCAAAATTATTCATTTTTCAAAATTTAAAATTACAAAACATAAAAATCTACCCAATAAAAAAACTACATTTTTCCACTTTGATTACCATGACAAAGCCACAGTTGATTATTCACTACTTTATTTCCCCCTCATATTCTTTCCTCTTCATATTATTTATCTTTTCATGTTTATATAACCTACAATTGTTCTTTATTTCATTGTTGTAGGGACAATGAATGGACTTACTATTTTGATGGATGGAACAAGACAAGAGAAACAACATTTGTGAGTTGATTTGAATCTTTGCATATATTTTATGCATATTCAAATTTAGTATGATATATATAAAAAAATTAATATGCCAAGATAAATTATAATTCAAAGAATTCAACACACGCGAGTACTGCTTGACACAGCGGCTAGTTTTAATTAAATAGAAGGGAATATTCACACATGTCACTTTCAGTTAGTTGTGCTCATGAGTATGTAAACATGCTTTTGGAATGGAATTCACAGTTTTGGCAGACGTAACAATTCTCTTCTCACCTATTTCTCTCTTTCCTCATCTATTTCTATCTTTCTCTACAAGTATTGTTATTTTACATATAAAAAAATATAAAAAATTACAAAAATAGTACTGGAATTTTAGAGACCGCCTTGGCTTCGGTAAGTTAGATATACAGGTAATAGTGAAAATCGAATGTTTTGAATGGTTCGCTAACGAAGCACGTTCCGTATACGGAATCGTGATTTTAGTTCAGTATATTGTTTATAGGATCGTACACAACACTAATATTATAGATTTATTGTCGTCGTTTAATATAACTCATAACTCAACCATACCAATTTTTGGTTGCTGACATGGTAGTTTCAAAATTTGTACAGTACAAAAAATCAAACTATTTGGTTGGATTATAACAAGTTCAGTCTGCTATAAAAAAAAACAAAACGTAACGTGTATATAGTTTGAGTATTTTTTATAATAAATTAATATTAAAAATTGTAGCTTGATTCAAACTTGTTGAATCTAAGTTACATCAAATTCTAATTTATTAATGCAAAACAATAATATTATAATATTTTTTTCCAAAATAATAAGTTACATCAAAGTCTAATTTATTAATGCAAAGCAACAATATTATAAATTTTTTTCCAAAATAATAAGGCACAATAAAATAAAATCACTTGTACTATGAATTATCATATTCTTCCTCCATTTTTTATTCACTTTTGAGGATTGAAGAAAAAATTTAAGAATTATAATAATTGGCCAATTTTTTTAAATAAAAGTTTCAAAATACCCTTTTAATCAAATAATCATAGCACTAATAAGAAGGGTAAAATTGATATAAAAAATTAATTCTACATTTAAATTCTAAAACAATAAATAAAAAACCGGATAGAGTAATCTTCATCATTTGACACCAATAATATGAATTAATCATTTCAACATAAATTCGATCAACGGATCTTACATAACAAACACAGGGAGAATTTCAATGGAATGTGCAATTTTAATAGAAAAGTTAATTTGATAGATTAAATCTATTTCAATGTCGCGCTACGACATTGTCCCACGCATCTTAACCAATACATGACGCATAAATGTTATTATAATATGATGCAGGTAAAGGGGGGCAGACATAGCAGAAATATATATTAGTCCATAAAGATATTTAGGACATTCTTTTCGTATATACATGGTTCTAGATTATTAAATAAAACGTTCTAGATAAGTATATATGAAAAGCCTCTAGAGCATCACTTTAGACATTAGATCAAGTTGATTTTTGCCATATGTTAAGAATATGGTTATATAAATAGGGCAAGACCTTATTTTAAAATTTTCATTATTACAACTTATTTGACCAAAAAAAATAAAAAATTCAGAGATACATTTACAATAGCAAACAAAATAATTGAGACCCCTCTATATATGGGCCCTAGTCGAGAGCCTAAATTGTCTAGCTAGAGGGCCGATATTGCTAATGATATATGATGTGCCCTAGGAAATTCGAAAAATGGGTAATGCAGATTTGAAGAGAGAGAGACGACGAAGAGGTTTCCTTTTCTCCAAGCAATGATGTGTTTTTTCCATATTACACGTAACTGGGCTTAGTTGGATTAATGGGCTAGCCCAAATTTTGATGGCTTCTTGACTTCCAAAAGAAAGTCTTTATGAAGGGCCCAAAGCTGCTAAATGGGTTTGAAAGAAAAGAAAGAGGAGATTAATAAAGCCTATTTTTGAAAAGGTTTGGCCCGGGCTGGTCCATATAAAGTAGGGAATTCTCTATTTGAAATATCGAGACAATCATGTCAAATATATATTAATTCTACTATTTATAAAAATTTAAATTATTATTTAAATTCATAATAACATTAATTAATTATCATTTCAATTATTATTATATAATATAAAGTTATTGATTTCACATATACCACTTTTTTTTTCTCCTAAAAATCAACAACTAGTATTATATATATATATATATATATATATATATATATATATATTAAACCTATGACTTATTTTTTAGACAAAATTACAAAAATGTCTCAAACTAATCACTGATTTTGGATTTTCGTCCCATAATTTAATATTTTTTTGGAATATCGTCCCACCGTAACTATAAGACGGAAATTGCGCATTTGCCGATGAATTATCACATGGCTGCTTAAGTGTCATGACATGGTAAATTTTTAACATGAATAATTATATAATATTGCAGAGTTCATCCCAAACTAATTACAAGATTGAATCGTCATTTCTATTAAATTAGAAATTTAATATTAGGACTAAATTCATACAAAATGGTAAATTATGGGACGAAATTTGGCGTGTTGATATAGTTTGGGACGAAAAATCAAAATTAGTAATTAGTTTGGGACTATATGCCAAAAAAATATTAAATTACGGGATGAAATTCGCCAAGTTAAATAGTTCGGGACGAAAATCCAAAATTACTAATTAGTTTGGGACGTTTTTGCAATTTTACCATTTTTTTATAGTAAAACCTATGAATTAATAGTGAAAAGGTTTGACCTGGCTTATTAATTCCAGCCAGACTTAGTAAAATTCTTTTTTTTTTTTTTTTTTGAAAGGGGATTGAGCAAGTCTTGCCCAGTATTCAAGCCTCATATATCCTATTATCTATAATAATTTAAACATTATTAAAATTATAACAATTATCTCAATATCATCTCAGTCCTCAGACATCATAAAATACTAATTAGAAAACCTAATTTCTACATCAAATTTCGGTAACTAGTATAATATCATATTTAAAATCATGTAAACTCAATAATGTGACACATACACCAATTTTTTTTATCTCAATTCTAACATGAAAACACAATTCGGATCATATATTTTTTAAAGCTTAGTAACTATTACTCCCTCCGTCCCATTAATCTTTATCCATTGGTATCATTGACCTGTCAACTTGACTAAATTTTAATAAATTATAATAAATAATTTAATTAATATATTTAACTAATAATTTGATAATATCATATGACAATATGTATATTAATATTTAAAATGTTTAATACGCAAAAAATGTTAATAATTTAAGATGATAAGTTACTAAAAAGATTAAAAAGTTTGACCGGGTACTGTAGCTAATGGAGTAAAAATAATGGGACATAGGAAGTATTTTATTAGTATTCATCATCTCATGAAAAACAATATACAAATCAAGTTTCAAAAGTTTAGCGAAAGTTCCCAATTTATTCAAATTTATGAAAGGAAATCAAAACGAAATTTAGCCAAAATTCTTCTATAATAACCTTATGTACTTGCTTTTTTATTTCCCTAAAAAAATGCAAACCACACAATTTTAGCTTATTTAGAAGGATTTTGACTCAGTTTCATGATTTCGTGAAACTAGGCAAAACCCATTCCAAACTAAGTTTAGGAACATGTTTGGTGTAACTCACATTTCAAGTTATATTGAGATTTAATTTAATAAACATCAAACTTGTGAAATATAATTTGAAACTTATCACATACTTTATTTATGGAAATTCTTGCCCAAACCATTTTCGACTGAATTTAAAGTAACTATATAGCAAGTGCAATCATATGTTTTCTTAGAGAGAAGCTAAGAGCATGTCCTCACAGTCTTCATTGTTCTATATCCTTTTTGACCTATGAGAAGTAGAAGTTTATCATGCACGCAGTAGTTAAGTGATTTTTCTGAAAAGTATTTATTTGAAAAATTTGCAAACACCACCTTAGTTCAACATGATTAGATTTTCGGCATTTTTGGTCTGATAAAAATTGACCTCAGGGTATCACATTCTTGAATAAAATTGTAATTTTGATTTCTATTTTCTAGCATGTGCACTTTTGGTCCTATAAAAATAATCTACGATAAGCATTTTTTGTCCCATAAAGTTGTCTCAATTTGTATTTCTAGTACCACAAGATGCGTCTGAAATATAAGTGCAAAATATTTTAGAAGGTATAATTTCATAAATTGCGGAACCACAAACGTTCATGATTAAGCCTTGTAAGACAAAATATGCAATTTTTCCTAACAAGTATATAAGAAAATGAAAATGATTAACTCTTACCAAAAAAAAAAAATGAAAATGATTAACGAGCAAACACTTATCAAAAAAACTCTGAAACTTCAAAACAAGTGCATCCACATACACGTTGAAAACATATGGGCCTGTTTGTTAGGTGTTTCCCAAAAAAATTTCGTGTTTGGGAAATGCCAAACAAATATGTTTTCTATTTTCTGAAATATATTTTTCGTCTCTCAATTTTCTCAAACTACTTTCTTAAAAGCCAAACAAACAACAATTTTCTTATCTCTAAACAAAACATATACAAACTTTACTCTGATTTGACATAAACTAACATATCTCTTACACAATTTATCTTACAACACCATGATTTGACATAAAGTCTTACACATTTTACACCTACAACCTAATTCTTTAAAAAAAAAAAAAAACTACATCTACTTACGGAAAATACTTACATAGACCAGGTCTATAAGCTTAGTGGTAGACCTTATGGTCTGATTTTGCCACATCATTTATAATAACTTAAAATTCAATTATTAGATTTAACTAACCCAACTAGATTAAACTAGAATTAAATAGAAATAAATAATTAAGTGTGAGCCATTTTTTTAATTATCATAAAATTAATATTAATTAGAATTTAAAATTCCTTGGTTTTTCCTTGGTTTAATTAATATTAATTAATATTAAAATTTCTTGGTTTTTCAATATACACTGAAGGCATTGGGCGTTTTGTAGTGGGATTAAAACCCTTTTTATATTTTAAAACTGTTTTTATAGCATTTTTAAACACCCTTAACTGTATAATTAACCAAAGAATTTTAATAGGGTTCAATTATAGAAACAAAACGTACTCTTGAAGAGTTTTGAAGTTCCCTCCTAGAAACAAAACCTAACGAGTATATTGAAAATTTATTTCTGTTAATAAAACCGTTTTTTCATTTTGTTAAATAAATAACTTTGAGGTAAGGGGTAACTTTAAGGTCTACTTCAAAATCTGTTCTTCCATTTCTAAAGTAAGGCTTTACCATAACTATATTTTTAAGTTTTGTGTGAAAAACCAAGGAATTTTAATATTAATTAATTTTAACTAATATTAATTAAACCAAGGAAAAACCAAGGAATTTTAAATTCTAATTAATATTAATTTTATGATAATTAAAAAAATGGCTCACACTTAATTATTTATTTCTATTTAACTCTAGTTTAATCTAGTTGGGTTAGTTAAATCTAATAATTGAATTTTAAGTAATTATAAATGATGTGGCAAAATCTAGACCACAAGGTCTACCACTAAGCTTATAGACCCGGTCTATGTAAGAATTTTTCATAGGGAATAGAGCCCACTAATAGAATTACCTAGTATAAGGAGAATTTAATAGATACTTGATATTGATAACGTACGATTTAGGAGATGCTACATGATGGGTATTGCATTATGGGTCTCTATGAATGACACATGTCCAAAGTGAACCAATTCCTTTTGCTTTTATATTAAAAAAGTAGTCCACTTTAGACATGTGTCATTCATAGAGACCCATAATGCAATACCCACCATGTAGCATCTCCTAAACCATAACGTACTTGATAGTTCTCTTTTAATAAGGAAAAGCAAAATTATATTATCAATATCAAGTATCATAAGAATATCGACATATTAAAAATAAATTTTGATAATCATAATTTTTTAAATAATTTAATTATATATTTTTCATTTTAATCTCGCCCCCTGCGACTAAATTTTCTGGCTCCGCCCCTGCAACCAAGGTCAATTTAACATCCAATCTGCTATAGTCTTCTCTCAAACCAAATTAGGTACACCTCTTTTACCTAATTCTATGTGATTTTCTCTTTTCATTATTTTACCAATATCTGATTAAAATAAATATGAATCATAACATTTAGCATAATAATATGTTACGTTGTCCTTTTGATGTCTCTTATTAGTAATAATCACAATTAAGAAATGTTACAGTTGCACGGAGAGAGAGATCAGACCATGTAAATTTCGGATATAAAAAAATTGTTTGAAATTTAAGGGAAAATGTCAATTAGAATGATCTAAAAGCTCTTATCCCAAATTATTGAAAGCATATTTGGTGCATCTCTCATCAAATGACGTGATGCAACAACGCATGAAAAAAATTGTATTTGAATTCAAAGAGTTGTAGACGTTAAAATCTCATCTTCATCGTAGTTGTTGCGAAAACTCAAATATTAAATCTTATAATGGGCCTGTTTGTCTCGCCTTTCGGAGAGTGGTTTGGGAAAGTGGTAGATGTTTGAGAAATAATCTCGATTTGCGTAATGTTGTTTGTTTGAGTTTTGGGAGAGTTGTTTGGGAAAGTAGCCGCAATTTTTGACTTTTCTAATATAGAGAGAAATAGAAATAGAGTAGAAAAGTGGCCTGTTTGTTTGGCCTTTCGGAGAGTGGTTTGAGAAAAAAATTACTGTAGCTAATTAATTGTGAAAGTGGTTGGATTGTTTGTTTGGCCTTTCCGAAAACCGAATTTTTTTTCGGAAAAGCGAGACAAACAGGCTCATTTTGTATTTTGTATCTTTCGATATCACCTCTTTTATCTCTTTGTATCTTATCATTTGTATCCATTGTTATGGTTAACCAGTCAATTTAAATAATTTTTAAAATTATTATAATATATAATCTAGTTAAGTTATTGGGAAATTCTTACATAAATCGGGTTTGGCCGAATCCAAAGCAACTACAAGGTAAATGCAATATATTTGTTTTGGGATTGCATGTAACTCCAAGGAGAGTGACCAATCACAAAGCAAGTGTAATACACTTGGTTGGTGGTTGGATGGTTTGACCAAACCAGTTTTAGACAAGAATTTTTCAATAATAACGTTATAACTGTAGAATTATAAAAGGTTTAAAATATAGAAAATACAATATAATAAATTAGTAAAAAAAAAATTAATTAGGTTGACTAGTATTATAGCATGTGAACTAGTGAAGTGAATATTTATAGGAAGCGGTATTTTAGAGGATTAGTTAATTGCAATCCTCCATTACAAACTCGAAATTCTTTTTTAATAAATGTGTTTTTGTTTTTTAAACATTCTTTCATGACTACTTTTTTTTTCTTTTTTCTATTTCATGACTATTAGCTCTATTTCGAACCTTTTATTAAAAATAAAATCATCCCATGACAACGTTTGAGCCAAAGTTATCATAATTGTGAGATTCCATGTTATACGAAAATAATAGGGTAAGTTACAAATATCCTTATGATGTAAGACTCACTTATAAAAATTTCTCTTACGTATCGGTTAATACAAAAGTCACATTCAAGTTTATCATCGCCTTACAATTGACCTCCTACACTATATTCTATGATATTCAGGGTAGGGGAATATTCCCTGAATCTGCAATTTTGCGGGTTATTTATAAGAGTTATAAAAATGACATGAAATATTTACGGACAAAAGTAAGATTTTATATTTAAAGGGAATGTAACATTGATGAAAGTTTACATTTATAAAAATGATATGACATATTTATGGACGTTATATATATTGTCCTCATGATAGGGGTAATCGTAAGATTTTATATATATCAGGGATGAATGTAACCCTGTGAGTGATTGATCCACTTCCAAATTTCTTAGAAAATGACAAATGAATTCATTGCCCTGTGATAAATCAAGTGGCAACATACTCGTGCTTGTAAAAAGACTCCTTCCTATTCGTATCAATGGACAAAATCAAATGCACTTATAAACATTCATAATGAAATATTACATGTGTAAAATGTCCATTAGGAATATAGTGAGGTAAAATGTCCATACGCAATATAACAAAGAAAGTAAAGTGTACATTAAACATCTCACGCGGAGATAAAGTGATAGGACAATGTTAACAATAAATGGTTAAATTAGTTATTTTTCGCAATTAAAGCCCTCGAGTTGGAGATGGCTTAACCCTAAGCACGGGGAAAGCTCGTGACATTTTATACTATATTTTTCTCCAGTTCTAATCATGACCGCCCAAATATAAATCAAAGATTGAAATTGGGCCCTTGGATAACTTCTGAAATAGAGCATGAAATTAGGTTTTGGGGGGCGTAGATCCTCTATACCACTTTTAGTGTACCACACTTGTATCACTAATAACTAATTGCCCCTTGTACATTTGACAATTATTTAAATTGTCACATGTACATGTGGCAATTAATTATTAGTGATACACAATAGTGGTACAAAGGATCTTGAGCCGGTTTTGGGAGAACGTTTCTTAATGACGCACTTTTTTTATCCTTTGTAACCGGCGAAAATAGAAGAGATGCGCACACGTGGCACCGACATATAATCCTCGTATCCTAGCCGCTCAATATAATTAGATTTACATTGAGAATTCCGCCATTGTTGAGTCGCAAGCTTTGTAGTACATTGAATTGTAGCGGATATGGCTGAGGGAACTAGAGCTACAGACCTTCAGAAATTGCAGTTGTTAATGGCTGATGAAAGAAGCCAGAAACAATTCTTACAAACTCAGATCGAAAACCTAAGTAATATATATTTGGGGATTCAGGAATCGATTGGTGAATTACATAACAGTCAAGCTAATATGGAATCAATAATTAAATCTATGCAGTTGCAATTGCATGAGATTGATTTGCAACTGCAAAACCTAAATATAAGAAGAAGTAAATCTGGAGATGGAATTGGGGGAAATGGATTTCAGAATGGTTGGTTAAACTTTCAGGGATTGGAGCTTCCATTTCCAAAGTTTGATGGCGGTAAACCTAGATTGTGGCTTCACAAATGTAATCGCTATTTTCGAATCGTCAATACCATAGCAGAGGAGAATAAAGTAATTTTTGCATCATTGCACATGGAAGGAGAAGCGGATTTATGGGTGGAAGGGTATCTGGAACAACATACAAGTTATTCATGGAATGAATTTGAATCTGCTTTACTCTTGAGGTTTGAAGATGTTGATCCAGATTTCATCATCGGTGAGTTTCATAATTTGAAGCAACAAGTTACTGTGAATGAATTGTTAGATAAATTTGAAGATTTAAAGTCATATTTAATGCTGTATTTTAGAGATTTACCTTCCGAATATTATACATCAAGTTTCATAAACATGTTGCGAGATGACATAAAAGGAGCTGTGCTTATGATGAATCCCAAAAATTTCGAAGAATCTGTTTCATTTGCAAGGAAACAAGAATTCATTAATGATGCTATGATAAAAAGGATTATAGAGAATAACACAGATTACATTCCCCCAATGAAGTTCATCACCGTCGCTGAGATGATCGAAAGGAGAGAAATGAATTTATGCGATAATTGTGACGAAGTTTTCGCTCCAGGTCATAGGTGCAAGCAAAGACAAGCGTTCATGGTTATGACAGAAGAGGAGGAAGAAGCATATAATGAAGAAATGACTATTTCCGTTATGGGTATGTCCGGGGCCTCAAGTTTAAACACGTTGAGAGTGAGAGCTAATGCTTACGGAAAGGAAATTCACCTTCTGATTTCTAGTGGATCTACTCATTGCTTTGTGGATGAAAAGCTATGTCGCGAGATAGGATGTCGAATTGATTATACTACTCCGACGATGGTGACTGTAGCAAATGGAAGCAAGATAATCAGTAGAGCAATTTGTCGAGATTTTACGTGGGACGTACAAGGGTATGGATTCCAATATCCAGTGAGAATAATCAATTTAGAATTAGAGGGTTGTGATATGGTGTTAGGGAGTAACTGGTTAAGAAAGCACAGCCCAATTGGATTTAATTTTGGAAATAAGAAAGTTACTGTGAATTTGAAAGGAAAGAGGGTTACCTTGAAAGCTTTAACAGAAACAGAAGAGCTTAAGATGAACTCATAAAGGAGATGAGTTTGATTTGATTGTTATACGGATCAAAATTAAACAATCTTTAATCAAGTCGAACACAAGTGAAGTTTCATGAACTTGTTAATTAGAAATGAATTTTGTTCTTTTTAAGTTTTAACTAGTTGAGTCAACATCAATTCAACTTTTTTCAGACTATTTGCAAAATTGGATGATTTATAACAAACATAACTCAAATAAATGAAGATAAACACCTAGTACCAAAAACCAATAACCTATAATATACAGTTTTAAATCCATCTCTCATTTCTTAATCTAGAAAACTAGAAGCAAGTTGCACTATAATCATCAATCCTAATCTAAGAAAACATAAGAGTATTCAATCCCAAATCTACTAAACAAAAATAATTCCTAAATCCAACATCTAATGTTTTTTCAGTCAGTCAATTCATCAAACATCTTTACCTCACACCACCGCTCTTCGCCAAACGTGGCGAACTTCTCGTCCCTACCTTTCCCCCACCCTTTACCAAATTCTTCTTTCCCTTTACCATTTTCCTGTCATCCCTCTTACTCCTCGTCCTTGCCGCCACCGCTGCATCATTACTTTCACTGCTACCTTTATCAACAGCCATTCCACTTTCCTTCGCAACCCTCTCGAAATCATCCCCCAATTTCCTCACCAATGACCTCTTCTCACCCAAGTCGTCAGTTTCGACATCATCATCATCAACCAAACCCACCACGCGCCGCCTCTTGATCGCCACTGGAGCTGGTGGCGGAGAAGGGGTTTCACTAATTATGCTTCTGCTTTTATCTTTACCACCACCCACGACGGGTTTTGCCTGTTTCTGGGTCTTTTTCAAGTCCTCACCCTCAAGCTGTGCTCGGAGCTTTTCGACGTTTCCTTCGATTCGTCCCTGGAGACGGTGGCGCGTGAAGCTGAGGCCGCCCATGGACCAGTGTGCTTCGTTGGCCCAATTCATGAGTGGGTCCATAACGGGAAGTGGTGGGTCCACCCTCTCGTCGTTGAATTTCACGTCGGTGTAGAAACGCGGCCGCGGGAGGCTGCTGCCGTAGAATTTTCCGGGACCTAATGCGAATACCATGATTGCCCAAGAGTGTGTGTGTGAAAAAGAGAAATGGAAATAGATCTGAGATGTGTGTTTGTGTGTGTGAAATTGCAGGGGATTTATTTTTGGCTTTTGTAGAGGAATTTTTCTGTGGCGGGAAAACTAGGCGCTCTAATTTTGAATGCGAAAAATGTATAGGAAATATTATTGGCGCCAATAGTGCAAAAAATAGTCATAATACATGGTGGGAAATTTTTTAACATCTTTTGGTAGAAAATTGCATTTTTTTAGGAAGCATTTGGTATTGTGTAATATCCCGTATTTTTAAAATAACGTAAAATGAATTCAAATTGATTTAATTTGATTAAGAAATAAAAAAAAATATATTTATTATTGTAAGTGGTACTCAATTGAACATTAGAAATGAGTTGAAGTGCCTAGTCATAGCATAGGACTACAATAAATGTTTTAATAAATATAGAGGACTTTAAGGATCATATTTAAAAGTTAAGGAAACCAACTAAATTCATTATGGACATAATAAATCACGTAATTGGAATAGTGGAGTTAATGTCAACCTATCGAGAAGCCTAGGACTAAGTGTCATGTTTTCATAGCTTGAGATATCTTATTGTTAAAGTTTAGAAAATATAGGACTCATATACAATATTATTAAAGTTCATGATTAGATATGAAATATGCTAAATTGGTTATTAAGTTATCTCCACACCATGACTCGTGCAACAATTCATTTTATCCAATTCCTATTCTTCACCCACGCAGCAACATAGATGACTAAGCATAGGTGATTGAGTTCCAGGTAAGCAAAGCTATTATATAGCCTTGAAACGTGATAATCCCATGTTCAATTACTCACCTTCATATCAGCTACTAATTAATTATATACTCTTATCATATCAACATGAAGTATTTATATAAACACTCTTAAGATATTCATACACAAAGGAAAAGAAAGCGTGAAATAAATAATAAGATAGTGAGCATTTAAGATGGGGCTTGCGGTTCTGGTTAGGGGTGTTCGCGGTGCGGTCTAGTGCGGTTTTGTACTTGCCCAAACCCAACCCAATATTTGCGGGTTTTGAAATCTCTAGTCCAAACTCAACCCAACAAGTCTTGAGATTGCACTATGCGGTTCATTTGGGTTGGGGCGGTTTGGGGCGGGTTTTGCGGTCTCAATTATCAACTTTCTTGTATTTTTATTATTTGATGAGTTAAATATAAATGCATTAATTAATTACAATTTTTTGTTTTTATTAATAAATTTAGTAAACTTTCATAGAAAATATAATGGAGATAATGTAAAATATCAATTAAAATATGATTTTCAATGAATACATTATTTAATGAAAGCTAAAAACAATCCCGAACACTTAATTAACAAGTTTTCATTACACAAAAATCATATTGTTCCCAAAGAATAAACAAAAGAGAAAAATATCTTTATATTCGAACTTGGTGTTGGTGGTTAATGGCCAATGAAGAGTTTGATTGATATTTTTTTTTTGCTTTACTTTTTGTTTTTCGCAGAATATTTTTTAACTAATTTGTTCTAGTTTTGGATCTATATTTTTTTTTTATCTTTTTGGCACTTCAAATTGGAGATTTACGTAAGATTGTAGGGTTTATGTAATATAATTGGGGTTTGGGTTGTGGAACACGACTAATTTGTTAAAGTATGTACTTATATTATATTTCTCATTTTCTTAAATCTAGGACTAAATTAAATAATAAAATAAAATAAAACATATATACATCATCATTAATATAAAGTGCGGTCGAATGCGGTTATGCGGTCTAAAAAAGTATAAAACCAAACCCGATCGAAAATTGCGGTCTTTTTTTCATGATGCCCAAGATCAACCCATCAAACCTTCAACCCGTAAAATTGCGGTCAGTTTGGGTTGGATTGGGTCGATCGGTTGGAGCGATCTAGCAGTTTCGTTGAACGCCCCTAGTTCTGGCAAAGCAACAATACCAATCAGGTAGGTTGAGGGACTAAGTATGATTATCTTTGATTAGTTAAATTATTTAATCTCTAAGGATGAATGGACATAGATGGATTTGTATGGTAAATTGTTTAGTGCGGTGAGTATATATATGTTGACAGATTTAAGAAGGATAAACATTCAACTAATTATAAATTAGCATTGTTGATCAGCATAAAATGGGTTTATTATTACTAAGAACTTAATATATATGAAAATACATTACAGTACCAGCAAATTAGGAATTGTTTGATCATAGTCCAATTAACTTAATTTACTAGCTTGACTATTTAAATATGGATTAGTAAGTTGGACCGCTATTAGCTAATTTAGTTAAAACTACACTTAAAACATGATTAGGAATTATTTTAGTTTATCTACTAATTAAAATTACATGAATAATTCACCACTTGAATTAAATCTAATTTTGCATTGTTCAATTGTAGTTGGTTAATTTTAATGTGTAATCACTTTATAAAGAATGGAACGGATGATGGTACCATTTCTATGGTCTGTTGTCTAGTTAAGTATAAAGAAATTAAACTAAGAATACTTATTTGGGTTATGATTAAAGACTTATTGAATTGAAATTTCATAATATTCATCATGGTCTATCAATAGTGGGAGTAAATTACTTAACCTTTTAAATTTAGTTATTAAGTTGTTTAGCATAAATATTTAAGAGGTAAACAAAAGTTTATATGAGTGGTAACCTTCCATTAATTGAACATTATATTAAACTAAGGAGTTAGTTAAAATATTTTACTTGTTTCATGGTTTCAATTATTTGATAATAGGTTTGGGTTTTATCATCCTGGGCTAAATTAATTATTTGTGTTTGGTTGAGCTGGAGACATAGGAAGATGATTAGAATTAGATTAGGCTATGGTTACTTGAGTTAGCCGAGTTCAATTTATTTCAAAGAGATCTGACATTGAAAATTATAGATGATTCATTGGTTTGGACTTTTAATCATTGATTCTTAAACTAGATAGTAAAATATAAACATTAACTTTTCTAAATGTAATTAATTTAATATGTATTTATATGCTTGTGTATATATGTTCGTTAGAGGACTACTTGATGAATTCAAAATCAAAGTTAATTACTTTAATTCTAGAACTGATTATAAAAGGTTGTTAATATATATTTAAGTAATCAATCAACGTCGTGGTTGTGTTAATTAATCGAACTTAATTAAATCATTCTTTAGATGTTTAACATAAAAAGCGCGAGATAATAAATAAGAATAGAGCAACATATAAAGTTTGAAGAGTTGTCGACCGTGAAATCATTATTTATAGAATTTGGGACACTTGACTGTAGGTAACTCGAGAATAATCGGAATGACTATTCGACTATTGAATCAAGTCATGAAATAAAAGGGATCGAGGTCATTATTCTACAAAGCCATGCTAGAAGGTTTAAATTGAATAGCAGGACTTGAGGTCAGCTATCTACCGTTGAGTAGCATCCCTGCCCTGAGAAAGGTGAGCGCCTCAATAAAATGTTTTTAAAACTGAAAGAGTTTCTAAAGAAAATCATATCATATATATGTATTTCTCGTTTGATATGACTACAGTTATTATATCTCTGTTTATAATTGTCTGTAATGCTTGCAGCATGTACTACTTCTTCATAGTAGAATTGATAATTCTATATTTGTTTGCATTTCTCGCATCATATGATATTGGTTGAATAATGGGGTGTAGTACTTTATCTCACCTCATATTAATGAATGGTTACAAAGGTGAAGTACTTTATCTCACCCAAGTACCAATTGCTTGTACATGATTATTTTCGCGCTCATCTACTCTCGGTTGATGGTATTCTCTGGATAATTCTGGGTAGCTGGGGGCTACAGGACTACCAGAGCTCTGCCATTGACCGGACTCACAAAATCAGAGATTAGAGCCCCTTGGGGAGTGATTCAAATTATTCGGCAAACTAGCGCCTCAGCTCTTATCTAACCGGCGTGCTAACTATTGATCATATCTTGATCTTTCTGTATCCTTTTGAGGTGGAGGGTTGTTTAGCCCGTTTTGACGGGTAATTGAACGTGATCTCATCTGTGTCGTCAATATAATTGTTATACTATTGTGAATTGATCTTACAATTTAAATAGGCAGTTCATGGATTTCTAAATCATTTCTTGCATAAAATTCAATTGCACCCTGGCACAGGCCTCACTAAGTTGTTTTTACAACTTACGCTTTCAAAATTATTACTCTTTCAGAATCTCACCAAAGGACATGATGGGCCACATCAGACTAAAGGATTTCAATTGGGCGTCTACCATAGAGTTTCTAGAATTTTTCAAGTGAAGGTCTGGTTTGTAATGAAAGTTTTAAAGCAATAAGTTGGAAGAATCATTATGTTGTAATAAATAGTTAGAGCTCTGAACTGCAGTTATTGGAAATTTAATATGGTTATCGTGTTAATATAATTGTTAAATTTTATGTAGCAGGCAGGTGCCGGTTTCGGGCCGTTACATATTGCATAATGCATAACAAATAATTTACATTGAATTCGTATTATTACAAGTTAAAATTCATTTATTTCCCTTTTATCATTATTTTTTTAGAAGGTCTCTCTTATATTTTTTTCTCACTTTAGTCCCTATTATAAATGACTTGTTTTACTTTAGTTCCCACTATGAATAATCAAAATTACAGAACTCGTCTCAATTTTAATTTTCATCCTAAACTAATTGTCGATTTTGTTCTTCCGCCAAGCTATATCATATTGCTGAATTTCATCTCATAATTTTACCCAAATATCATCTATTAATTAACTTCTCCTTTTTTCCTTTTTGGTCTCAACAAACTACAAACAATTGTTGATTAAATTTGCTATTTTTAAAGTGTTGGACTAAAAGATTTACGAGTTTTATAGGATTAAAAACAACACATTATATCCCCAGTTATTTTCATACTTTTTATTTCTTATGCGTTTTATCTTATCCTTCCATCGTAGAATGACCAAAAAGGAAAAATAGAAAAATAATGGGCAAGATATTAAAATACCTTGTAACTGGTAAGTCTACTTTTTCGTCCTATTTAATTCCGAGACTTTATAAGCTCGAATTCTTTGATTGCAAGCCAAACACACCAAACAAAGTTAAATAAACACGGAAGCATTGAACCCGACCGCATAAACCATACATTTCAAGTGATTTTATCGGTCCAGTCGAACACAATTGTGGGCTAATTGTATACTAATTGGGGGCTTATTTATGCAACCGAACGAAGCCTTAATGTTTAAGATGAAGATAAGAAATGTACAATAGTCGAGTTATGCTTTTACGCTTTTATTGTTTTGTCATCTTTTTTAACTAAGACTACTTAAATATTTACTTTTTATCAAATCATTCAAACAACTTTAATTTTGTTTATAATTGAATGAGGAAAAGATAAAACCACCCCCTCCTATAGTTTGTCTAACTCTCAAAAATCCTCCTGTGTTATTTTAATTCTTAAAAAATCTCATATAATTTCAAATAAGTGTCAAATACACCTCCAGAAAAGATAGTGTGTTTCAAATGCCAAAATTGCAAGTATTGTTCACAATTTACTTTTGATATGACAGTTTTATCCCTGACATTGAAAGACAAAAATACCCCTATGCTTTGTTTAACTCCCAAAAAATCCTCTATGTGCCATTTTAAATCCCCAAATTCCCCATGTGTTTGATTTTAAGAAAGAGGAAAAAATTATTAAGAAAGAAATAAAAAAAAATATTAACTAAATATTGACATATTATTTTTTTCTAACACATTTCTATAATTTGTCAGTTGGGAAAAAAAATTTTGGTGAAACTTTTGGCGGAAGCAAATTTACAAGCATACATACTTAATATAATTCCATAACAAGTGTATATTAGTAAGTTTAATTTTTTTACTTATCGATATTAGAATAAGAATTATTAAGAAAGGAAAAATATTTAAAAGAATAATTATTACGAAAACAAAAAAAGAGGTAGTAAAAGAAAAGTTAAATAAAAGAACAATTAGTATAAGAGAGAAATGACTACTAAGGTTTGACCAAGTTGCCTAACACTTGAGTCGGCACCGAGACCAACAAATTCTAGCCAACTCGCAAACTCACAGATAATTATTACTAGCACCGTAGCATGACTATATGTAGGTGATTTAACCGGTTTTCGCCAGGTTAATTATATCAGTGAATATGTGATATTGGGGATTCTCAATATATATGATTTAAAGGGCTCTGTTACTTTATTCCGGATGGATCAATCTCAAGGAAGAACAATTAGATGGAACAATCAGTAATTAAGACACACCGTGAATATAATAGTGTAGCAAAAGCTTTTCTATTCAATAATCTTTGATTTTTCAGTTTACAGGCGTAAGCTGCGTATATAAAAAAGTGTGTAATACAATCATAAACTAGGTATACGTATTTATATCACATTTAACCTAGCTTTACAAGGAAACATAATCCTAATAGAACTCGGCCCAGTTGTCCTTCTTGAGTCCGGATTGTAGTCTGCTTGTTGAGGAGGGTCGTATTCTACCGGGTCGATAGATGATCCCGAACCGACCTGTCTGGCCGAACCGATCTTATAAATCTTAGTCGATCCGAATATTAAAAGGGGTGCGAAATAGCCCCCATCAGTACTCCCTCACTTCTTCAAGCGTATAAGTATTAGAAGCTCGTAGAAGTAGATGGTTTCTTACGACTGTTTATTTTCTATGAGTTGTGCCTCGTTAAAAACCTTACTTAAGAAAAAACCCTGTGGGAAAAAATCCTAAGTAAGGAAAAGAGTGCTACGCATCATAGATAGTCGTTTTCTCTTCCCAATTATGAACCGCTACGCGTCCTTTCGGGGAGGTCCTTCGTCTTTTACTGTTTTGGCGGGAACGTGATTAGTTGTGAGGAGTTCGAAACGTCTTTTCACTTCTCACTATAAATAGGTGACTATTAAGTTAGCCATTTTTACTTCATACTTCCTTTGTCCTTGCAGTCATTTTCTTTGTCAGTCGTTTATTATTTAAGATTTTGCTTTCATCGACTTATACCCTTCGAGGATCCTAAAAGATGGCTTCTATAAGAAAATCTTCTTCCTCCTTAAAGGAGAGCATCGCTCCCATTATCGAGGAGGCGTTACATTCCAATCCTTCGAGCGAGCTGTTGGGATAGTGGTTGGGATGCCTCGATTGTCAGAACAACGACAGTGCGGAATTTAAAATTTTTCGAAGCACCCAAGGTCCCATATTAATTCTCCATATTAATTATACGTAAGCAAGAACAAAAACACACATAGTAATTAACAAGGGGGTTTTTGCGATATACCTCACCACAGGCAAGGTGGTGGCAACCTTCCATTCTGATTCTGAAACTGGATCTGGATCTGGATCTGGTTCACAGAAGTGATCCAAGCGTCTCACCTCCAAAGTAAGTCCACACCAATTGGATTCTGGCAACACCTCAAGATCTTAGGCTCAGAACTGGATTCAGGAGGTTTGTCGAAGCAGGATTGTGTAGATTCTCTTGACAGGTCAAGATCTAACACGGAGGAACTAAGGGAGAGGGGCGGCGGCACAAGAGCAGCCCACGGCAGCAGGGTGGCGGCGGCGACTAGGGTCTTCTAGCACTAGGGGGCGGCGGCTACTAGGAGTTAGAGAGGCTAGGGTTTTCTTCTTAGGGTGTTAGCTTTTGAGCTCAAGTTGATCCCCTTTTATAGACTCCCTCTTGACCTAGGTTTTGCAAGACTCCTTATGGGCTTTTAATTAAAAGCCCATGTCTTGCAAGCCTTTTCATTTAATTAATTACTTAATTAAATGCCCAGTCCAATTAAATCATTATTTCTTTTATATAATTAATTAGCAACTCAATTAAGTATTTAATTAATTAAGTTAGCCAATTAATTAATCTCCCACTTGAATTAAATACTTTTAATTCATTTAATTGATTTAATTACCTTTAAATCAATTAATTCCTTTTGTATCCTTTTCAACAGTCACCGTCCAATTGTATTGTGTGTGACCCTCTGGGTTCACCATCAATTGGCAGCAGGCCCACGAATTCCTCGTGATTTAATTTATGAACAATAAATTGTTCCGGTCAATTAAACAACCTTTAATTGACCACTCCTAGAATCAATTCCTCTATTAACTCAGGAGTACCCACACTTCATGATCGATGTCTAGCCACAAGCCCATGAAGCCCAACTTCAGGTGAATTGATACTTGTGAACCTCGTCTCATATAATTACCATGTACATACGGTCCTTCTATCGACTAATATTCCCGATCAAGACTTAGGGTGTGTGAATTGATCGGCACCTCTAAATTTGTCTCAATAACTATACTTTCTAATTCAGGATAATATTCCAGTGTGACTGCTAAATTTGGAAACCCCTTTCCAAATCCGTCACCGACTACGGCCGTAGGTTCCTTGGATATATTATCTAAGAATCGTATAGGAAATTTTCTCACCCATTACAGTGAGTCAATAGATTCCATATCGGTACTAACCATTCGCGTACATGTCCATACGCACCCAACCTAGGCATGTTATGACCAAGCTACGTGGCCTATACCTAGATCTAAGTACGCACTTCCATGCACCGAATTCGCCCTAGCACCTCAAGTCAAAGGACTAAATCGTACACTATTATAATCCTTGAGAAACATCCCATCACCGATATGCGACATGCGCTTCCACAATGGGTTTCTCTGTTCGGGTCGTTCGATGCGTTCAATCCTCCATTGAACCACCTACTCGTATGCACTGGCCTCAAATGCCTTGCTCATGAAACGCTACAAATTCACTCCATGTGAATCATGCATACTTGTACAAGTCTTGGCGATTCCTACGATACCCCGTCTCGTTCGGAATCTATGACTTGGAACAGTTTTAAGATTATGACCTTTGAGACTGTTTCATGATTGCACTCAGTACTGAAGTGAATCGTCCCATAGTCAAATGTAATCTAAGGGTTTCATCCAATAGCTTAAATGTATTCGCGAGAGATGAAGTTGGCCATTGTTTATCCTTATACTCATATAAATAAACGCGCGTATTATTATAAAATCAAAAGATTGTTTCTTACAGAATAGACCTATTACAAGCTAATTGAACTGGCTTGCTGGGCACTATTCTATCAATCTCCCACTTGCCCTAAAGCCATTCACCTATGGTTCTAAGCCCCATCTGCTCTAGATGACTATCGAACGCCTTTTGTGAAAGTGGCTTAGTTAGTGGGTCAGCTACGTTGTCTTCCGATTTGACATACTCCATGTGTATGTCACCTCTACCAATGATCTCCCTGATCACGTGGTATTTCCTCTGTACGTGTTTGGATTGATGGTGTGATTTCGGCTCCTTTGCTTGAGCTATCGCCCCGTTGTTGTCACAGAAGACGACTACAGGTTCAGCAATGCTAGGAACAACATCCAATTCTTGGATGAAGTTTTTCATCCATACACTCTCTTTTGCCGCATCTGATGCTGCGATATATTCTGCTTCTGTGGTTGAGTCGGCAGTGGTAGACTGTTTACAGCTTTTCCAACTGACCGCTCCTCCATTGATGCGGAATATGTATCCGGAGTTGGATTTGAAGTCATCCACATCAGACTGGAAACTTGCATCAGTGAATCCTTGAAGTTTCCGTTCTCCACTACCACCGTAGACCAAAAACATATCCTTAGTCCTTCGCAGGTACTTTAGGATTGCTTTTATGGCAGTCCAGTGCTCTTCGCCTGGATTTGACTGATAGCGGCTCGTTACACTTAGAGCGTGTGCTATGTCTGGTCGAGTACACAACATCGCATACATTATACTCCCTATAGCAGAGGTATGAGGTATGAGAGACATTCTCGTCTTTTCTTCGTCAGTTGTAGGGCACATAGACTTAGAAAGAGAGATATCATGTCTCATTGGAAGCAATCCTCTCTTGGATTCTTCCATTTTGAATCTCTTCAAAATAGTGTTGATGTACTGAGATTGGGAGAGTCCTATCATCTTCTTCGATCTATCCCTATAGATACGTATTCCCAATACGTAAGATGCGTCTCCCATATCTTTCATGGAAAACTGTGCGGATAACCACGCTTTAGTCTGCGCTAACATCTTGATATCGTCTCCGATTAACAAAATGTCATCGACGTACAAAACAATGAATTGTATCGAGCTCCCACTATTCTTTTTGTACACACAAGGTTCATATACGTTTTTGATGAAGCCAAATGCTTTGACTGTCTCATCAAATCGTATGTTCCAGGTTCGGGACGCCTGTTTGAGGCCATAGATTGACCTTTGAAGTTTACACAATTTGTGCTCACTTCCTTTGGACGCAAAACCTTCAGGTTGTTGCATAAAGATCTCCTTGTCAATGTCTCCATTGAGAAAAGCGGTCTTTACGTCCATTTGCCATATTTCGTAGTCATGCCACGCGGCTATGGCAAGCAGTATCCGAATGGATTTTGACATCGCCACGGGAGAGAAGGTTTCCTCATAGTCTATTCCAGGCCTTTGAGAATACCCTTTCGCCACTAAGCGAGCTTTATGAGTTAATACCTCTCCATTCATTCCAAGCTTACGCTTGAAGATCCATTTGCATCCTACAGGGATAGTTCCCTCAGGTGGATCGACCAAGGTCCAAACCTTGTTGGAATGCATGGAATCCATTTCGGATTGCATGGCTTCGAGCCACGCACCCGAGTCTATGTCTAACATCGCTTCTTGATAGGTCTTGGATCACTATCACCTTTCTCGTTTTCGTGAATGAAACCAAATCGCTCTGTCTCCTTACGAATTCGATCAGACCTTCGAAGAGTAGGTGTACTAGTAGGTTCAATAAATTCTGGTTCAGCTCCCACTGTTTGTGGGGATGGGTCCGATTCTTGGACTTCATCAAGTTCTACGATTGTCCCATTTTGGTTGGTGAGGAAATCCTCTTCCAAGAAGTGGGCGTTCCTAGATACGAACGTATTACGTTCTTTAGGATCGAAGAACAGGTATCCAGTGGATTCCTTTGGATACCCCACAAATTTGCACAAACTAGATCTACTATCTAGCTTATCTCCCTTTTTGTTCTTTACATACGCAGGAGATCCCCATACTCGTAGATACGAATACACGGGTGCTTTACCATACCATACTTGGTGCGGTGTCGTCGGCACTGACTTCGAAGGTACTATGTTTAGTATTTTCGATGCAGTTAATAGGGCTAAGCCCCAAAACGAAAAGGGAAGGTCAGCGAAGCTCATCATGGAACGAACCATGTCCAACAATGTTCGGTTCCTCGCTCGGACACTCCATTGAGTTAGGGCGTCCTAGGGGGAGTTCGCTGAGCGAGAATTCCATTCTCTTTTAGATAATCAAGGAATTCTTGGCTTAAGTATTCACCACCTCTATCAGAACGAAGTGCTTTAATACTATGTCCAAGTTGATTCTCAACTTCCATTCGAAACTCTTTGAATTTCTCAAAAGTTTCGGATTTGTGTTTCATAAGATGCACATATCCATAACGACTAAAATCGTCGGTGAATGTTACGAAGTAAGAGAATCCTCCTCTCGCATTGACACTCAATGGTCCACAAACGTCAGTATGGATTAAATCCAATGTTTGCTTGGTTCGCTCGGGATTCCCGGTGAAGGGTGATTTGGTCATCTTTCCTTTGAGATAAGACTCTCAAGTTGGGAGTTCATCCAAGTTCTTTATTTCAAGAGCCTTAGAGAAAACCAGCTTTTGAATCCTACTTTTGGAAATATGTCCAAGTCTAGCGTGCCAAAGTTGTGGAGTTTGATTATCATATTTTCTTTTTCTAGATTGAATGTGCATGACGTCAGAATTTGTAGGTTCTAAGGAATAAAGACCATCTATCAAAATACCACAAGCATACATTAAACCACCTTTAAATATGCAAAGATCTCCATTTTCAATGGAAAAATTAAAACCATCAATATCCAACATAGGAATAGAAATGATGTTCTTAATAATGTTTGGTGCGTACAGACAATCCCTTAAAATTAAAGTAAAATTTCCTAAAACCAATTCGACGTCCCCAATAGCCTCAGCGGCGATCCTAGCTCCGTTTCCAAAACGCAGGATTCTATCCCCGGGCTTCAGGTATCTTACTGCTCCCATCACCTGCAAATCATTGCAGATATGAGAACCTGCTGCGGTGTCTAACACCCACGATGCACAGTTAATAGAAATATTAACTTCAACCAAGAAAATACCTTTGGCTATCAATTTCATCTTTAGGTAGTCTGGGCAGTTCCTTTTCCAGTGCCCTGCTTTCTTGCAGTGGAAACATTCGTCTTCTGGGATCTTGCGCTTCTTTTCAACCACCTTTGTGACTGCCTTCGAAGAAAATACCTTCTTCTTCTTCCTACCTCTCTTGGGCTTTGCAGCCTTCGATTGGTGTGCAATCATTACCGGCTTCTCTTTCTTGAGAGTCGATTATGCCGTTACCAACAAATTGGTCAGTTCATGAAGAGCGAGGGTTCTATCCTCCATGTTGAAGTTCAACACGAACTGGTCAAAAGAACGGGGCAGCGTATGGAGAAGGAGGTCAGTGCTAAGATCAGCGTGCAAATCCACGTCCAATCGCCCCAGTTTTTCAACCAGGTTGATGAAACGCAGACAGTGATCCTTGACACTGCTTCCCTCAGCCATCTTGAGATGAAACAACTCCTTAGTGGTCGCGAACCTTTCGGTACGAGACCTCTCTCCAAACATCTGCTGGAGGTGGAGAAATATCTCTCTAGCAAGCGGCATAGCAGCATGCTGTTTCTGCAGTTCATTCGACATCGAGGCTAGCATGAGACATCGAACCTGAAGATCATCATCAACCCTTTTAGCATGGGCGGTTCGTTGTTCCTCACTAGCTCGTGCTGCGGGTGCAGCAGGCATGGGTGTGTCGAGCACATAGCTTCGTCGCTCGGAGTCGAGGACGATTCTGAGATTTCTCAGCCAGTCAACAAAGTTTGAGCCATTCAATTTGTTTGCGTCGAGTATAACAGATAATGGATTCTTAGACATTGTACTTAATATCTACAAATGGAAAGAAGACAACATTTAGCTAACTGATCTTATGTCTAATATTTATAATTATCGAATTTTGGACTTGTTTTCGAAAAAGTTCTCCCACTATTTTATTGAAACAATCACCCCTTTGATTGCTCGGGAAATTTAATTCCTAGTAGGTCTTGACGTCCCAGCAGCAATTAATTGCACCCACGACTCGTGGCCATACAACTAATTCTCCAGGTAGGTATACTTTTTACCAATTGTGTTACTCCACAACCTTCAAGCTATTTTGCCTCGGCTTTCGCACTTATCTAGCACTGCTACATCATAAGTGTTACTAATCGTTAAGTCTAACCCATCAATCGTGATGAGCAACGGGCCCGGTCGTGAGTTCTCCGTAACTAGTTATCGGTCGATCCTCACATCCCGACCAGTCCTCACCCTTGTCGTGTTTAGTTAAAAACAGGAGTCAAGGAGTTTCACGTATTGTCCCTTTCTTCGACTCGGGTGCCAGACTCTGGATCACCTCTATCGATAAGTAGACAACATACGCTAGTCCCTATTGATGGAAGGCTTGGATTTATATAAATACTTCATTTTATTTTAATCCAATGTGACTTAATATTTAATTCGAGAGGGGAATTTCTGGTTTTGAAAGTTATACTAACTCTCCTCGAGATCTCACCGATTAGTTATGCTTTATCTTTTATTACGATCTAGATTCTAGCGCGCATCTCATACAAGCTAAATATAAATCGACAAAATAAATAAAAGCCATACAAACCTAGCATGCATACTACCACAATATGTTTTCGATCGGGAGCCTCCTATGTGGGCCATCATCGAGCCAATGATGTTGGCCCTATTGGTCAATCTAAAGGGTTTGTAAATGGGCCTATGCTATTACACTATGTACCACGCATACATGGCCTTCATATCTTCTTGGGTTCCCACCTTGCTTGTAAACGGGCCTCCATCCTAAACTAGGAAAGCAGTAAAGCCCTATTCTATTACAAAGGCTCAAAATGGCCCAAAAACATAATAGGCTCGCAGGCCCAATAAAAATCAAACAATAAATTAAACCAATCACATCTAACCTAAGGTCAAGGCTCGGCTCGATCGAAAACCACGTAAACAATTCACATAGAGCAAGAAACAAGCAAACATCCTTTACCTATTTCTTTTTTAATTTTAAAACTACCTTTTAAAACTAACTCCCTATGATTCTTACTTTTTAGTCACTACTAATTATGACAAAATGAATATTCGGGTAAACAAAAATAAATTTTCTGCTCAAATTCAGATTCTGTTTTTCAACTTTTGAAAATTGCATTTTCGCCCCTCAACTTTCGAAAATTGCACTTTGACCCCAAAACTTTTAAAAAGTTACAAAAACACCCCTGGGCAGATTTGGGCAGATTCCAGAAAATAATATTTTGAATTCTGAAAATTTTCAATTTTTCAAATTGACCCCTCAAGTTTCGGTAATAGCAAAACAACCCCAAATTTTTCGGAAATTACAAAACGACCCCAAAAAGCGTGCGACCAGATTTGCAAAAAAGTCCATGATTTTGAAATTTCCAGATTCCAAAAATTTGAATTTTTCAGCCCACAAAAACCCTAATCTCGATTTTTAGCATAAAAGTCCTGAAGTTTTCAAAAACTATAGAAACGGCACAGATCTAAAAAAGCAGTTTTACCCAATCATAGATCCAGTCATAACAAGTAAGAATCAACTTACAGAACATAATTATCACGTGTTTACATATACATAATTAAACATATACGATGAAAACACATTATGTTCAGGCTTTTCGTATAATCAATGATGGTGTTGGCTCTGATACCACTGTTGAGATAGTGGTTGGGATGCCTCGATTTTCAGAACAATGACAGTGCGGAATTTAAAATTTTTCGAAGCACCCAAGGTCCCATATTAATTCTCCATATTAATTATACGTAAGCAAGAACAAAAACACACATAGTAATTAACAAGGGGGTTTTTGCGATATACCTCACCACAGGCAAGGTGGTGGCAACCTTCCATTCTGATTCTGAAACTGGATCTGGATCTGGATCTGGTTCACAGAAGTGATCCAAGCGTCTCACCTCCAAAGTAAGTCCACACCAATTGGATTCTGGCAACACCTCAAGATCTTAGGCTCAGAACTGGATTCAGGAGGTTTGTCGAAGCAGGATTGTGTAGATTCTCTTGACAGGTCAAAATCTAACACGGAGGAACAAAGGGAGAGGGGCGGCGGCACAAGAGCAGCCCACGGCAGCAGGGTGGCGGCGTCTCTTGGTGGCGGCGGCGGCTAGGGTCTTCTAGCACTAGGGGGCGGCGGCTACTAGGAGTTAGAGAGGCTAGGGTTTTCTTCTTAGGGTGTTAGCTTTTGAGCTCAAGTAGATCCCTTTTATAGACTCCCTCTTGACCTAGGTTTTGCAAGACTCCTTATGGGCTTTTAATTAAAAGCCCATGTCTTGCAAGCCTTTTCATTTAATTAATTACTTAATTAAATGCTTAATTAAATGCCCAGTCCAATTAAATCATTATTTCTTTTATATTAATTAGCAACTCAATTAAGTATTTAATTAATTAAGTTAGCCAATTAATTAATCTCCCACTTGAATTAAGTACTTTTAATTCATTTAATTGATTTAATTACCTTTAAATCAATTAATTCCTTTTGTATCCTTTTCAACAGTCACCGTCCAATTGTATTGTGTGTGACCCTCTGGGTTCACCATCAATTGGCAGCAGGCCCACGAATTCCTCGTGATTTAATTTATGAACGATAAATTGTTCCGGTCAATTAAACAACCTTTAATTGACCACTCCTAGAATCAATTCCTCTATTAACTCAGGAGTACCCACACTTCATGGTCGATGTCTAGCCACAAGCCCATGAAGCCCAACTTCAGGTGAATTGATACTTGTGAACCTCGTCTCATATAATTACCATGTACATACGGTCCTTCTATCGACTAATATTCCCGATCAAGACTTAGGGTGTGTGAATTGATCGGCACCTCTAAATTTGTCTCGATAACTATACTTTCTAATTCAGGATAATATTCCAGTGTGACTGCTAAATTTGGAAACCCCTTTCCAAATCCGTCACCGACTATGGCCGTAGGTTCCTTGGATATATTATCTAAGAATCGCATAGGAAATTCTCTCACCCATTACAGTGAGTCAATATATTCCATATCGGTACTAACCATTCGCGTACATGTCCATACGTACCCAACCTAGGCATGTTATGACCAAGCTACGTGGCCTATACCTAGATCTAAGTACGCACTTCCATGCATCGAATTCGCCCTAGCACCTCAAGTCAAAGGACTAAATCGTACACTATTATAATCCTTGAGAAACATCCCATCACCGATATGCGACATGCGCTTCCACAATGGGTTTCTCTGTTCGGGTCGTTCGATGCGTTCAATCCTCCATTGAACCACCTACTCGTATGCACTGGCCTCAAATGCCTTGCTCATGAAACGCTACAAATTCACTCCATGTGAATCATGCATACTTGTACAAGTCTTGACGATTCCTACGATACCCCGTCTCGTTCGGAATCTATGACTTGGAACAGTTTTAAGATTACGACCTTTGAGACTGTTTCATGATTGCACTCAGTACTGAAGTGAATCGTCCCATAGTCAAATGTAATCTAAGGGTTTTATCCAATCGCTTAAATGTATTCGCGAGAGATGAAGTTGGCCATTGTTTATCCTTATACTCATATAAATAAACGCGCGTATTATTATAAAATCAAAAGATTGTTTCTTACAGAATGGACCTATTACAAGCTAATTGAACTGGCTTGCTGGGCACTATTCTATCACGAGCAAATCGGAATTTCAGAATTTGTTATTCCTTCTGAAGACACGTTTAAAGTACAAATTCTCTCTGATACGGACGTTGCTGCCCGAGCTAAGAAAGGCAAAGGAACAACTCCTCAAATTTCCGAACCAATTAAGGATCTTGCTTGTGCTTATACTATGGCTAATTTCTCCGAGGTCGTAGGCAATTATGCCAAGTATTTTCCGGAAGGTTCGGAGATACTCCTCCCTTCTCCTTCTGATAGGGTTACTTCACCGCCGGAGGGATGTCGAGCCTTTTACACAGCCCATTTTAATAGTGGTCTGCGTCTTCCGTTGTCTGCCATTTTTCTCGATATTTTAAAAATATTCAGTGTGTCCTTGACACAATTAGTCCCTAATTACGTGGCCTTCGTGGTTTGTTTTTCTGTCTTAATGATCGCGAAAGGGTTCCAACCTTCCTTTCGTAAGTTTACACAACTGTTTCGGTTTAACATTTTCAGTTCCTCCAATCGCGGATATTTTTTCGCTAGTCAGAAGCCTAGTCAAGCGATCTTTGACTCCCCAGTATCTAGCAACCCTTCTTGGAAATCTCATTTTTTCTTTGTTCGTCCCCCATCTCATCTTCGTTTGGCGGATGGTTCGACTACGCCCTTCTCGTGGGATCATGGCTCCAAATGGGTTTACGGAGGTCGCCTGCCGACTGGTGAACTTGTTCCTGATGATCCTCAATTTATTGGTGAAATCCATGCTATGCGTGCCAACAAATATCAAAGTGCTCTTCTGATTGGGGAAGTTTTCCTTCGTAAAGCGGGATTGAGTGCTCATGTTTTTCCAATCACTTCATCATCTGAATCACTTGGTAAGCATTTTATTTCAGCTTAGTGTTGTGATGATCCCTTTTCTACAGAAAGTCTGACTTTAGTCTTGTTTCTTTTTCAGCTCATATGGTAGAAAATTCCCGACATTCTTCAAAGGGAAAAATGGTGTTGTCCAAATCCTCCAAAACCATAGAGAACGTCCCTATCGAGCAGAGAGCGTCTCGGAAGAAAAAACTGGAGTTGAGTCATGACTCCGAGGAGAATGGAGAGGAATCTCCAGATTCTTCTCAAGAATCCCCTATTCGTCAGGGGATAGGATCCGGTTATCCCCCCCTCCAGCTTAGAACATCTTTAGGTATACGTGGATGTCGCAGTTGGTCGATGCCTCATCCTAATAATAATCCGGTGGAGAGAAAGAAGAGCTGCTATGGTCGTTCTGGTAATGATCTTTCTTTACTCGGCGACAATCATCCAAAACCTACTTTGGTCGAAATGATTGAGGATCATTTAGAGGAAATGAAAGCCGCTGGCTACTCCGAGAATGATTCATTTGTCCACGACGAGAGCGAGAATGCGGTTGATAAGGCAACTCGTGTTCTTTTGTCCGGCGTTTTTACTCGCGACATGAATAAGCTTCTTCGGAAGGATCCTTTGGAGAAATTTCAGCGAGCTTCTCTTTATGCTGAAAAGGTGATCTCTTTTTAAGTTTGCTTTATAGGATATTTTCCTTCGAAGATCTTTTTAGTTTGCTAACTCATTTCTTGTTTTACCCCTTTTCTTTTTCAGACTAAGACTTGTTTAGCGTCATATGCCTATGAAACTGCCCTCTGTAAACAACAATGTGAGTTTCTGGATGAGAAATACAAAGCTTTATTTCATAAGACTTCTAGTTCAGAGGTTGGTCCTTCAACGAGTTCTTCTCTTCCGGTCGTAGAGACTCGGGCTACGGGGACTGATGATCAGGAGATTATTGACAGGGTTCTGGAGACTTCTCGTGTTCTGGAACAAGCCAATCAATTTGCCAAAAAGTTAGAAGAGTTCCAATTTCAGAGTACAGCTCGAATTAGCGAGTTGGAATCTCAAGTAGCAAGTCTTCAAGCTTCCTTAGAGGAGTATGAGAGGGATATTCCTCTTAGTGGACTCAGGGATCGTTATGGCCGGAATCCTGACGAGAAAGTGGTTCGTGAATTCCTCAACTCTCCTGTTCATACGGCGTTGGTATACCAAATGGTCGGTCCGCTCCTAGAAAGTACATTCAAGAAGGTGGTTCATCAGTTGGTCGCTTTCGAGATGATAAAGGATCATCGAAAGGAATACTTCAAAACGGCGCACATTCGGTTGAACCATTATGGCAAACTATACTCTCCTTCCGAGCTTCCGGACGTCGTTTATCAAAAATTTCCTTTGGCTCACCTCGTCAAAGAGTTCGGAAATCCATTGCCAATTCCTCCTTCCAATATTAATGACGAGGTCGATGACGACTTTATCGATCTAGAGGATGAGGATATTGAGCCAGCAAAAGAAGGAGACGTCATTAGCGAACAAAAGAATCCAGATGGCGACCAAGCTGCTTGATATATTGATTTGTGAAATAACCTTTGTAATTATTTACCGTAAGTTTAAGTGTAACATTACTCTTTTATCCCTTTGTAAGATAAACGTTTCATATTCTGACAGTCACGTCCTTTCGTCTTCACTGTAATAATTCAGACCAGTCATTAACTTCGCCGTAATCATTATGCGTGTGTCTTTTTAAATTCTAGTGTTTATTCCAAGGCTAGTTTCTGTATTTCGCGCCCTTTCTTTGGGTCTATCGCGTCTTTTCGTATAGTATAAATATAAAAGGTAAAAACTTGTCTCGCTATTTACCGCTTTGTTTATCTCTCAACAGAATACTCCTTCGTTAGCAGGTCGATAAGCTTTTTCGATATTTTAATTTTACTTCTTGAATTCCGATCATGACTAATCTTTTCGGTAATACATCGAAGCGTCCTTCCCGTGAGAACGCTAGAAATTCCAGATTGAAGAAGTCTCGAACAGAGGGACCCTCGATGGAACCTCCTCGTTCGTCCTCTGTCATTAGGTCGGCGGCCGATACTCTTGTCATCCCCTCCGAACCTCTTTCTGTAGTTAGTTCATCCTTTGCAGAACCAAATTTTTCTTCTTCCGGTGAAGTTGGAAGTATGCCTTCCCCTGGTCAGGTTGCTTTTGGTGATATGTCCAATGTGGAGCAGACTTATAATATACCTGTTTCTTCAGGTGTTTCTTCTTTTGAGTATGCTTTTCACAGAGAGGTTCCTAATAGCTCCGTTCCCTCCACGATTTCTACCGCCCAGCTTGTTAGCGGACACCTAAGGGGAGATGCTGCGGGGGCAGTTGGTGGAGATTCTTTTTTGGATCCATCCACGACACAATCTGTGTCCCATGATTTTTCTGATTTTTTATTTAATGATACAACTGTTGTTAATACTTCCTTCGATTCCGGCGGGCCTTCTGGAGGTCGATCTGGGTCAAGGTTCGGTCGTCGGACCGTTATTTCTGCTTCGGGTAAGGAGACCTCGGTTAGTCCCAACGAGAGGGAATCCCCCCGTCCGTTAGATGATCGTTGCATCCTTGAGCAAGTTAAGGATATTATGCAGTCGGCGACTCCCCGCCCTGACGGTGTTCCTCTTATTAGTGAACTGCCTGGCTCTATTGAGCCTGATGCTTTGTCCTGGGACTTAGGCCTGAGCACTATTTTGCCCGGTGAGTTGAGGAAGCTTGAGGGTACTTCCAATGTTCGCCTTGTTCAGTCGCTGGTGAAGTTGTGCGAGCAGGTAGACATATCTTTGATTATTTCTCCCGCTTTTATTTTGATTGCCTTGTTATGTAAGGACTATTTTCTTTTTCCAGGCTAAGTATTTTGCACTCCAGCTGGGTGTGCAAAATGACGATCTGTGGATAAGTAAAGATGCTTATCAACGTCGTTTGGAGTCGGAGTCGGCGAAGGTCACAGGGCAGAGCCTCCAACTGTAGCTTGCCAATGATGATCTGAAAAAATTACAAGAAGAGAAATCTGTCTGGGAGAAAGAGAAAAGTGACTTGGTTCAGGCTGCTGCCCTAGCAGAGGAGTCTCGACGGCAGGCCTATGAGGAAGGTTATGATGCCGGTTATCTAAAGCGCCAGGAGGAATTGATAGCTTTTGCAGGTAACTTAACTCCTCTGAAGAGTGCTTCTGCTAGGCGGCTTGGTGATAGCAATCCTTCTCGGTGATCTGATTTCGACCCGGCTGTTATTTTGAGTTTCTTCTCTTTCTATTTTTTATTTTTGTAGTGCCCAAACTCTTTGTGTAGTTGCTTGGGCTGAAGTTTTTGTATGATTTAATTAAAATTTGATCCATGCCTTGATCAATTTCACCCCATAGATATATTTTGTTATGCATATTTTGCTGTTATGCATAAATATAACTTTCTTGAAATAAACAGTATAGATTAGCATACTTATCTCGTATTGATCTTCTGGGAGAATATTCAGAATAGAGAAGATGTAGCTTAATCTTGCTCGATCAGTGTTTAAGTAACTGAATGATATAATGTTTGTTCTGCAAATCAAACTTTTTTTATGATCAACCTAGTATGGTCCCTTGGGTTATATCCAAAGTCACGTTATACATTAAAATGTGGACAGTAGGCCACTCGTATCGATAATCGATTGAATAACAGTTAAGGAACGCTCAGCATTTTGGTCGATGTTCAATCCATGCCTTGTAAATTTGTCTTTTTGTCATGTATATCTTATATAAGGAGGCTATCATTCCTTCTGTTGAACTCTGCTTTTCTTTTCATAGGACTAAGTTTGAAGAGAAGATATCCCTCTAGGTATCTTCCTAAAATTTATGTTTCTCTGTACTGATTGTGAGTTACATGTTCCTCAAACAGAATAACCAGTGCATCACTATATCCTTTCTTTGATATGGGAGGAATTGGAAAATGTGGAATTATTAGCCAGATCTGGCCTGTTCAGACCTCCTTCAGCAATTCTTTGGAATGTTAGGCAGTGTCGATAGTGCAGTCTGGAATGATGGTATTTACTGCCTAAATATCGGCGTCAGACTTCTTGGACTCCAGTGGAGTTCTTGTATAGTCAAATTAATAATTTTCCATATAATATATGAGGCAGTGACGACCCTCGTATGCTGGAGGGTTTGGTCCTATACTTCTAGGCTAGCCAGTATCCTTTTTACAACGGTGTAAACTTGCATGCCTTCGTTGAGGATCTTAAGTTTTCTGCCGAGCGACTATCATATGTGAGCGTGCAAACCTTTCTGGTCCGGAGCTCCTTTAGATTTGCTTCGATTGTTCGTTGATCGCTTCGATCCAAGGTTTCTTTTGTTATCGATTTGTTGAGTCGATCAGAGAGGTGCCGTTCCAACTTACTCGCATTAATTACTGGAAGTCAAAAGGTCGCATTTCCGTCCCTTGATCAAATAGCTATCCAGCCGTTGGATTTCTTAGATCTATCCCTATAAATAGGGCGGTGGTTTGCATACCTCATTTGTAATTCTCAAAAATGATGGAGATCTCAGTTTCCTTAAATTTTATTTTACCTTCTGATCCCATAATATTCAAAAAGTCACATTATCGTGATTCATATCATAATAACCTAATTTTCCTCTGCCTTGTACTGACGGGTCCCATGGAAGCCCTACCTTGTACTAACGGGTCCCATGAGGCCTCAATCTTTGTCTTCACAGATTTGAGATCCGTGGTTTCTGTTTGCACATGGAGGGTTCATATTTGCCAGTCACCCCCGCTCTTCGATGTTACCTCCGGAGTGATAGACTACCGGGGTGTGCTGGTAAATGTGCTTACCGCAACGGTCCTTGCGAGATGCTGCTTCAGAGTAAAATGCCAACTCCTAATGTAGAAGCAGTATCTTGTTGTGGGTGAACGGGCATTGCCAGTTATCTGGCTAGTAATGCTCATTTCGTCTGGAAGAACATTTGATCTTCAGAGCCTGGCCATTGAACTAAAGAAGTCGACCATCCTGAGCAGCATGCTTCTTAGGTGGTCGATCATAATTCTCGAGGCACTAGGGAGGAGATTGATGTTCCGTGGACATTGTCGTGAAGATCCCAGATCTATAGGATAGGATCGTTTAATCTAAACAGTTGTAACGATGTGTAAATCGTATACAGACCTTTGTAATTTGATCAAAGCTTTTTGTATGTAATTTATTACATGTTTACAAATGAAATAAAACTTTATTTTTATTCATTGCATTCTTCTTGTCCTTGATTTCGTCTTAGTCTTATTTATGAGGAGCGTTTATCGAGCAGATCCATTTATACTCAACTCATTTCTAAGATTTAGGTGTATTTAACAAATCTTTTTGATCGTTAAAACAGATCGAGGAGTTTTTATTGAGCGGATCAATTCATACTCAACCCCCCCCCCCTTTTTTTTATTTAGACTTAGGTTTTAATACCAAAGCCGTTTAATCAGATCGAGGAGTGTTTATTGAGCGGATCAATGTATACTCAACTCTTTTTATTTAGACTTAGGTTTTAATACCAAAAGTCTTTTAATTGCTATAAATAGATCAAGGAGTGTTTATTGAGCGGATCAATGTATACTCAACTCTTTTTTATTTAGACTTAGGTTTTAATACCAAAAGTCTTTTAATCGCTAAAATAGATCGAGGAGTGTTTATTGAGCGGATCAATGTATACTCAACTCTTTTTTATTTAGACTTAGGTTTTAATACCAAAAGTCTTTTAATCGCTATAATAGATCGAGAAGTGTTTATTGAGCGGATCAATGTATACTCAACTCTTTTTTATTTAGACTTAGGTTTTAGTACCAAAAGCCTTTTAATCGCTATAATAGATCGAGGAGTGTTTATTGAGCGGATCAATGTATACTCAACTCTTTTTTATTGGATCGAGGAGTGTTTATTGAGCGGATCAATTTATACTCGACTCGTTTGTTGTTAGATCGAGGAGTGTTTATTGAGCAGATCAATGTATACTCGACTCGTTTGTTGTTTAGACTTAGGTTTTAATACCAGAAGTCATTTAATCGCCTGTAAATAGATCGAGGAGTGTTTATTGAGTGGATCAATGTATACTCAACCTGTTGTTGTTGGATCGAGGAGTGTTTATTGAGCGGATCAATGTATACTCGACTCGTTGTATCTTGAACCCGATCAATACTATCGTAGGATTGCGAGGAGTGTTTACCGAATCAATCGATTTATACTCAATCTTGATTTAATATTTAAAATTGCTAAAATCTTTAATAATCGAACTGTAGACTAAGGCATTTATTACAAAGAATAAAACTTACTAAAATAAAATAAAGCAGCATGATCTACTAAAATTTATTTACCATAGTATTTCTAAGGTTGACTGCATTCCAGGTTCTTGATAAGGCTGTTCCGTCCAAGTGTGCAATTTTGTATGAACCTTTCTTTTCTACACCAATGACAACGTAAGGTCCATCCCAATTTTGTTGTAACTTTCCCACATGCTTGGATACTTCTACCTTTTTCAAGACCAGGTCCCCTTCTTTGAAGGTTCGGATGCATACCTTTTGATTATACGCCCTTTCCATATTTGCTTTAGTGACTTGCAATCGTACAACGACTTTTTCTCTTAAAGCTTCTGTTAAATCAATATCATTTTCTCTTGTCCTTTCATTTTCCTGATCGTCATACATTTCAATTCTCGGTGTTGGAATTAGAGTTTCGATCGGAAGAACAGCTTCGGAGCCATATACTAGGCTAAATGGGGTTTCCCCGGTCGAGGTCCTGACTGTGGTTCGATTAGCCCAAAGTACTCCTGGGAGTTCATCAAGCCATTTTCCTTTGGCTGCCCCAATATTTCTCTGTTCGCTACTTCAGTTTGTCCATTTGCTCTAGGATGCCCAACCGAGGTGAAATTTTATTGAATTCCTAGCTTTGCACACCATTCTATGACCTGTTTTCCCGCAAATTGGGTTCCATTATCAGAGATCAGAATCCTTGGGATTCCAAACCGACATACTATGAATTTCCATAAGAAATTGATCACTTGGAATTGGGTTATTCGAGCAAGGGCAATGCATTCTATCCATTTACTGAAATATTCTACAGCGACTAAAACATATGCTTTCTTGGATCTAGCTGCTGGAAAAGGTCCCACGATGTCCATTCCCCACTGATCGAATGGCCAACAAACTGGTATGGGGTGCATGTTTTCGGCCGGTTGATGATTTACGTTAGCATGTATTTGACAATGATGACATTTTTGGACATATTTAATTGCATCATTGTTGATGGTAGGCCAATAATATCCAGTTCTAAGGCATTTTAAGGACAAGGCCCTTGCTCCGCTGTGATTTCCTGCTTCTCCTTCATGCACTTCTCGGAGTATATCATCGATTTGAGATTCGGAGATGCATCTTAGAAGGATTCCCGATACTGACCTTCGGTAAAGTTTTTCTTCTATTAATGTATACTTCGGAGCCCGATATTTTATTTTTTGAGCTACGTTTTGGTTCAGCGGTAATTTTCCTTCTCGAAGGTACTCTATCATTGGAGTCATCCAATTTGCTTCCGCCTCTTCGATTTCCATTACTTGAGTGATCGGTATTTCATCGATATCAATCGCTGGTGTATTAGAAATTAACCAATTGATTACTCTCTCAGTCTTTCCGTCGTCAGATCCTGTAAATCTAGAGAGTTGATCGGCCCATTTATTTTCCGACCGTGGGATGTTCTGTATCCCAAAACTTTCAAAATTTTCAGCCAATTTTTTCACCTTGGCCAGATATTTGATCATGTTAAATTCCTTTGCCTCATATAGGCCCTCTATTTGTCTTTGTACTAACTCTGAATCGGTTAATGCTTTAAGATTCTTTATGTCTGCCTTGATTGCCATTTCCATTCCTGCGATCAATGCCTCGTATTCTGCTTCGTTGTTTGTCACGACGAAGTCTAGTGTTATCGCGTAATTGATATCCTCCTTATTTGGCCCGGTAAAGTTGATTCCAGCACCTCCTCCTTCTCGGCATGAAGCGCCGTCGACGTGCATTAACCAGGTTTGATTTTCTACGATCAGGATATCGTTGGCATGGCTGGTTGATTCGGGATTTTCAACTGCCTGGCTCGGAGTTTCTAATAGAAAATTGGCTAAGACTTGGGCTTTAATTGCGATTCTGGGTTTGTACTCGATGTCGAACTGACCGAGTTCGATCGCCCATTTGATCAATCTTCCAGAGGCTTCAGGCTTTGCTAAGACCTGTCTTAATGGTTGGTTGGTTAATACCACAACTTTATAGGTTAGAAAATAGGGTCGGAGTTTTCTTGCTGCCACTACTAAGGCCAAGGCGAATTTCTCTATTTCCAAGTAGTTTTTCTCGGCCCCCTGCAATAGTTTGCTTAAGTAGTAAACGGGCTTATGCTCTAAGCCATCCACTTTAACTAGTACCGAACTAATGGCCACATCGGAGATCGATATATATAAATATAACGGTTCTCCTTCGGTTGGTTTGGCCAATAGTGGGGACGTCGTTAGGTATTCTTTTAATCGTTCAAAGGCCTGGTCGCATTCTTCGGTCCAAGCAAAGTTTTTCGCTTTTCGAAGGATTTGGAAGAACGGCAAGCTTATGTCAGCTGACTTGGATATGAATCTGTTTAACGCCACGATTTTGCCTACCAAGCTCTGTACTTGGGAGATCGTTTTTGGAGGCTTCATTTCAGTTATCGCTCGAATTTTTTCTGGGTTGGCCTCAATTCCTCGTTGATGTACCAGATATCCCAAAAACTTTCCGGATTTAACTCCGAAAGTGCATTTGGCGGGGTTTAGCTTCATTTCATACTTTCTCAATATTTGGAAGCATCGATCGAGGTGCTTTACATGATCAGCTTCATTCATGCTCTTGACCAACATATTGTCTACGTATACTTCCATTATTTCTCCAATTAATTCTTTAAACATCAGGTTAACTAACCTTTGGTAGGTGGCCCCGGCATTCCTCAAGCCAAACGGCATTACTATAAAGCAATACACTCCCTGCTCGGTTATGAACGCATTTTTCTCTTGGTCCCGCTCATCCATGTATATTTGATAGAAACCTTGGAAAGCATCCATCATATTGAAAATTGCAAAACCAGCGGTGGAGTCGACTAATAAGTCGATCCTTGGGAGAGGATATGGATCCCGCGGGCATAGTTTATTAAAGTCGGTGAAATCGTTGCACATTCTCCATTTGTTATCCTTTTTGTCTCCCTTTGCTACCAGCACAACATTACATAGCCGTTCCGAGAAGTGTATTTCTCGGATTTGTTTTGCTTTGAGTAGCCTTTCTACTTTGGCCTTAATTATTTTGTCCTTTATTGGCCCGTGATTCCTCTTCTTTTGCCTAGCAGGCTTTGCCAGAGGGTCGATTTTTAGCGAATGACTGATTACCCGGGGGTCAATCCCTTCAATGTCGTTCGCACTCCAGGCGAAGATATCTACATTATTTCTGAGAAAGTTGATCAACATTACTTCCCCTTCTTTGCTTAATTCAGTTCCTATTCTTGTCGTTTTTGTTGGGTCCCCTTGTACCAATAGGACATCTTTGTGTTCCGGTGGTTTTAAAGCTAAATCCACTGGTTAATTTCCTTTCTTGTCTATTCTGTCGGTGCTAGGGATATCAACTTCGATACCATCATCGTCGTCTTCAAGCTTTCTTTTGCTTGGGGTAATCGATCTTTGGCGATTTCCCAAGGTTAGCGATGTGCTGTAGCAGTCCCATGCCATGCAATGATCGTTCACTATTTCTCCGATCCCTGCGTCAGTTGGAAATTTTATTTTCTGATGGTATGTTGAAACTACAGCTCGGAATAGGTTGAGTGCTGGTCGCCCTAGTATCGCATTGTAGGCAAAGGGAGTTTCTACTACTAAAAAGTTTACTAGCTTCACCGTCCGATACGATTTCTTCCCGAGTGAGACACTTAAAGTTATTGTGCCACTGGGGACAATCTCCGATCCCCCGAATCCTACTAAAGGCGTGGCTACTCTTTGGAATACTATTTGTCCCAAATCCATCTGGGCTAGTACCTCTTTAGAGATGATATTTGCAGAGCTTCCATTATCGATTAGTATTCTTTTGACGTTGTAATTTGCTATTTCTAGGGATACCACCATCGGGAAATCGGGGCTATCCTCTTTCGTGTCCCAAACAAGGTTTTTGGGTACTTCGCCTTCGTTGAAACTAATTAGCTGGTGGGTCGTTGCTTTGTTTTCTAGGGTCCATATTTCTTTCGGGTATTTTAGGCTTCCGATTATGGATCTAGCGGTCCTTCGACGAGCATTACGACTATCTCCCCCTGCGGGTCCCCCTGAGATCGTGTGGATGGTTCCGTTGATCTGGTCATTATTTAATTCTTGTGGGGGACCTTCATTAGGGGACCTTCTACAGGAATTTCTTCTTTGGTTATACCGAGGACTCCTGCTTCTTCCTCGCTTGCGGTTATCCCGATCCAAATAGTCATTTAGTTTTTCTTGTTCGATCAGCTTTTCGATCTCTTTTTTAAGGTGAAAACAATCTTCAGTGCGGTGCCCGTGTGCCCGGTGATATTTGCAGTATAAGTCATAGTTTCGTCCACCTGGTCTGGGCTAAGCGATTTTCTTCGCTTCTGGGATCCAATTATTCCTTTCTAGTACAGCCAAGATTTCTTCTACAAGAACGGTTAACCTTGGGTACTCTACTTGATTGACCCTGCTCCGGATTGCCGGCTCGGTGGTTCTAGGTCTTTGATAGATGTTAGGTCGTCTATCCTGGTCATTTTTATTATATTCTAATCGCTGGAAGACGTTGCCTTTTCTAAAAGACCGTTCATAGTCCATGGATCTTTGGGCAGGAATTCTATCTTGCCGTTTGGAGCCCGAGGCCGTAGCTTTGTTTTGTTCTTATCTTTAAAAGAATTCATCTCTTCCTGCGTCATATACTTAGATGCCAAGCTATTCTTTGTGAGGTCGAAGAGAATGGAGATTATGTAATCGATATTGGGGGAATCGATTTTGAGCAATTCGACATTAAATCTTGCCAACCAGTTTCTTAGGGATTCGCCCTCTTGTTGATAAATGGTTCCTAAATAGCTCATTAGCAGTTTTTGTCTCTTTTGACTGGCGAACTGTTGTTTCAGTTTGTTACATAATTCTCGGAAACTGAATATGGAGTTAGCTGGTTGTTTGGCGAACCAGTCCAAAGCTAGTCCTTCTAACGTGGTCACCATTAGCTTAGCGGTGAACTCCGCCGAGTGAGCATATTAGTTCATTATGTTTGTGAAACTAAAGATATAGTCATCTGGATCAGTGGTTCCGTCATATCTGGGTAGTCTACCCGGAACCTGTCCGGTTGACTGTGCCTCTTTTATTTCTCTGCAGAAGGGAGAGCAGGCCGCTAGGCTCTCCTGGAGTTCCGTGGTTCGGGCCCACGGGTTTTGAATAGATCGTAAACGTTGGTCAAGTCGTTCCTGTACCATCTTTTCGATTTCTCTTTCCGAGAACCGCATGGTTCGTGGTCGATCTAGGACTGCATCGTCCACGTCATCCTCGATGGGGATTATGGTATGTTCCTTGGATCCGCTGTGTCTCGGCTGCGGTCTCCTTTGACCCGGTTTTCTTCGGGGATTGTTATCGGAGGGTTTTGAGTTCCCCCTTTGCGGACTGTGTAACGAGCGCTGCTCGCTTATCGGGCTATCAGCTTGTTGAGAGATTTGATCATTCTGCCGAGGAGTCCTGTGAATTGGATTTGCCCTAGTAGGTCTAGGGTTCCGAGGAACCTGTTCGAGTACGAGTAGTTCCTCCGGGCTGAGTGATTTAAAAAGCATAGCAATCTGTCTCAATTTCTCCTGAGCGTCTGGGAGAGGAACAGGGATCGCTGGAGCTACAGGTTCTTCCGGTATCGTACCGGTAGGAATTCCTTGGGGTTACTGCTGGTGCAGAGGTCCCTGCAAATTGTCGTTGATTTCAGGGGCGTTATTATCAGTATTGCCCTGTGGATCTTCAGATGTGTTATGAGGGTTAGTTGTGTTACTTCTTGCTCCATTACGAGCGCTCTTCCTTGGTCGAGCCATATGCCAATCGAATAATTAACCTAGCCCCTCGGTGGGCACCAACTGATTTAACCGGTTTTCGTCAGGTTAATTATATCAGTGAATATGTGATATCGGGGATTCTCAATATATATGATTTAAAGGGCTCTGTTACTTTATTCTGGATGGATCAATCTCAAGGAAAAACAATTAGATGGAACAATCAGTAATTAAGACAAACCGTGAATATAATAGTGTAGCAAAAGCTTTTCTATTCAATAATCTTTGATTATTCAGTTTACAGGCGTAAGCTGCGTATATAAAAAAGTGTGTAATACAATCATAAACTAGGTATTTATATCACATTTAACCTAGTTTTACAAGGAAACATAATCCTAATAGAACTCGGCCCAGTTGTCCTTCTTGAGTCCGGATTGTAGTCTGCTTGTTGAGGAGGGTCGTATTCTACCAGGTCGATAGTTGATCCCGAACCGACCTGTCTGGCCGAACTGATCTTATAAATCTTAGTCGATCCGAATATTAAAAGGGGTGCGAAATAGCCCCCATCAGTAGGGCTGTCAATGGGTCGGACTTGGACCGGATCAGGGCGGATCCGGATCCGAGTCCGATTTCCATTTCTTCTATCCGGATCCGCTTGGATCTGTAATATTAGCAATCGGATCCGAATCCGGCGGATATCCCGGATCCATTTAGCAAGCTAATTTTTTATTTTTCGTTTTCCTCCGAATCACATGCAGATTCCACCATCATGAATTAAAAATGTAAAATTTTACTTACTTCATCGAAACTATTGCCTAAAAGTTGTAGAAGATGGAATATGATGGTCAAATATAAATGATAAAAATTAGAACAAAAGAATAAACAAAAATATAAGTAAAAAAGATATAAACTGGAACAAAGAAGAAGAAAACTCAATATTGAGAAATGGAAGATAAGATAAAAATTGAAGGATGAATGGTTATGGTTTCATTTTTCTTAATAAATAGTATAAATTAATATGTTGTAGACACAATTAGTTATCTGGCCGGTCCACCAACATCTCTCATGCATTTCTTTTTAAAATTATTTTTAATATAGTAAAAGATTTTAGTGGAACATAGATAGTTTTATTTTTATTTTTATTTAAATACATAATATATAAACAATATATAGTAATATATATATCGGATACGGTATGTAACGGATTGGATCAGCCTAGATCCATATTCGCTCCATATAATTCGGATTACGGATCTTCTTAATCGGATCAGGTCCATCGGATCACTAATCGGACAATTATCCTAATAAATCGGACCGGATTCGGATCAGATCCGGACTGAAATCCGCCCCATTGACAGCCCTAACTATATGGATCTTCAATCTTTACATTTGGGAATTGGGGGACAAATACAAGGAGCTGAAATGGAGAAAATTCACAATATATTCAAGTACAACTAAATATGGAGAAATTAATTATATAACGGAACTATGATTGTATTTGGATGGGTTTTGGCCCGGTCTTATGGGTTTCGTGAGACCGAGTCAAAACCCATTCAAATGAGTTTTCGCCAAACTCATAAAACCATCAAAAACCTATTTAGAAACTTACACTCAAACTCTTCAAACCTATAAAACATTGATTTGACACCTTTCACCTACTTTTCCCCCCAAATTTCATTAAAAAAGACACTGATTTGACACCTATCACCTACTTTTTCCCCTAAACTCCAACATTCAAACTCAATCCAAGTGAGGTTTCAACTTATTCAAACCACAAAACCCAAGAGCCAAAATCCATCCAAATGAAGTCTCGAAGGTTTCATCGAAACCACCCAAACCAATTTTTTTAAACCGAGACCCGCGAAACCGAGTCAAAACCCATCCAAATAGACCCTATATTTGGATCCTAACGTGATTATAAATAAAATATTAAGGGCCAGTTTGGCCTCATGTTTGAGTAGCCAAAACCCACGTTTGGACTGTTTGGCCGATTAAATAGCTGAGCACATTGACGATTAACAAGCTGAAAAATAGCGATCCCACATAAGCTACCCAACAGGTGCTTTTACAAACGTGGAATATTATTTTATTTAAATGCCTATTATGCCCTCAATATATAACTGGATATTCAACATAGCATTTAATGCAAATACAAAATCTTCAATCTTATTTTTTAGCACCTTTCTTCCATAGAAATCTTATTAAGTTAGCTCATTTTTTTTTTTATTTTAAACTTGTGTTAATATGCAAGTTAAATAATATAATTGGATACTCTTCTTTAATGCTTTTTATGCTTTTACTGAATATTGATTTATCAAAAAAAAAGAAATCTCTCCTCTAGTTTACAAAAAGGTTAAATTTGTAAATATCACCAAAATATATATTTTATACAATCCATTTTGAAAAGTGGAAAACAAACGCTAACACAATTATAGTATAAGCAATTATTTTAAAATTATATCATAATCAGTTATTCTAAAATTAATTATACAATCGTGAGGCTAAACTAGCTATAAACTTAGTTACGTACAATGTTATGGAATTATATTAACGATATGTACTTGTAAAATTTGCTTCAACCAAAAGAATGTCTTTAAAATTTCAAATTTTATAAATATATATCACGGCCGGCCGGTTAATTCTATCCAAAAGATTAAATGGAGTCGCAAATTAGTTTCTATCTGAAAAGTAATATAAAGTATTAGAAAAGAAATAATCTATCAATATTTAGATAGTATTTTTGTATTTAATAAAACGAGTTTACTATTTTTTTAAAACATAGGAACTTTTTTAGAATTTACTTATGGTCTCTAGGTTCAGTCCTGACTGGTATATCAGTTTGTAGCCTTGGACTTGTGTTCTTTAAGTTACAACATGTAGAGACGTATGACTGACGATCCTTGATGACCAATTATTGGAATTGAACTTGTAATATTGCCATATATATATATATATGACATGAAGGGTTTATATCACGTATGATAATTTTATGTTACAACTTAGGTCATCTCCATTGGACTGGGGGAGGGGGAATGGAAAATGACAATATGACCGTCCATTATGTCACAGCCCATGTACAATCAAATCTAATTGGTTGGAGAAATTTTGTTACCTGTGGTAACTTGTTTAGTCGGTTGTTTTTTCAATTTTCACCTCCACAATTTTGATTTGTGAAAGTCTTTTGCAATTTTCACTCCCAAAAATTTGTATAGTGGAAATCTTTTGTAACTTTTACCACTAAATTTAGATTTTGTTATGACATTCAATAATTTAAAAATCTTAAAATACATTAAAAAAATTAAAAAATATTTGAATATAAAATATATCGAAAATTACAATAAACATATAAACTCATAATTTAAAAGTATTTGCAATGCCTATAATTTAGGGTTTATGACATAATATTTAATTTAGGGTTTGATTTACGGTTTAGGTAAAGGGTTTTAGGGTTTAGGGTTTAGGGGTCTAGGGTTTTAGGGTTTTAGGGTTAGAGTTTATTTTATAAATAGGATTTATTTTTATTTGATGATTAGTTATGGATTTTTTTTGTAATTTTATTTTATGGGGATTTTACGGTTTAGGGGTCTATGGATTTTGGGTCTCGGGTTATAGGGTTTATGGTTTAGGGTTTATTTTATGAATATTATTTATTTTTATTTGTTGTTTAATTATGGGTTTATTTTATAATTTTGTTTTACAATTTATTTTTGAAAAAGAAAAATTAAGTCAGAACCGGCTGTATATTTGAAAAAGAAAAATTAAGCCGATTGTGGGCTGTTAGGCTAGCAAAGTCCGAGGGGGAATCCATGAAAAGTTGGGTGAAGAAATAAACATTTATGGGAAGGGGAATAGTGGCTGAGGGGTGGTTGGAAGTTGGATGGTGGGTGACCCAACTCCCAGATGTGTGGGCCGGTGGGTGAACTAAAAAATAACAAAATAAAAAAAAGAACAAGAAATGGGGTTGCCCAGCCCCAATATACTTTTTTTTTTTTTTTAAGATTGTGTTGTTCTTGGTGGAAAAAGAAGAATTGAAGAGGACGCAATCGATGAAGAAGAGTAGAAGAAACGAGCTGATCTTTTGAGTTAATATGATTATAATTGAGAAATTCGCAGTTTCCCCCCTTAACTTACAATTATAACTCACAATTTACTTAAAATTTTGACGTTGTCCACCATAAATTTGTAATAATTATTGTAATGTTATTGTATTGTTATTATTAAATATTTTTTTATTATTAATGTCAATGTTAAATTAGTTATTATTAATGTCAATGCTAAATTAGTTATTATTAATGTCAATATTTAATTTTTATTGACTTAATTATTATTTGATATTATTATTATTATCATGAAACCAATTATAAGCAATATAAAAACTTGGGAAGATTAAGTGAGAGTGGGGAAGTATGAGAATGTGAATTAAATAGAATGAGAAGATTAAGTCACTGAAGATGACTATAAAAAAAGGAGTCTGAAGGGGAGTGAGAGTCTGAGTGGAATGAGAGTCCGAGGGGAAGGGGTCTGAGTGGAATGAGAGTCCGAGGGGAAGGGGACTCTATACCCATTGGAGATGGCCTTATTTTATTATCAATAATTAACAAGTACTCCTTTTCTTTGTAGTGATGATGTTTATAATATTAAATTTAAATAAAAAGACGAGTCACAAGTGAAGTTTACCTATATTGAATGATAACGGGCCTGTTTGTTTGGAAAAGTAGTTTGAGAGAGTAGTGGAGGTTTGTGAAATAATTTTGATTTGCGTAATGTTGTTTGTTTGAGTTTTGAGATAGTGGTTTGAGAAATAAAAGTAGGTATATGTTTTTCTTTTTTATCAAGAGAGTTAGATTGTAATTTGTAGGTGTTTGTACCCAAAAAATCACCCTCGACTAATCGAGGAACGACGGCTCGATATAGCAAGCCAAAAATGGCATATGGGCCGAATCAAGTCACTCCAAAACGGATCAGACCAAATCGGATCCAATTTGGACCGAAAATGGATCAAATCGAACCAATGGGTTGGCTATGAGCCCAATTTCAAAACCCGACCCAATTTCGCAATTAATTAACATTTGGGCCAAAAATATATTAATTAATTGATAAAATTAATTAATAGGCTAAAGTTAATTAATTACTAATTAAAACCAAATAATGATTAATTACAAACGGGCTCGACCCACTTGATGGTTTTGGCTAATAAAAATTATGGACTGATTAATTAAGATTAATTGGGCCAAGTCTAATCAATTGGCCTGTTTTTATAAATAAAGGCCTTTAATTGTTTAAAGGGGTAATTAATTAGATAAGTTGTGAGACAACAGGGCTCGACCCAGGACCAACCATGGCCCGATCAGCCCAAATCGGCCATGACCCAGCCCAGATCGGCCACTCCTTATTTTGACCCACTTATGGTTTTGTTATTTAATTAATGGTTAATTAATTAAGAGATAAGGATTAAGCTAAATAGTTGGCTTAAATAACTAAGTCCTTGAAAATCTCTTAGTTAGTTATCATTAATTCAATTTCAAACTCAACGTTTCTTCCTCTCTAACCACCACTAACATCAACTTTCAGCAACAAAAGAACTACCATCAAAGTAGTGGAAGTAGTGGAAGGTTTTGCAAGTAGTGGAGAAGGTGGGAAAGTGGCTGTCAAAGCATCAGTTTCTGGCCATCAGCTCTCCAATCCAGCAACTATAAATACCTCGATACTGTCAGTCGCGCAGGACACACACATAACTCAATCAACAACTTTTCAGTCTACACTGATCGGCTCAACGCCTCACCGGAAGTCCAGCACCTCGCTGCTTCTTTTTCAGCAAACAATTGTCAATCCCTTGATATCAACTGTCCCTCCTCAGCCACCAGCGATCCCTAACAGCCTGAAGTCTTGCCGCCGCCGCCGCTCACAGTCAGCCGCCGCCGCCGCCGCCGCCGTCTTCCGCCGTCAGCTGACGCTGTCTCGAGCGAAACCTTGATAGCAAGCAGATCACAATATGTTTTCTGTCAAGTTATCAGTCTGTCAACTCGTTGATATCAGTCTGTCCCTCCTCAGCCACCAGTGATCCCTGACAGCCTGAAGTCTTGCCGCCGCCGCCGCCGCTCACAGTAAGCCGCCGCCGCCGCCGCCGCTCTCTTCCGCCGTCAGCTGACACTGACTCGAGCGAAACCACTCGTATCAACCAAGTAGCACGCTGGTAACTATCATGTAAGTGCCCACGTATTTATATGACAAACTCATTGAGTAGCCATCTGCTTGATGAGCTCGTCGTCAAGTAGCCATCTGCTTGACGGCTATCGGCTAAGTAGCCATTTGCTTCGTCGATGCCTTGGTCAGTGGCCACCCGCTGATCAGGAGCCCGATTGATGGCCATCCATCAAGGTTGGGCGAACCATTGACGGCGGTTCTCTGTCGTCAGTGTTACTTTCTGTCAATATAATGCACTGTCATGTTTTATCAACTCATCGGCGGGTTCCCTGCCGATCAAGGAGTCAGTTTTCAGAACCTAATAGACTTATCAGCTCGTTTGGCAGACCTTGCCAAGAAAGGAGAACTTTACCGTTTTGCATATCTTTTGTAATGTTTGTACATCGGGAACCGTGCTAATTTTCTTTTATTATTAATGGAAGTAATTTAGTTCGTGTATGTCGTCTCGTTTACTTAAGTATGCTTTACGTCGACTGATTTCCATTAATACGCTGTTTCTGTCAAGCCCTTGTTTTCTGTCAAGTTGATTGTGTAGAACTGATTGATCGTCGACCCGTTTACTGATTTATAAATCCACCGATATGATAAACAGGCCATCGATTGGCTATAAAAATATGGCATTTCAAGAGAGACTTTCATAAATTGTTTAAGTCCTGCGGCCAGGCAGGCATAGAAAAGAACTAGGGGTAGTGTTTGCCTACTCTGTCGCAGTCGTTTAGAAGTCAGCCTTATCAGGACAACCCATTATGATATCAATATGTCTTCATCAGGACACTCACATTATTAATTTACAGATATCAACATGTCTAATTTTGGATCGTTATGTTTGCACGCACAAACATTGGCACGCCCGCACCTTTTTCCACATCATATCGAGGCATGCCTCATCGAGCTGCTGACTCGTCGAGGGGTTTACTGACAGGTCTGCAACAGACAGTATTTTGGCACACCCTGATGCCAAGCATACCTCGATGTCAATCCGTCAATGCTAAGCATCCCTCGACGCCTACTGCCTCGTAATTGAACTCTGGCACATGCCCTTGATGCCAAGCGTCGCTCGATGCCAATCTCTCGACGTCGACCCATCGATGTAAAATTTATCGCAAACAATATTTTGGCACGCCCAGTGGGACTTGAAAGTCTCTTTATTGAAAAACCCACCAGCCAAGCAGTTTATGGCTCGGGGGCATGAAAGTAATTCTGTATTTTAATTGAGTTGCCATAAAACGATTATCAGCCAATTTTGGCTAGCTGACAGCTTGATTATCTCTTTGCCAAACAGTCAATCAATTGATACTAAGTGGGTGTTTGTTTTGTTGTCATCAGATGACATCACAGGTACCACGAAGGACCCGATCAACCTTGACAAGAACACAGTCTGACTTAACGCATACTTTGGAAAATTTATCAACAGTTCCACTGACTATGGAAGGAGCCGACAGAATCGAAGAGCTGACAACAGAGGTCCGCAACTTCACCAGGGACCTCGAGACCAAACAAGGAGAATGGTCTAACATTGTCAGCAAGTTTGAACATATGCTGGGCTCGGCCACTGCTGCCAGTCAGGCCAACACAGAAGCCAGCAATACTGTAAATAACTCCTTGATGCACCTGGAAGCGAAAATGACTTCACTTGCAGAGAGCATCAATGCTCTTGCCAATGGCATACAAGCGCAGGCCTGGACCGGGCCGCCAAAGACTGCCGTTGACAAAGGAAAGGCCCCGCTATCTAGATTGGGGGAAGTTCGTCAAGAGACGAGACGCCTTGCAGACAGGGCAACGGACAATCCCATGTCCAGGAAAGAAACAAAGGAAGCACTTCCAAAACAAGGAACACCCGTCAAGACTCGGGGGGCAGGTCCGAAGAGGACCGATTAGAGGCCGCCGGGTACGGCCAGGAGGGATATCAAGCCAACTCAATGGCTTATGACAGAACTGCTCATCGAGCTATAGAAGGTCCAGAAGACCTCTTGACAGTGAACCAAGCTGAAGAAATGTTCGTCAGGAGACAGGGAAACAGGGCAGCAAGGTATAATAAGCCTCACCCGGAATATATCGATCAGATCCCGTTCCCGTTGAACTACAGACCGCCGAATTTAACACTGTTTTCAGGCGAGGGATCACAATCTGCCACAGAGCATCTGGCTCGATTCTCTCTAGAATGTGGCAACATGACAAACGAGTTAAAATTGAAACTGTTTCCTAACTCCTTGACGGGAATGGCGTTCCACTGGTACGCCAATTTAAAGCCTGGATCGGTCCTCGACTGGCCATCCATGGAAAAAGTTTTTGTGATGAACCACTATCAGGCCCCTCTCGAGGTGTCCGTCATCAAGCTGTCGAACATGAGGCAGCTGACAGGACAGACTGTCGAGGAATACATGAAGAAGTTCATCAGGGCCAGAGGATTCTGCGCCATCCCGCTGCCAGAAAAGGAATGCATCAAAATTGCCATCCATGGCATGCATTTCGAATTACGAAAGATCATGATGGCACAATACCACGAGGACTTGTTCAAACTGACCGATCACGCGGTCCGTTATGAACGAGTATTGAGAGACGAGAACGGCCGACAGCCCAGAGGAAGTTACTATCAAGTGGGGATGGCCGACTCTAGTGAGGAACAGATCAGTCAGGTCAGCAGACCGATTGAGCAACAGGGTATCGAGATCGGACTGGCAGAAGTGGTCTGCCCTAAGAACACCGTCTGTACGGCTCTCGCCAAGCCGAAAGAACCTCAACCTACTATCAAGGTGCCAAATAATTTGGTGCGACGAGACGCTGAATATAAAACTGATAGGGAAAGACGATACTCTTTCGACGTCTCGAAAACAGAGGCCATATTTGATCAGTTGTTGGCCGACAAGATCCTTCGCCTCAAAGGAGACCACGTGATTCCACCATCAATGAAGATAGCAGGTAAAACGTATTGCAAATATCATGATGTTTGGACTCACGCAACGAACGAGTGTCTAGTGTTCAGATGGATGGTGCATGATCACCTTGACAAGGGCATCTTGAGATTTGCCCCGGATTGGAAGATCACGAAACCGATGACGGTTGACACCAACCCATTCCAACAAAATGAAGTAGGGATAAATGTCATAACAATCACGGAATTACCGACAGGCGAGAAACTGTATTCAGATGATGATCCGGAGTATGACATGAGAAACAAACAAATGGGCCTGTGTGCGAGGTGCCAAAACGAATTGGCGACAGTCCCGCTGTTCATCAACCCGGCGATATATGGCCCATACATGCCTTGGCCAAATGTAATGCCGTCAGGGTATCCTTATCAGGTGATGCCGCAACCGCAGGCAAACCCCCAAACAGCGCCGCAGCCGCAGGCGATGCCACCATCACCACCACTTCGACCCATGGGGCCGTATCCGGTCCCAACTCCGATGGAAAATACTGAACGCACAACATCATCGGCTGAACAACGCCGGGAACAGGCCAAAACCATGATGCCTCGACGGCATCAGGAAGGTACCAACCGAAACAGCAGAATCAGGGAGAGATCCCCTGACAAGACACCAGTCAGGCAGGTCAGATCGACCGCCAGTCGTAGAGAAAGGACACATGGTCCGTCACCCAAGATTACTCCGCCAGGCTCATCGAGGCCGCGGACTGTTCATACTCCCGCCGACACACCGGTGGATCGATGGGTTCCTATCAGGCACCCGAAGTTCCCTGGCGACCGAAAGGTTGACCAAATGACCCGAACTCAATATAGGCGTTTCTTACGCCAACGGAAAGGACTGGAAATTGCTAAGGGGAAAGCCCCGATGAAGGAGGAGTCAGCAAAGAAACCTTCACCGTCAGGGGAACAGAAACTGAAACAGGCAATGAAAGAGGCCAAATCTGGCAAAGGGGTCGACAGTAAGGCTGAGGCCTCGATACAGATGGACACTTCAAAGTGGACTCCGGGGAAAGCCCAATTTGGCACAATCGACTTAGACAAATTAATGGCAGAGGACGACTTATTGTCCGACAAAGAGGATGGAAATGATCTCGAGGCAAAATTTGCCGAGATCTTCGATGATAAGGGCAATAAGGAGAACGAGGCCAAGTCTGGCCAAGCCGTCGAGGCCAAATCTGGCCAGGGAGTTGAGAAACAGGAAACTGAGAAACGAGAGGCCGAGAAACAGGCCGTCGAGAAAGGAACAAAAACAGTGGAAGATGCTACCGTCAGTCAACCGACAGACGGCTCGACGATGATGGAATGTAATGCTATCGATTCAGAACTTGTTGAATTCGTCAACGAGGAGTTGGAATATTCCACTGATGGTTTTTGGGATGAGGGTATGCGAGTTGTACAAATGGCAGAAGACCTAGAGCTGCTATCGGTTGACGACGAGAAAGAGACCGATTGGGACAGAAAAATCGAGACCATATTCCAAAAGCCACCATCTTTTATGGCCAGGCATATCAGGCCATTGTATGTATCAGGGCATATCGACGGAAAACCCATTGACAGAATGCTGGTCGATAATGGGGCAGCCGTCAATGTAATGCCTTCGTCGACGATGTACAAGCTGGGCAAGGTCAGCGAGGACCTGATGGAGACAAAAGTAATTGTCAGCAACTTTACAGGGGGAAAGGCTGATACACTAGGAATCTTGCCTGTCGAGGTGAAGATCGGAAAGACCAGCTTGAAAATCGCATTCTTCGTGGTAGATGCTACCACCTCTTACAATGCGTTGCTGGGAAGGGACTGGATTCACTCAGCTCTTTGTGTACCGTCTTTGCTTCATCAATGCTTATTAATCTGGGGAGACTTCCCCGAACCTGAGATTATAATGGCCGACAACAGGCCATTCACCGCTAAGGTCAACGCTGTCGAGGCAGCGTATTATCGGGATGATGTAGGTCCTTATCGATTCATCGGGCAGGACAAATACGGACGACCGAAGGAGGTCACTTCGAGCAAGAAGTTGACACAACTGGAAATGGCTTGTTTAGCCAAGGAATTAAGTCGGCCCTGCAACGTGAAGGAGTCAGGGCCACAAGAAGAGCACTGTCAGGATTAATGAATTGTCCTGATGACGAAAGACCATCGGCCTATAAGGCCGACAGATTGGAAATTGATGAGATTATTGTTATCGGGCCGCAGCAGGAAGCATGTGCCGATTTGATCAGGAGGTTTCGGGCCTATGCGGCCGAATGTTATACAGGTGATCTCATCTTCGAGGAAGAAACGCCACCGTCGGTCGGCGAGGAAATTCAGTTAGAAGAGTTAGCAACGGCGCCAGCCAAGCTTGACGACATCAAGATCCAAGTACAGGATCCTGTTATCGAGGTTGAGTTAGGCAGCGAGGAAGATCATAGGCCAACTTACATCAGCGCATTGCTTGATGATGGCCAGAAGGATCGATTGATCCAAGTATTGACGGAGTACAAAGACTGTTTTGCCTGGAATTACGACGAGATGCCTGGGTTAAATAGGGAGTTGGTAGAACATCGTATTCCGATACTTGAAGGGTACTTACCCCGGAAACAGCCCCTGCGAAGGATGTCTGTCGAGGTCTGCAGACTGATCAGGGAGGAGATCGAGAAGCTGTTAAAGGCCAGTTTCATCGAAGTGGCCCGATATCCGGAGTGGGTAGCGAATGTAGTTCCCGTGATGAAGAAGAACGGGAAAATCAGGATATGCATCGATTTCAGAGACCTGAATCTTGCATCTCCCAAAGACGAGTATCCGATGCCAATGGCGGACATGCTAATCGATGCTGCCGCTGGCAATATGTTCCTGACAGCCGTCGACGGAAGTGCAGGCTACAATCAGATTTTTGTGGCTGTTGACGATGTACCGAAACTGGCTTTTCAATGTCCCGGCGGAATAGGCACCTTCCAATGGAAAGTGATGCCATTCGGACTAAAAAACGCCGGAGCAACTTATCAGCGAGCCATGAACTGCATTTTCAGTGAGTACATCGATGACTTTGTTAAAATTTACATCGATGATATCATTATTAAATCGGCTAGTTACGACGAACATCTAACACATTTGGCGAAGTCATTTGCCAAAATGAGGAAACATAAATTAAAACTTAATCCCTTGAAGTGTGTGTTTGCAGTTGCGTCAGCCAATTTTCTTGGCTTTTTAGTGCACCGCAAAGGGATTGAGATCGATAAAAACAAGTCCAAGGCTATCCTGACAGCCAGACCCCCGTCGACGAAAAAGGAATTACAGCAGTTCCTTGGCAAGGTCAACTTTTTACGGAGGTTCATCTCTAACTTGGCTGGAAAAACGAAGGTCTTCTCGCCTTTGATGAAGCTGAAGGACAAAGAGGAGTTTTGCTGGAAAACGGAGCATGAGCAGGCGTTTCAGGATATCAAAGATAAGCTGACAACGCCGCCTGTAATGATGCCACCTGTCAAGGGAAAGCCCTTGAAATTATACATATCTGCCACGGAAGACACCGTCGGCGGATTTCTCACACAGGACGATGAAAAGGGATTCGAACGAGCTATCTATTATTTGAGCAGGCACCTGACAGAAACAGAGCAAAGGTATTCACCGATTGAAAAGGTATGTCTTGCACTGTTTTTCTCTTGTAAGAAATTGCGTCATTATATGTTGCCTGTAAAAGTATTGGTTATTTCTGGTATTGATGTGATAAAGTACATGATAGCTAAGCCTGTAATGAGGGGAAGGATCGGTCGATGGGCCATCCAACTGATGGAGTATCAATTACAGTACGTACCGCAAAAAGCAGTCAAAGGCCATGTATTGGCCGATTTTCTGGTTGACCATCCATGTCTCGATATCGATCAAGCCGTTCTCAAGGAACTGGACTCGATGACAGTAGAGATCAGGCCATGGACACTGGCCTTCGATGGGTCTAGAACCGACAGGCTGTCTGGAGCAGGTATAGTCTTGATTTCTCCGTCAAATGTAAAAACTAAGTTATCAATTCAATTTGATTTTGAATGTACTAACAATCAGGCCGAATACGAAGCCTTGATAATTGGACTGGAAATGCTTAGAGAGCTCGACAGCAAGTCTGTCGTCATCGTCGGGGACTCGCAGTTGGTTATCAGGCAAATACAAGGTACTTACAAATGCCGAAACCCAACACTTGACAAGTATTATTTAACTGCGATGTCTTTGTTGTCGGAGTTTGTTGACGTTACATGTTACCATGTGACGAGGGGAAACAACAGCGAGGCCAACAGTTTGGCCCAACTGGCGACTGGTGCCGATCTCCCTGATGACATCGAGGAATCCCTCTACGTCGTCAGGAGACGGCACTGTCCTTCATTTATGTATCGAGACAACGTCCTGACTGTTTTGAGTGTGTTTCAGGACCCTGATGACTGGAGAGAGCCGATCAGAAAATATCTGGCTGATCCGTCGGACCGAGCATCTCGACAGACGAGACTCAGAGCAGTCAATTATGTCTTGATAGGTGATCAACTGTTCAGAAAAAGCCATGACGGCGTGCTCCTGTTATGCGTCGATCAACATGAGGCCATGAGAATTATGATGGAGGCTCACGAAGGAATTTGCGGGGCCCATCAAAATGGTCACAAGTTGGCATGGCTGCTGCGCCGATATGGCTATTACTGGCCAAAGATGGTGGGAGACTGTATTCAATTGGCAAGGGGTTGTGAGAAGTGCCAACGCTTCGGGACAGTCCAAAGAATGCCCGTCGAGGAAATGAACATGATAATCAAACCATGGCCTTTCAGATGCTGGGCCATCGATATCATCGGGGAGATCCATCCCTCGTCTTCCAAACATCATCGATACATTATTGTGGCCACTGACTACTTTACTAAGTGGGTAGAGGCCAAACCACTCAAACAGGCCAATCAGGCCGAGGTGATGAAGTTCATCAAGGACCTAATCATCCACAGGTTTGGTCTGCCACAGACCATTGTCACTGACAGGGGACTGATGTTCGTCGGTCAAGAAATCAAAGAGTTCGCCAGGTCAATGAGTTTTGAATTGGTCCATTCAACACCATATTATGCACAAGGGAATGGCCAATCGGAAGCTTCTAATCGAGTCCTCAAGGACATTATCTCGAAAATGATCGAAGAAAACCCAAGAGCTTGGCATTTGATGCTGTCAGAGGCATTGTGGGCTTATCGGACAAGCAAACGGACAAGTACAGGCACCACTCCGTATAAGCTGACTTACGGACAGTAAGCCATTCTACCGATGGAGATCAACGTCCGATCTCTGCGGGTGATGCAGCAAAACGAGCTGACGCCCGAAGAGTATACTGAAAATATGTTCCAGCAGCTCGATGAGCTCGACGAGATCAGGGTGGCCGCGTTAGACAAAATCGAGGCACAAAAAAGGCTAGTTGCCCGATGCTACGATAAAAATATACGCAGGAAACACTTCGACGTCGGGGACATGGTCTGGAGAACCGTTTTGCCACTTCATCAGCGCGAGAAAAAATATGGTAAATGGAGCGCGACGTGGCAAGGACCATATGAAGTCTACTCGATAACCCGAGGTGGAGGCTACATTTTGAAAAAGCCAGATGGGAATCTCTGTCGAGACCCCATCAATGGAAGATACTTGAAAAAGTTTAGGCCTACCCTTTGGGAATCGATGTGTTTAGAACATCATCGAGCCTTGGAGCTGGAAATCGAGCGGCGCCAAGAGTACTTCAATGCGCCGATCCCTCTGTAAATATAAATAGGGTTTATTTTTCAGTCTGTCTAACTTGCAGACCAAGAAAATAATTAAGTTCACCCATCATGCTCATTTCAAACTTATTCTGCATCAGCTTGGAGAACTTATCACACATCTGTTGATTAGTTGAACCAAAAATAATATCGTCCACATATATTTGCACAAGTAATATATGATTTTCCCATTCAATTGTAAACAAGGTTTTATCTACCTTACCTTTATGAAATCCTTTAATTAAAAGAAAATCAGATAGGGTATCATACCATGCTCTTGGAGCCTGTTTCAGTCCATAGAGGGCTTTCTTCACACGATATACCTTGTCCTCTTCTTGATAGACTTCAAATCCAGGAGGTTGTTCAACATATACCTCTTCTTGCAGTTCTCCATTGAGAAAAGCAGACTTCACATCCATCTGATAAACAGTGAAGTTCTTATAAGCAGCATAGGCTAGAAACAGTCTGATTGCTTCAAGTCTTGCTACTGGTGCAAATGTTTCATCAAAGTCTATTCCTTCTTCTTGACAATAACCCTTGGCCACTAATCTTGCTTTGTTTCTGGTAACAATACAATCTTCATTCATCTTATTTCTGAAAACCCATTTAGTGCCAATTACTCTTTGATGACTTGGTCTAGGAACTAAGTACCAGACTTCATTCCTTTCAAATTGATTCAACTCTTCTTGCATAGCCTCTATCCAGAAGGAATCATTTAGAGCTTCTTCAATTTGCTTAGGCTCTATTTGAGATAGAAAGGTGACAAACATAGCATCTTGTGCAGCAGCTCTTCTTGTTCTCACTCTATCTAAAGGATCACCAATTACTAATTTAGGTGGGTGATTCTTGAGCCATCTGAGATCAGGTTGTAGATCAGGATGTTGTCCTCTGTCTTGATCTTGCAACACTACTGTTGGAGTTCCAGTAGTAGTCTGTTGAACATTTGCAGTCTGTTGAACAGTCTCTGGTCTGTCAGCTGTTTGCAACTCGTCTGTTAGACAATCAGCACTGTGATTTTGAACAGCACTTGAGTTAGCAGCTGAACTCAGATTAGGTAGTATGATGGGAACATATTCTTCATTTCTTCCAATGTCTAATTTCTGTAAATCAGTAGACAGATCTTGGTTAACATTTTGATTCTTTTCAGAAGATTGACTTGGCTCATCAAATACTACATGGATAGATTCTTCTATTAGTAATGTTCTTTTGTTAAAAACTCTGTAAGCCTTACTAACAGTTGAGTATCCTACAAAGACAGCTTCATCAGCCTTTTCTGCAAATGCAGTAAGGTGATTTTTCCCATTATTCAATACAAAACATTTACAACCAAAAATCTTAAAGTAATGAATGTTTGGTCTTCTGCTGTTCCAAACTTCATATGGAGTCTTGTTCTGATTTTTGTTGATCATACATCTGTTTTGGGTAAAGCATGCTGTATTTGTTGCTTCTGCCCAAAATCTTTGTGGCAGCTTAGCTTCAGCTATCTTGGTCCTGACAGCTTCTTTTAGTGTTCTGTTTCTCCTTTCTGCAAATCCATTCTGTTGAGGGGTTCTAGCAGCTGAATACTCATGATGTATTCCCTTGATATTACAATACTCTTCAACAGTAGAGTTTATAAACTCTGTCCCTCTATCTGATCTGATCTTCAATATTTTGATACTCTTCTCATTCTGGATCAGTTCCATCAGATTGGTAAGATGTTCCTTGGTTTCACTTTTCTTCTTCATGAAAATCACCCAAGTATATCTTGAATAATCGTCCACAACAGCTAGGCAGTATTTCTTTCCACCATTGCTGACTGGATCAATGGGTCCAAATAAGTCCATATGTAGTAGCTCCAAGATTCTTTCAGAAGATTGGTGCTTCTTGCTTTTGAACGATGACTTGATTTGTTTACCCTTCTGACATGCATCACAGAGCTTGTCTTTGCTCATGACTGCTTTTGGAATCCCTTCTACCAGATCATTCTTGATTAATCTGTTTATGGTCTTGATGTTTAGATGATTCATTCTCTTGTGCCATAGCCAACTAACTTCACTTGGTGCAGATGCCACCAAACAAACACTTGAATTCTTATTTGCAGAATTCCAGTCGACTATGTAGATATTTCCTTGTCTACTTCCAGATAAGATTACCTTCTTTGTACCAATCTGTTCAACATAGCACTTATCTGTTGAGAAGATGACTGAATATCCTTTGTCACAAAATTGACTTATGCTCAGCAGGTTGTACTTTAGGCCTTTAACATATGAGACGTCAGATATCTCAATGTTTCCTTTGATAACCCTTCCTTTAGCTACAATTTTGCCTTCTTTACTGTCTCCAAAAGTAACTTTTGGACCATCCATAGCAACTGCATCAGTCAGCTCATGTATGTTTCCACACATGTGTCTTGAACATCCACTGTCCAAGTACCAAATCTTCCCTACTTTACTCCTACTCCTAATCCTAACCTACAAAACAAAATAAAATTGTTTTAGGTACCCTTATTGAGAGGGTCCTGAAGGATTAGTTTCACCTTTGACAACCCAAGATGTTGATGTCTTAGGCTTCTTGGGTTTCTGAGCTTTGACAGGAGCATGAACAGCTTTATTTTTATCATAGTTATCAGATAAGTCATGTTGATGATCAGTATGATAAGGAAAATGTTCATAAGCAGGGTAGGGTGCATGATAAGCAGGGTATGCATGCATTGGATGAGCAGGGTAAGGTGCATAGTAACCTGGAAATTGAGGTGCATGATACATAGGATGATATGCAGCAGGTTGCACATAATATGACTCATTTCCATACCAAGCATTTTGATTTTTCTTATTCTTATGCTTCTTTGGCTTACTAGTAGCTTGCTCATTGACAGACGACTTAGTTTTACCAATAGTCTGATTGACTTTAGCTTTATCAGCAGACTTCTTAGGACTCTGCTGTTTGGTCTTACTAGTCTGATTTCCTATACTAGGCTCTTTGCTCTTTTTAGCCTTAGGAGATTTCTTCTCCTTTAATTCTTTCTCAGGTGAAGCAGGCTTAGTTGTCTGAACATATAGAATGACCTTACTGTTGTCAGTTGATACAAATTTTTCAGTATGGTTCAGTTCAAACTTATCCTGTTCTAAAGGTATCTTTTGTTTGCTAGATATATGAGTGGATGCAACAGATGATTTTTCATGAGACTCAATAACTTTTTCAAGTTCCATGATTTTTCCTTTATAAACTTCACATTCAGCTTTCAGAGACTCATATTCTTGCTCAAGCTGTTTGTATTCAGCTGATTCCTTTGGCTTTTCAGCTAAAAGTTTCAGTGAACTATTTTGCTCTTTTAGCAATATCATCTCTTCCTTAAGCTTTTTATATGCTTCAGCAATACCAGTATTGTTAAGCATCATTTGTTCAAATGAATTAAATAATTCATTGTTAAGAGGAGTTACCTCATCCTCAGAGTCATCAGATTCCTTTGCCATCAGGCACAGGAGAGTAGGTTTTTCTTCATCAGACGATTCTTCATCAGACGTGTCTGAATCTGAATCAGATGAGTAGACAGCAGTCAGCTTTTCTGCTTCAGCCATCATTGCCTTGCCTCTCTGATGCTTTCTTTCTTTTCTCATTTTCTTCTCCTCTTCAGTGTATTTTTCTGCTTTTGGATATGGGCAGTCTTTGATGAAGTGTCCCAATTTCCTGCAGTTGTAACACATTAGTTTTGCTTTATAATCATCTTTATCTTGAGAAGAAAAGTTAGGTTTAGAAGTAGAAGCATTGTTGTATTTGTTCTTCATTTTTCTTTTGTAGAACTTCTTGAAATTATTTATCAACAGTGCAACATCTCCAGCAGTGTACTCCTTCTTGTTGAGTAGAGTGGCTTCATCAGATGAGTCCACTTCTTTGCTTTTCTGTGCTGGTCTTCTGGTGTTTTCAGCAGCAACCAGTGCAGCTGTGGGTCCTGAAGTTGAAGTTTCTTCAATTCCCATTCTAGGCAGTTTATACTCGAATGCCTTGAGTACAGAAAACAGCTCAGTAAGAGTGATTTTTCCCAAATCCCTTGATTCTTCCATTGCTGTCACATTCATGTTGAATTTTGGGGGTAGGGCCTTTAGTACTCTGACAGTGATCTCTTTGTCAGTGAAGGTCTTTCCCAGCTTTAAAACTTCATTCAGAGTTCTGGTGAATCTGGTATCCATCTGATCAATGGTTTCTCCAGACTTCATTTTGAAGTTATCAAGTTTCTCCAAAGCAACAGTGAGCTGATGCTCCTTTATTGCATCATTGCCTTCGCTCATGTCTCTGACTTTGTCCCACATCTCCTTTGCAGTCTTGCAATGTTTGACCTTATCAAACCGATCATTATCCAGGGCTTTAGTCATGATGAATCTCCCAACTTTGTCTAGATTGTAAAGCTTTATTTCTTCCGGAGTCATCTCATGAAGGTCTTTTTCCACAACCGTGTCAACCTCATTTATCTTTATGGTCTTTGTGAATCTGAATGGACCTTTAATGATACATGTGTACATGTTGTCATTATAAGCAGCTAGGAAAATCTCCATTCTGATTTTCCAGTCCTCAAAGGACATACCAGCAATGTGGGGAACATGGCTGATACAATCAATTTTTCAAAAAGTTTTGATTTTTCAAAAAGATGCTCTTTTGAAAAGTTTTGAAAACCTTTGAAAAACACTTGGATCAAGCTCGTTGATCAGGCAGCTGATTCTAATGAACCACCTGCTCTGATACCACTTGTTGGTCCCAAGTGGTCAGATGAGGTCTAGAGGGGGGGGGGTGAATAGACCTCTGAAAATTTTTGAACTTAAAAACTTTTCAGTCTTCTGTCAGCAGACTAAGCTGATGAAGAACAGTAAGCAGACTTAGCTGATCGTGAACAAATCTTGAACAGCAGACTGACCACTCTTCTTACAAATACTTAGCTGTTTTTCAGCAAAACAGTTTTTCAAAGAGTATACTTGCAGCGGATTGTTTAAAAGTGTTTTTCACAAGTAAACTAAGTTCTAAAAAGATTTTATCCCCAGTTTTGAAACTCCTTATAAAATCTTTTAATAATTCAAAGTGTTTAAATATGCAAGAGAACTTGAATGCAAGATAACACAAAGAATTTTTATAGTGGTTATATGGATAAAAATCCTTTAGTCCACTCTTCCAGATCACTTAGATTCTGGGTTATACTATAATCACACAGATTACAATATTTCTCCACTTATACCTAGACAACTAATGAAAAGGCTATAAGCTCACAATAGAAAATCACTAAGAAATTCTACTCTCTGAAGTTTGATCACTCACAAAGATGGATCACAACTTCTCACAACACTCAGCTTATTACAAGATCACTCAGATCGCAATTTTCTGTTTTCTTCAACTGGGTTTCTGTCAACAGATGACTTCCACCAGACGAGTGAGCTGTTTTGAGCTTTTGAGACTTAGACAAATTCTGCTTCAAAAACGAAATCTCTGATTGTTGTTGTGTGTCTCGCTCGTTGAAAATCAGCTCTATTTATACTTGGATTTGAATTTATGACCGTTGAAGCAAATCACATCATCAAATCCATCGCCTTTGCCAGAATCAAAAACGGCAACCTGCTACAGTACTTTTTCTGCTGTACTTTCCTGCAGCAGCATTAAATGCACTCTGCTGATACGAGGTTTTCTTCAATCATTTGCCATTACTACCCTTCTCTTACAGCATTTATTACTCCAAGTGCATTTATTACCGTTGGACTGAACTCTTGATCTCTTCTACTCTGCTGATTGAAGCAACCCATCTGATAGGCACTCTGCTGATCAAATACTGAACTAATCTAATTTGACTCGGCTGATGACCTACCTTTCTGTTCGCTGTTTCAGCATGAGATCACTAGTCTTCTGGTCTTTGAACTCTTCTGATATCTTCTTTGTTTGTTCAAGATTCTTCTAAGGGAGCTAAGCTTTCCATACTTAGCTGATTATGATGTTTTGGAAATCATCAAAATCTTCCCTTAATTACTTGTCTTCTTTGCTCTTCAACTCCATCTTCATCCAACACAGAACATAATTATCACGTGTTTACATATACATAATAAAACATATATGGTAAAAACACATTATGTTCAGGCTTTTCGTATAATAATGATGGAGTTGGCTCTGATACCACTGTTGGGTTAGTGGTTGGGTTGCCTCGATTGTTAGAACAACATACAGTGCGGAATTTTAAAATTTTTCGAAGCACCCAAGGTACCATAAATAAGAACTCCATATTATGTATACGAAAGCATAGAACAAAACACACAGAGTAATATAACAAAGGGGTTTTGCGATTTACCTCACCACAGGCTAGGTGGTGGCAACCTCCAACTCTGATTCTGAATTTGGATCTGGTTCACAGGAGTGATCCAAATGTCTCACCTCCAAAGTTAGTCCACACCAACTGGATTCTGGTAACACCTCCTAGTCTTAGGCTGAGAACTCGATCTAGGAGATTTGCTATTGCAGGACTGTGCAGATCTACTTGATAGGGCAAGATCCAACATGGTGGTACGAGGGAGAGGCGGCAGCGGCGCTAGGGCAGCTCACGGCAGCAAGGTGGCGGCGACACTAGCTTGGCGGCGCTAGGGAGGGGGCGGCGGCTAGGTCAGAGAAAAAGCTAAGGTTTTTGCTAGGGTGTTAGCTTTCTGAGCTCTGATAGAACTCTATTTATAGACTTCTATTTGACCTAGGTTTGCAAGACTCCTTATGGGCATGTCTTGCAAGCCTTTCATTTAATTAACTACTTTAATTAAATGCCCAATCCAAATAAATTAATATTTCTTTTATATAATTAATTAGCAACTTAATTAAGTTTTTAATTAATTAAGTCAACCAATTAATTAATCTCCCACTTGAATTAATACTTTAATTCATTTAATTGATTTAATTACCTTTAAATCAATTAATTCCTTTTATGTCCTTTTTCAACAGCACCGTCCAATTGTATTGTGTGTGACCCTCTGGGTTCACCATCAATTGGCAGCAGGCCCACGAATTCTTCGTGATTTATTTTACGAACAATAAATTGCTCCGGTCAATTAAACAACCTTTAATTGACCACTCCAAGAATCAAATCCTCTATTAACTCAGGAGTACCTACACTTCATGGTCGATGTCTAGCCACAAGCCCATGAAGCCCAACTTCAGGTGAATTGATATTTGTGAACCTTGTCTCATATAATTACCATGTACATACGGTCCTTCTATCGACTAATATTCCCGATCAAGACTTAGGGTGTGTGAATTGATCGGCACCTCTAAATTTGTCTCGATAACTATACTTTCTAATTCAGGATAATATTCCAGTGTGACTCTTAAATTTGGAAACCCCTTTTCCAAATCCGTCACTGACTACGACCGTAGATTCCTTTGGATATATTATTTAAGAATCGTATAGGAAATTCTCTCATCCATTACGATGAGTCAATAGATTCCATATTGGTACTAACCACTCGCGTACATGTCCATACGCACCCAACCTAGGCATGTTATGACCAAGCTAAGTGGCCTATACCTAGATCTAAGTACGCACTTTCATGCACCGAATTTGCCCTAGCACCTCAAGTCAAAGGACTAAATCGTACACTATTATAATCCTTGAGAAACATCCCATCACCGATATGCGACATGCGCTTCCACAATGGGTTTCTCTGTTCGGGTCGTTCGATGCGTTCAATCTTCCATTGAACCACCTACTCATATGCACTGGCCTCAAATGCCTTGCTCATGAAACGCTACAAATTCACTCCATGTGAATCATGCATACTTGTACAAGTCTTGGCGATTCCTACGATACCCCGTCTCGTTCGGAATCTATGACTTGGAACAATTTTAAGATTACTACCTTTGAGACTGTTTCATGATTGCACTCAGTACTGAAGTGAATCGTCCCATAGTCTAATGTAATCTAAGGGTTTCAACCAATCGCTTAAATATATTTGCGAGAGATGAAGTTGGCCATTGTTTATCCTTATACACATATAAATAAACGTGCGTATTATTATAAAATCAAAAGATCGTTTCTTACAGAGTAGACCTATTACAAGCTAATTGAACTGGCTTGCTGAGCACTATCCTATCATATACCTAAGAAAACAACACATTTGTTATCAAGTAATAATATAGATAGGTAACTAGATAGTTTTGTTACGCACCTTTACCATGACTTTGTTCTCCCGAGTATGCCATATGAGAAACACTTGCATCAGAAAATGATGTCACTGCAACTGCAAGCATTAATTTGTTGTTAGTTTAAGCTTTATTTTTCTTAACCTATAATAGAAATATTTGAAAATTCATATTTATTTATGCGAATTAAAGAACACATTTTGATGGGGGCTATTTCGCACACCTTATAATACTCGGATCAACTAGGGGATATCAGATCGGTTCGACCATACAAGCTCATCCGGGATCATCCATCGACCCGATCAGAGACGCTTCTCCTCGGCGACCAGACCACAATCCTGGCTTGAGAGGGATAGTTATGCCGAGTCCTATTAGGACTATGTTTCCATGTAAAGCTAGGGTTAGTATCATATAAATACCTAGTTAAAACGTTGTATTAAAGATACAATAAGAGCTTACGCCTACATATTTTGTCTATCTAATATCACATTGAATAGAAAAGCTTTTGCTATACTATTTACTCATTGACTCATTCGTTGTCTTGTTTACCTTTTTGTTCCTTTACATAATTGTTCTTCCTTGAGATTGATCCATCCAGAATAAAGTAACAGAGCCCTATAATTCGTACTAAACCTGACCTCATAATTACATCTTATTGATTTAATCTTACCCAACGAAAAGTGGTTAAATCAGTTGGCGCCCACCGTGGGGCCAGGTTAATTATTCAATCGACATATGGCTCGCCCAAGGAAGAGCGCCCGTAACGGAGCAAGAAGTAACACGAACAACCCGAATAACAAATCTGAGGGTCCACAGGGCAATACTGATAATAACGCCCCAATAACCAATGACAATCAGCAAGAGAACGAACATCTTCAAAATCAAGAGGAACCACAAGGAATCCCTGCTGCTGTGGTACCAGAAGAACATGCAGCTCCAGCAATCCCAGTTCCCCTGTCAGACACCCACGAGAAGCTACGACAGATTGCTATGCTCTTTAAATCACTCTGCCCAGAGGAATTACTCATACCCGAGCAGTTCCCTCGAAACCCTAGAACCACGAGGGCAAATCCCATTCAAAGGATGCCGAGGCAGGTCGATCAAATCTCTCAACAAGCTGACAGCCCGGCAAGCGAGCAACGATTGCTGCATAGTCCGCAAAGGGGCATTTCGAAACCCTCCGATGAGAACGTCCGAAGAAAAGCTGATCGAAGGAGACCACAACCAGGACGCACCGAGTCCAAAGAACATACAATAATCCCCATCGAGGATGACGTTGGTGACGCAATCCACAATCAACCACGAACTATGCGATTCTCGGAAAGAGAAATCGAAAAGATGGTACAAGAACGACTTGAGCAACGTTTACGAACTGTTCAAAACCCATAGGCCAGAACCACGAAACTCCAGGAGAGCCTAGCGGCGTGTTCTCCCTTCTGCAAAGAAATAAAAGAAGCACAGTCATCGGGACAAGTTCCTGGGCGACTACCCAGATATGGAACTACTGATCCAGATGACTATATATTTAGCTTCACAAACATAATGAACTTATATGCTCATTAGGCAGAATTCACCGCTAAATTAATGGTGACCACGTTCGAAGGACTTGCCTTGGATTGGTTCGCCAAGCAACCTACTAACTCCATATTCAGTTTCCGGGAATTATGCAACAAGCTGACACATCAGTTCGCCAGTCAGAAGAGGCAGAAACTACCAATGAGTTATTTAGAAACCATTTATCAACAAGAGGGTGAATCCCTAAGGAACTGGTTGGCAAGGTTTAATGTGGAATTACTCAAAATCGATTCCCCAAATATCGATTACATAATCTCCATTCTCTTTGACCTCGCCAAGAATAGGCAGTTTGGAAATGCCCTCAGTAGAAAGAAACCAAGGACCTTTGCCGATATTATGAGCTTGGCGTCGAAGTATATGACCCAGGAAGAGATGAACCCTTTTAAAGATAAGAACAAGAATAAAGCTCCCGCCTCAGGCTCCAAGCGGCAAGATAGAATTCCTGTCCAAAAATCCATGGATTATGAACGATCTTTTAGAAAGGGCAATGTCTTTCAGCGATTGGAATACAATCGAGACAACCAAGACAGACGACCTAATGTCTATCAAAGACTTAGATCAGCCGAGCCAGCGATCAGAAGCGGAGTTAACCAAGTAGAACACCCAAGGCTTACTGTTCCAATAGAAGAAATCTTGGCAGTACTAGAAAGGAATAATTGGATCCCGGAAGCAAAGAGAATCGCTCAGCCAAGGTCAGGGGCACGAAACTATGATCTATACTGTAGATATCACCGCACACATGGGCATCGCACTGAAGACTGTTTTCACCTTAAAAAAGAAATTGAAAAATTGATCGAACAAGGAAAATTAGATGATTACTTAGAACGGAATAACCGCAAGAGGGGAAGAAGTCGGAGCCCTCGGAATAATAACCCAAGAAGGAGTTCCCAAAGAAGGTCCCCTAATAATGGTCCCCCACAGGAGTTGAACGATGAGCAGGTTAACGGCACCATCCATACGATCTCAGGAGGACCCACCGGCGGGGACAGTCGTAATGCTCGTCGCAGGACTGCCAGATCCATAGTTGGAAACTTAAAGTACCCGAAAGAAGTATGGACGCTAGAAAGCAAACCAAAAAACGACCAGCTGATCAGTTTCAACGAAAGCGAGGTACCAAAGAACTTTGTTTGGGACATGAAAGAGGACAACCCGGACTTCCCAATGGTGGTATCGCTAGAAATAGCGAACTACAATGTCAAAAGAATCCTGATCGACAATGGAAGCTCAGCGAACATCATCTCTAAAGAGGTCCTAGCCCAGATGAACTTGGGACAAATAACATTCCTAAAGGTAGCTACGCCTTTAGTAGGATTTGGAGGTTCCGAGATAGTCCCTAGTGGCACAATAACTCTAAGTGTTTCACTCGGAAAGAAACCACGTAGGACGGTGAAGTTAGTCAAATTCTTAGTAGTAGAAACTCCCTTTACCTACAATGCAATCCTAGGGCGACCTGCCCTCAACTTATTCCGAGTTGTTGTTTAAACCTACCATCAGAAGATAAAATTTCCAACTGACATGGGAATCGGAGAAATAGTGAACGATCATTGCATGGCATGGGACTGCTACAACACCTCCTTAACTTTGGGGAACCGCTCTAGATCGATTACCCCAAGCAAAAGGAAGCTCGAAGACGACGATGACAGAATCAAAGTCGAAATCCCTAGCACCGATCGAATAGATAAAAGAGGAAATGAACCGTTAGATTTGGCCTTGAAACCACCGGAACATAAAGATGTCCTACTGGTACAAGGGGACCCAACAAAAACAACCAGAATAGGGACCGAACTGAGCAAGGAAGGGGAGTAATGTTGATCAACTTCCTTAGAGAAAACATAGATATCTTCGCCTGGAGCGCAAACGACATCGAAGGGATCGACCCTCGAATAATCAGTCATTCGCTAAAAATCGACCCCATGGCAAAACCTGCTAGACAAAAGAAGAGGAATCATGGGCCTGTAAAGGATAAAATAATTAAGGCAGAAGTAGAAAGACTACTTAAGGCAAAACAAATTCGAGAAATACACTTCTCGGAATGGCTATGCAATGTCGTGCTAGTAGCAAAAGGGGATAAAAAGGATAACAAATGGAGAATGTGCAGTGACTTCACCGACATTAATAAATTATGTCCGCGCGATCTGTATCCCCTCCCAAGGATCGACTTATTAGTCGACTCAGTCGCTGGTTTCGCGATTTTTAGCATGATGTATGCCTTCCAAGGTTTTTATCAAATATACATGGATGAACGATACCAAGAGAAAACTTCTTTTATAACCGAGCAGGGAGTGTACTGCTTCATAGTTATGCCATTTGGCCTAAGGAACGCAGGTTAGTAAACCTGATGTTCAAAGAATTGATTGGAGAAATAATGGAAGTCTACGTAGACGATATGCTGGTCAAAAGCATGAATGAAGCTGATCATGTAAAGCATCGATAATCGATGCTTCCAAATATTGAGAAAGTACCGAATGAAGCTAAATCCTGCAAAGTGCACTTTCGGTGTTAAGTCAGGAAAATTTTTGGGCTATTTGGTACATCAACAAGGAATTGAGGCAAATCCAGAAAAAATTCGAGCCATAACCGAAATGAAGCCTCCCAAAACGATCTCTCAAGTACAGAGCTTAGTAGGAAAGATCGTAGCGTTAAATAGATTCATATCCAAATCGGCTGACAGAAGTTTGCCTTTCTTCCAAACTCTTCGAAAAGCAAAGAACTTTGTTTGGACCGAAGAATGCGACCGGGCCTTCGACCAGCTAAAGGAATATCTGACGACATCCCCATTGTTGGCCAAACCGACCGAAGGGGAACCATTATACGTCTACATATCAATCTCCAACGTGGCCATTAGTTCGGTTTTGGTTAAAGCAGAAGGTTTAGAACATAAGCCTGTTTATTACTTAAGCAAGTTACTACAAGGGGCCGAGAAGAACTACTTGGAAATAGAAAAATTCGCCTTGGCCTTAGTGGTAGCAGCACGAAAACTCCGACCTTATTTTCTAACTTACAAAATTGTGGTCTTAACGAACCAACCTCTAAGACATGTCCTAGCGAAGCCAGAAGCCTCTGGAAGATTGATCAAATGGGCGATCGAACTCGGTCAGTTCGAAATTGAGTACAAACCAAGAATTGCGATAAAAGCCCAAATCTTAGCCGATTTCCTGCTAGAAACTCCAACCCAGGCAACCGAACATACCGAATCAACTAGCCATAACAACGATATCTTGATCGAAGAAAATCAAACCTAGTTGATGCACGTCGACGGTGCTTCATGCCGAGAGGGAGGAGGTGCCGTAATCAACTTTACCGGACAAAATAAGGAGGATATAAATTATGCGATAACGTTGGACTTCATCGTAACAAACAACGAAGCAGAATATGAAGCGCTGATCGCAAGAATGGAAATGGCAATCAAGGCCAACATAAAAAGCCTTAAGGTATTAACCGATTCAAAGTTAATACAGAGACAGATAGAAGGTCTGTATGAGGCAAAGGAATTTAATATGGTCAAATACCTTGCCAAAGTGAAAAAATTGGCTAAAAAATTTGAAAGTTTTGGTATGCAGAACATTCCACGCTCAAAAAATAAATGGGCCGATCAACTGTCTAGGTTCACAGGATTTCACGACGAAAAAACTGAAAGGGTGATCAACTGGTTAATTTCCAATGCGCCGGCAATCGATATCGATGAGACACCGGTCGCCGAAATGATGGAAATCGAAGAAACTGAAGTAAACTGGACGACTCCAATGATAGACTATCTTCGAGAAGGAAAATTGTCGCTCGACCAAAACGAAGCTCGGAAAATAAAATATCGAGCTCCAAAATATACATTGATAGAAGAAAAACTTTACTGAAGATCAGTATCGGGAATTCTTCTGAAATGCATCTCCGAATCTCAAACCAACGATATCCTCCGGGAGGTACACGAAGGAGATGCAGGGAATCACAGCGGAGCAAGGGCCTTGGCTTTAAAATGTCTTCGAACAGGTTATTATTAGCCTACCATCAACAATGATGCCGTCCAATATGTCCAGAAATGTCATCATTGCCAAGTCCATGCTAATATAAGTCATCAACCAGCCAAAAATATGCACCCAATACCAGTATGTTGGCCGTTCGATCAATGGGGAATGGACATCGTGGGACCTTTCCCAGCAGCTAGATCCAAGAAAGCATATGTTCTAGTCGCTGTCGAATACTTCAGCAAATGGATAGAATGTATCGCCCTAGCTCGAATAACTCAATTCCAAGTGATCAATTTCTTATGGAAGTTCATAATATGTCGATTTGGCATAAGAAATCTGAACTCTGATAATGGAACACAATTTGCGGGAAAACAGGTAATGGAATGGTGTGCAAGGCTAGGAATTCAGCAAAATTTCACTTCAGTTGGGCATCCAAGAGCGAATAGACAAACTGAAGTAGCAAACCGAGAAATAATAAAATCTTTGTGTTGGTCCCAAGTGGTCAGATGAGGTCTAGAGGGGGGGGGGGGTGAATAGACCTCTGAAAATTTTTGAACTTAAAAACTTTTCAGTCTTCTGTCAGCAGACTAAGCTGATGAAGAACAGTAAGCAGACTTAGCTGATCGTGAACAAATCTTGAACAGCAGACTGACCACTCTTCTTACAAATACTTAGCTGTTTTTCAGCAAAACAGTTTTTCAAAGAGTATACTTGCAGCGGATTGTTTAAAAGTGTTTTTCACAAGTAAACTAAGTTCTAAAAAGATTTTATTCCCAGTTTTGAAACTCCTTATAAAATCTTTTAATAATTCAAAGTGTTTAAATATGCAAACTTTAAAATATGCAAGAGAACTTGAATGCAAGATAACACAAAGAATTTTTATAGTGGTTATATGGATAAAAATCCTTTAGTCCACTCTTCCAGATCACTTAGATTCTGGGTTATACTATAATCACACAGATTACAATATTTCTCCACTTATACCTAGACAACTAATGAAAAGGCTATAAGCTCACAATAGAAAATCACTAAGAAATTCTACTCTCTGAAGTTTGATCACTCACAAAGATGGATCACAACTTCTCACAACACTCAACTTATTACAAGATCACTCAGATCGCAATTTTCTGTTTTCTTCAACTGGGTTTCTGTCAACAGATGACTTCCACCAGACGAGTGAGCTGTTTTGAGCTTTTGAGACTTAGACAAATTCTGCTTCAAAAACGAAATCTCTGATTGTTGTTGTGTGTCTCGCTCGTTGAAAATCAGCTCTATTTATACTTGGATTTGAATTTATGACCGTTGAAGCAAATCACATCATCAAATCCATCGCCTTTGCCAGAATCAAAAACGGCAACCTGCTACAGTACTTTTTCTGCTGTACTTTCCTGCAGCAGCATTAAATGCACTCTGCTGATACGAGGTTTTCTTCAATCATTTGCCATTACTACCCTTCTCTTACAGCATTTATTACTCCAAGTGCATTTATTACCGTTGGACTGAACTCTTGATCTCTTCTACTCTGCTGATTGAAGCAACCCATCTGATAGGCACTCTGCTGATCAAATACTGAACTAATCTGATTTGACTCGGCTGATGACCTACCTTTCTGTTCGCTGTTTCAGCATGAGATCACTAGTCTTCTGGTCTTTGAACTTTGAACTCTTCTGATATCTTCTTTGTTTGTTCAAGATTCTTCTAAGGGAGCTAAGCTTTCCATACTTAGCTGATTATGATGTTTTGGAAATCATCAAAATCTTCCCTTAATTACTTGTCTTCTTTGCTCTTCAACTCCATCTTCATCCAACAATTTCCCCCTTTTTTATGTTGACAAAACTCCAGCTAAGTACCTGTACCTAAACTAAAGTTTTGATCCTCAAAAATTTCTGAGATAGAAATAGTGTGTTGGATTCAAACTTGCAATTTTATAGATAATTGAACTGATTACATATTACAAGTGTTGAAAGATGAAAAGTGCAAAGTACTTAAAAGATTACAAGTATTTTTAAGATAAAGGAAAAGTCTAGCCTAAACTAGTCTTCCTCCTTCTTCTCTTCTTCTGAATTTTTCTTCTCTTCTTCAGCTTCTTCTTTCTTTTCTTCTTCAGTTTCCTTGACTTCTTTTTCAGATTCTTCATCAGACAGTTTGGAAGTTTCAGCTTCCAACTCTTCAAAGAATCTTTTCCTCAGCAGCTCTATCTTCTTGTTCTTAACATCAGGATCAAGCTGTTCTTCAGCTGAGTCTTTGGCAGCAGCTAGCTCTTTATCAGTCTTAGCTTTTGCTTCAGTTTCAGCATTGTCAGCTTCTTCTTCTTCAGTGATCTCCTCTTCTGTTAGTTTGCTTGTTCCTTCAATGTTTTGATCAGTCTTATCAGCAGAACTACTTGGAGCTTCAGCTTCAATTCCTTCCTTTTTATCAGTTTCAGTTGCTTGCTCCTCACAATCTTCCCCCTTTTTGTCATCATCAGCAGGGATGATTGGATAACTTGGTAGGATAGGAGTGATCTGAAGTGAATCACAAAGAAGCTTGATGTTTTCTTCTAGAGCAACCATCTGAGCTCCTTGCCTTAGCTGATTGATTTTGATAATATTAACTTGAGCAGCAAGGGTTGATTGGTTAGCTTCCATAGCATTCATTATGTTGAGAACATCTTCACCTTGTTCACCCAACTGAAATTGGGTTGAAAGTACCATATCAGCAGAGGATTTGAAGGCTTTGCCCATATTTACCAATGTTTCATCTTCTGCTTTGATGGCCATCTCAACAGTTTCTGTGATATCCCTCCAACCAGCAGCTGTGCTTTGAGTCCTTTTCCTGAGTACATCCATCTCTTGACAGATAGATTGAACATTCTGAGCAGTCTCCTCAATCAGATGAGTTAGGACAACATCAGCTTTTTGAGTGGGTTAACTTACAGCAGCCAACACATCAGCAGTTAACTTCTCCTGCATTTCCTTCAAAGAATTTGATATTAGTTGCTGAATGGAATCCAACAAAGATGTTTGTGCAGCCTGAGAAGTGGAAGGAATATCTGTTGGAATAGGAGGTAGAGCAAGAGGTGTTTCTCCACTAAGTTGCTCTGCTGCTTGAATTATCAGTTCAAGAGACTGATCTGCTGGACCAGAAATAGATTCAGCTTCCTTGGCCTTATCAGCATGACTAGGAGTGCTTTCCTTCTCCTTAGTCTGATCATCTTTTGCAACAGCAGCCTCCTTTTCTTTGATCTGATCAGCTGGAGTGATTTCTCCTTTCTTTGATTCATCAGCTGTGTCAGACTTGTCACCCTTGTCTCTGTTCTTATCAGATGGGTCAGATGTACCCTCTTTGTCCTTTTGTTGATCAGACGATTCTTCTTTTTCCTTGTCAGCAGGGGACTTGATCTTCTTAACAGTCTCAACTGTTTTCATCAAACCTTCATTATCTACAGCAGACCTGTGAGAAATCCATGTAAAATTGTCAAGAGGAATAAAAGGTGAGTATGGTTCCTCAGGTAGCTCTTCAAATGGTTTGATGTTTGGACCATAGACAATGTGCTTGATGTTAGGAAGAGGGACCAAAGAGTTGGGTTGTCTCTTCAGCTTCCTAGACTTCTTTGCCCAAAGCTCCATTGCTTGAGCAATAGCCAACTTGATTGATCTTTCCTTGAGGTCTTCTGATTCATCATAATCCTCAGGAACAGACTCAAAAATCTTCTTCGCTTCAGCCTTGACTATGTGACTTATTCTCAATCTTAACCTGTCCAGAAAGAATTCTAAATCAAGTGCTTGAATTAAGGATCCAGTCTCAAGCCACTTCAGCACCCAGGCTTCTTCAGCAGTGAAGGCTTTCCACTTGGCCATTTCAGCTGGACTCTTTGTCAGTCTGAATTCTCTCCATCTGTTGTATCTGATCTTTTCAGCATTGAATAACGTCAGACGGTTGATTCTTGCACCTTCAGCATCCAACCTTTTAAGGAATTCTTCAAACATAGCAGGGTCATCCCTGACAATCTCCAAAGACAATCTAATCTCCTCTCTTCTTTTTGGCTTTATCTTTGGTGCAGGCATAGCTGGTATTGGTTTGTTAGGATCTCTTTGTTCACCAATAACTACTCCACCAGTATGCTGTGGTCCATGAGCATCCTTGGTGCTTGCTTGAATAGCAGCAGCCAATTCTGCTTCCTCAATAGCGTCCCTTTGCTCTTGAGTCATCTTGCTGGCCTCTTCTTCTAGCCTTTTTAACTTTAGGCTTTTCAGCCTATCTTCTTCTGCCTTTTCTGCAGCTTTCCTTAGCTTTTCAGCAGCATCTTGTCTTTTCTTTTCAGCAGCAGTTAGGTATGTTGCAATTTTACCAGTCCTTTTTCTCCTTGATTCAGGACTTTCAACTGCTTGAAGAGGGGTTGCAGCAACAGGAGTAGGATGCAACAAGAGTGCATCTTTTTCATGTGTTGAACTAGTCTGCTGTGCTTCTTCAACTTCAGCAGATAGTGCAGCAGATGAGTCTTCTGTAGATACTCCATTTTTAGAGACAACTTCTTCAGTAGGCTTATCAGCAGGTTCTTCAACAACTAATGGCCTGTTTGCTGATGTTGTTGTTTCTCTAACTGTTGCAACTGGCTCCTCAGAGAAAGTGACCTTTCTCTTGACCTTTGATTTGGCAATTCTTTTGGCAGGGGGTTTGACAGTAGGAGGTCCCCTTGCCTCACTTCTGGTTCTCAACCTTTTCAACCTTTGAAGAGGCATTTCTTCCTCAGACTCAGTTCTTTCAAGAGAAGAGTCAGTCTTCATCTGCTCAATCTCCTTGGTGAAATCTTCAATCATCTTTTCTGGAACTGCTTCTTCAGTTTGTGCTGACTCAATCACAACAGCAGACTGTGCTGTTGGCTCAGCAGGTTGACTTGTCTGACCCTCCTTCTTTCTCTTCTTAGAAGGGGTCTTTTTGGATTTTACAGTGGCCTTTCTTTTTGGTTTTGCCACCACTTGTCTCACTGGTTCATACAATTTGAATTCCTTGCTACTGTGAGTGGTCTTTCCACCACCCATAGGACATTGCAGGGATGCAAACAGATTACTAAGTAAGATGGCATGAGAAAGCCTCTTATCACTCAGCAGCTCATAGACGTGAGCAGCCCAGTTAACTTTCAGTCCATAGTATATGCAAACCATGGTGTAGTACCTTTTCCTTGGTAACCCATCTAGTGAGCTCGTGCTACAATCCAGCACCTTCGCAATGATGTCTGCGAACCTCTGATACTCATCCTTTAATTGAGTTTTCATCAGAGTTCCAGTCATCTTTTCTCCCTCTTTCGCACAAATTGCCCAAAATTCATCTTCTTTTTCTGACCCTAAGCTGGTCACATCTCCTCCCTTATCTGCTAACTTGTAAATTTCACTAAGAACATCAGCAGAAATAGCAATTTTCTTACCACCAATGACAGCCGTCATAACAGTGTCATTTTTCGAGAATTCCCTGGTCTTGTAGAAGTGATCAACATCTTCTAGGTAAACCCTATCTTCATGCGCTTCAAGAACAGGAACAAGTGATGCCTCTTTGATTTTCTCCAGGAGTGAGCGCATCAGATCAGTACCCGAAAAGTGAAATTTGTTGTAGCTTAGGTATCTTCCATCAATAATCTTTTCCATTTCTGAGATTAGTGAGTAGAATTCTACAAAAGCAATAAACTTTCGAAACAGGAGAGCTTGAGAGTTAGAGAAATTGAGAGTGTTTGAGTGCGTAAGATGACTGTGCTGTTCAGATCGGACTTTATAGGTTTCCTTTGATTTGGTTATCGTGATTAATCTGAAACGTTGATCTAATCTGACAGTTTTAAATCGTGTGAATGGGAGTTGCGGATTTCAAATTTTAATATTTTAATGTCAGACAGGCGGGAAACTCAAACGTTACTTATCTGTTACTTATAAAAGCGTGTTTCTAAAAATGCGACTTTATAACCATGCTTATATAAGACATCAGATGAGTAGAGTTTAACTTATCTGACAGACGAGTGATCTGATATCTGTTATTACTAGAGAATGCCAATAGCTAGTAATCTTCCTCTGCTGTTTGTCAATCCAACAAGATAAAATAATCTTCAGTCTTCAAGAATTAAGAACATATCTTCTGATAGCTTAACTTCAACTAACTGTCATTAACTGATTTCATCTTTAAAACAGAAGTACCGCTAGTCTTACACGTTCCCCCTGACTTTAAGAATCCATAAGCTAACTAGTCTGTTGAAGGTTAATTCTTGAATATAATAGTGAATAACTAAGCTGTTGAACTTCAGTTTTCTGATGAGTTCCCCCTCAGCTTATGCATCCAATTTAAGTAGTCCTAGCTCAGCTCTTAGAGTTGAAAACCTTACTTCACTTAAAGGTTTAGTGAAGATATCAGCAATCTGATTGTCAGTATGAACATACTCTATCATAACATTGCCTTTTTCCACATGATCTCTAATGAAGTGATGCTTGATCTCTATATGTTTAGTCCTTGAATGACTTGTAGTGTTCTGAGTAAGAGAGATTGCACTTGTGTTGTCACAGTAGATTGGAATTCCACTGATTTTGATATTGTAATCTTCTAGTTGATGCTTCAACCAAAGTATCTGTGCACAGCAAGCTCCAGCAACTATATATTCAGCTTCAGCAGTAGATATAGAAACTGAGGTCTGTTTCTTACTCATCCATGAGATCAGACGACTACCTAAGAACTGACAGGCACCTGTTGTGCTCTTTCTGTCAATCTTGCAGCCAGCAAGGTCTGAATCTGAATAACCAATAAGTTCAAATCCAGATTCTCTAGGATACCACAATCCCAATTCTTGAGTGCCTTTAATTTATTTCAATATCCTCTTGGCAGCTAAGAGATGAGATTCCTTGGGGTTTGATTGAAATCTTGCACAGACTCCAACTGAGTACATTATATCAGGTCTACTTGCGGTTAGATACAACAATGAACCAATAATGCCTCTATATTTGGTTATGTCCACTGATTTGCCATCTTCATCTTTATCCAAACGAAGACTTGTAGACATAGGAATGGTAGCAGTTGAGCTAGTTTCCATACCAAACTGTTTGAACAGATCTCTTGTGTATTTTGCTTGGCTGATGAATATTCCATCAGGCAACTGTCTAACTTGCAGACCAAGAAAATAATTAAGTTCACCCATCATGCTCATTTCAAACTTATTCTGCATCAGCTTGGAGAACTTATCACACATCTGTTGATTAGTTAAACCAAAAATAATATCGTCCACATATATTTGCACAAGTAATATATGATTTTCCCATTCAATTGTAAACAAGGTTTTATCTACCTTACCTTTATGAAATCCTTTAATTAAAAGAAAATCAGATAGGGTATCATACCATGCTCTTGGAGCCTGTTTCAGTCCATAGAGGGCTTTCTTCAGACGATATACCTTGTCCTCTTCTTGATAGACTTCAAATCCAGGAGGTTGTTCAACATATACCTCTTCTTGCAGTTCTCCATTGAGAAAAGCAGACTTCACATCCATCTGATAAACAGTGAAGTTCTTATAAGCAGCATAGGCTAGAAACAGTCTGATTGCTTCAAGTCTTGCTACTGGTGCAAATGTTTCATCAAAGTCTATTTCTTCTTCTTAGCAATAACCCTTGGCCACTAATCTTGCTTTGTTTCTGGTAACAATACCATCTTCATTCATCTTATTTCTAAAAACCCATTTAGTGTCAATTACTCTTTGATGACTTGGTCTAGGAACTAAGTACCAGACTTCATTCCTTTCAAATTGATTCAACTCTTCTTGCATAGCCTCTATCCAGAAGGAATCATTTAGAGCTTCTTCAATTTGCTTAGGCTCTATTTGAGTTAGAAAGGTGACAAACATAGCATCTTGTGTAGCAGCTCTTCTTGTTCTCACTCTATCTAAAGGATCACCAATTACTAATTCAGGTGGGTGATTCTTGAGCCATCTGAGATCAGGTTGTAGATCAGGATGTTGTCCTCTGTCTTGATCTTGCAACACTACTGTTGGAGTTCCAGTAGTAGTTTGTCGAGCATTTGCAGTCTGTTGAACAGTCTCTGGTCTGTCAGCTGTTTGCAACTCGTCTGTTAGACAATCAGCACTGTGATTTTGAACAGCACTTGAGTTAGCAGCTGAACTCAGATTAGGTAGTATGATGGGAACATATTCTTCATTTCTTCCAATGTCTAATTTCTGTAAATCAGTAGACAGATCTTGGTTAACATTTTGATTCTTTTCAGAAGATTGACTTGGCTCATCAAATACTACATGGATAGATTCTTCTATTAGTAATGTTCTTTTGTTAAAAACTCGGTAAGCCTTACTAACAGTTGAGTATCCTACAAAGACAGCTTCATCAGCCTTTTCTGCAAATGCAGTAAGGTGATTTTTCCCATTATTCAATACAAAACATTTACAACCAAAAATCTTAAAGTAATGAATGTTTGGTCTTCTGTTGTTCCAAACTTCATATGGAGTCTTGTTCTGATTTTTGTTGATCATACATCTGTTTTGGGTAAAGCATGCTGTATTTGTTGCTTCTGCCCAAAATCTTTGTGGCAACTTAGCTTCAGCTATCATGGTCATGACAGCTTCTTTTAGTGTTCTGTTTCTCCTTTCAGCAACACCATTCTGTTGAGGGGTTCTAGCAGCTGAATACTCATGATGTATTCCCTTGATATTACAATACTCTTCAACAGTAGAGTTTGTAAACTATGTCCCTCTATCTGATCTGATCTTCAATATTTTGATACTCTTCTCATTCTGGATCAGTTCCATCAGATTGGTAAGATGTTCCTTGGTTTCACTTTTCTTCTTCATGAGAATCACCCAAGTATATCTTGAATAATCGTCCACAACAACTAGGCAGTATTTCTTTCCACCATTGCTGACTGGATCAATGGGTCCAAATAAGTCCATATGTAGTAGCTCCAAGATTCTTTCAGAAGATTGGTGCTTCTTGCTTTTGAACAATGACTTGATTTGTTTACTCTTCTGACATGCATCACAGAGCTTGTCTTTGCTCATGACTGCTTTTGGAATCCCTTCTACCAGATCATTCTTGATTAATCTGTTTATGGTCTTGAAGTTTAGATGATTCATTCTCTTGTGCCATAGCCAGCTAACTTCACTTGGTGCAGATGCCACCAAACAAACACTTGAATTCTTATTTGCAGAATTCCAGTCGACTATGTAGATATTTTCTTGTCTACTTCCAGATAAGATTACCTTCTTTGTACCAATCTGTTCAACATAGCACTTATCTGTTGAGAAGATGACTGAATATCCTTTGTCACAAAATTGAGAGGGTCCTGAAGGATTAGTTTCACCTTTGACAACCCAAGATGTTGATGTCTTAGGCTTCTTGGGTTTCTGAGCTTTGACAGGAGCATGAACAGCTTTATTTTTATCATAGTTATCAGATAAGTCATGTTGATGATCAGTATGATAAGGAAAATGTTCATAAGCAGGGTAGGGTGCATGATAAGCAGGGTATGCATGCATTGGATGAGCAGGGTAAGGTGCATAGTAACCTGGAAATTGAGGTGCATGATACATAGGATGATATGCAGCAGGTTGCACATAATATGACTCATTTCCATACCAAGCATTTTGATTTTTCTTATTCTTATGCTTCTTTGGCTTACTAGTAGCTTGCTCATTGACAGACGACTTAGTTTTACCACTAGTCTGATTGACTTTAGCTTTATCAGCAGACTTCTTAGGACTCTGCTGTTTGGTCTTACTAGTCTGATTTCCTATACTAGGCTCTTTGGTCTTTTTAGCCTTAGGAGATTTCTTCTCCTTTAATTCTTTCTCAGGTGAAGCAGGTTTAGTTGTCTGAACATAAAGAATGACCTTACTGTTGTCAGTTGATACAAATTTTTCAGTATGGTTCAGTTCAAACTTATCCTGTTCTAAAGGTATCTTCTGTTTACTAGATATATGAGTGGATGCAACAGATGATTTTTCATGAGACTCAATAACTTTTTCAAGTTCCATGATTTTTCCTTTATAAACTTCACATTCAGCTTTCAGAGACTCATATTCTTGCTCAAGCTGTTTGTATTCAGCTGATTCCTTTGGCTTTTCAGCTAAAAGTTTCAGTGAACTATTTTGCTCTTTTAGCAATATCAATTCTTCCTTAAGCTTTTTATATGCTTCAGCAATACCAGTATTGTTAAGCATCATTTGTTCAAATGAATTAAAGAATTCATTGTTAAGAGGAGTTACCTCATCCTCAGAGTCATCAGATTCCTTTGCCATCAGGCACAGGAGAGCAGGTTTTTCTTCATCAGACGATTCTTCATCAGAGGTGTCTGAATCTGAATCAGATGAGTAGACAGCAGTCAGCTTTTCTGCTTCAGCCATCAGTGCCTTGCCTCTCTGATGCTTTCTTTCTTTTCTCATTTTCTTCTCCTCTTCAGTGTATTTTTCTGCTTTTGGATATGGGCAGTCTTTGATGAAGTGTCCCAATTTCCTGCAGTTGTAACACATTAGTTTTTCTTTATAATCATCTTTATCTTGAGAAGAAAAGTTAGGTTTAGAAGTAGAAACATTGTTGTATTTGTTCTTCATTTTTCTTTTGTAGAACTTCTTGAAATTATTTAACAACAGTGCAACATCTCCAGCAGTGTACTCCTTCTTGTTGAGTAGAGTGGCTTCATCAGATGAGTCCACTTCTTTGCTTTTCTGTGCTGGTCTTCTGGTGTTTTCAGCAGCAACCAGTGCAGCTGTGGGTCCTGAAGTTGAGGTTTCTTCAATTCCCATTCTAGGCAGTTTATACTCGAATGCCTTGAGTACAGAAAATAGCTCAGTAAGAGAGATTTTTCCCAAATCCCTTGATTCTTCTATTGCTGTCACTTTCATGTTGAATTTTGGGGGTAGGGCCTTTAGTACTCTGACAGTGATCTCTTTGTCAGTGAAGGTCTTTCCCAGCTTTAAAACTTCATTCAGAGTTCTGGTGAATCTGGTATCCATCTAATCAATGGTTTCTCCAGACTTCATTTTGAAGTTATCAAGTTTCTCCAAAGCAACAGTGAGCTGATGCTCCTTTATTGCATCATTGCCTTCGCTCATGTCTCTGACTTTGTCCCACATCTCCTTTGCAGTCTTGCAATGTTTGACCTTATCAAACCGATCATTATCCAGGGCTTTAGTCATGATGAATCTCCCAACTTTGTCTAGATTGTAAAGCTTTATTTCTTCCGGAGTCATCTCATGAAGGTCTTTTTCCACAACCGTGTCAACCTCATTTATCTTTATGGTCTTTGTGAATCTGAATGGACCTTTAATGATACATGTGTACATGTTGTCATTATAAGCAGCTAGGAAAATCTCCATTCTGATTTTCCAGTCCTCAAAGGACATACCAGCAATGTGGGGAACATGGCTGATACAATCCATTTTTCAAAAAGTTTTGATTTTTCAAAAAGATGTTCTTTTGAAAAGTTTTGAAAACCTTTGAAAAACACTTGGATCAAGCTCGTTGATCAGGCAGCTGATTCTAATGAACCACCTGCTCTGATACAACTTGTTGGTCCCAAGTGGTCAGATGAGGTCTAGAGGGGGAGGGGGGGTGAATAGACCTCTGAAAATTTTTGAACTTAAAAACTTTTCAGTCTTCTGTCAGCAGACTAAGCTGATGAAGAACAGTAAGCAGACTTAGCTGATCGTGAACAAATCTTGAACAGCAGACTGACCACTCTTCTTACAAATACTTAGCTGTTTTTCAGCAAAACAGTTTTTCAAAGAGTATACTTGCAGCGGATTGTTTAAAAGTGTTTTTCACAAGTAAACTAAGTTCTAAAAAGATTTTATCCCCAGTTTTGAAACTCCTTATAAAATCTTTTAATAATTCAAAGTGTTTAAATATGCAAACTTAAAAATATGCAAGAGAACTTGAATGCAAGATAACACAAAGAATTTTTATAGTGGTTATATGGATAAAAATCCTTTAGTCCACTCTTCCAGATCACTTAGATTCTGGGTTATACTATAATCACACAGATTACAATATTTCTCCACTTATACCTAGACAACTAATGAAAAGGCTATAAGCTCACAATAGAAAATCACTAAGAAATTCTACTCTCTGAAGTTTGATCACTCACAAAGATGGATCACAACTTCTCACAACACTCAGCTTATTACAAGATCACTCAGATCGCAATTTTCTGTTTTCTTCAACTGGGTTTCTGTCAACAGATGACTTCCACCAGACGAGTGAGCTGTTTTGAGCTTTTGAGACTTAACAAATTCTGCTTCAAAAACGAAATCTCTGATTGTTGTTGTGTGTCTCGCTCATTGAAAATCAGCTCTATTTATACTTGGATTTGAATTTATGACCGTTGAAGCAAATCACATCATCAAATCCATCGCCTTTGCTAGAATCAAAAACGGCAACCTGCTACAGTACTTTTTCTGCTATACTTTCCTGCAGCAGCATTAAATGCACTCTGCTGATACGAGGTTTTCTTCAATCATTTGCCATTACTACCCTTCTCTTACAGCATTTATTACTCCAAGTGCATTTATTACCGTTGGACTGAACTCTTGATCTCTTCTACTCTGCTGATTAAAGCAACCCATCTGATAGGCACTCTGCTGATCAAATACTGAACTAATCTGATTTGACTCGGCTGATGACCTACCTTTCTGTTCGCTGTTTCAGCATGAGATCACTAGTCTTCTGGTCTTTGAACTTTGAACTCTTCTGATATCTTCTTTGTTTGTTCAAGATTCTTCTAAGGGAGCTAAGCTTTCCATACTTAGCTGATTATGATGTTTTGGAAATCATCAAAATCTTCCCTTAATTACTTGTCTTCTTTGCTCTTCAACTCCATCTTCATCCAACACTTTGGAGAAAAGATTAGGGGCAACCAAAGGAAGATGGCTAGACGAACTCCCAAGAGTACTTTGGGCTAATCGAACTACGGTCAGAACTTCAACCGGGGAGACCCCATTCAGTCTAGTATATGGCTCGAAAGCTGTTATTCCAGTCGAAACACTAATTCCGACACCAAGAATTGAAATGTATGACGATCAGGAAAACGGAAAGGCAAGAGAAAATGATATCGATTTAACAGAAGCCTTAAGAGAAAAAGCGGTTGTACGATTGCAAGTGGCTAAATCAAACATGGAGAAAGCCTACAATCAAAAAGTACGCATACGAACCTTCAAAGAAGGAGACTTGGTCTTAAAAAAAGGTAGAGGTATCCAAGCACGTAGGAAAATTACAACAGAATTGGGACGGACCGTACGTTGTCATTAACGTAGGAAAGAAAGGTGCATACAAAATCGCACACTTGGACGAAACCCCCTTACCTCGAACCTGGAATGCAGTCAACCTAAGGTGATACAATGGAAAATAAATTCTAGAAATCATCCTTATTACTTTCTTTTAAATTTTGTTTACTTTATATTTTCCATTGTAATAAAGGCCATGGCCTGAGATTCAGTGTGAAACCCCAAATAAATTTTTCAAAAATAGATAATTTTTAAAAGTATTATTATTTCAAATATTTATAAAACATACCAAAAACTTCTAATGATACCCCATATGGTCGCTAAATTTTCAATAAAATAGTGCTAGTCTAAATATTATTACCTTCTCAATTTTTGTGCTAAACAAGTCATAAAATCCATAAAATCTATGAAACAAAATATTAAAGCTCATGGTATATAAAGTGAAAGACTAAAATAAGTATTAGAATAAGATGGTGGATATTCTACTAGTTTATGATTTAATGATTAAATTACTCAATTATAAAAAGTTTAAATCATAATTCATCATGTCAAAACTTATTTATACAAACTATATAACCTTAAATTATGTGATAAATATATTAGTTCCCAAATCTTATAAAAGTATATGAGAAACAAAGCATGAGAAAATTTATTGTAAACTAATGCATCTTATAGTTATAATTAATCAATCTTCTTAGGTCAAGTGAATTATCGTATTTAAAGATCTTCAAATCTTATGTTTCCCAAACAAATCCTTAGGGAGACATTAATTTTCCCAAAATGCCCCTAATTTCCCCTATAAATGAATGTCTGCCCCTTACCATTCATTCACCCCATTCCATACACACTACACACACCCACACACTTTCACTTCATTTCTCACTTCCCTACCATCTTCTCCAAGCTCCCCTTCTCCATACACACTACACACACCCACACACTTGCACTTCACTTCTTCACTTCTCTACCATCTTCTCCAAGCTCCCCTACATAAGTAAAGTATCTACACACCTAAAATATGTAATATAGAGTTCCACAAATAATTTTAATGTCCTTAATAAGTAAAATTCAGGGGAAACTTGAAGAAGAAAAGCAGGGCAGCCCCTGTTTTACTGTAGCAGCATTTGATGGTTCGATTGAGGGCCTTAATGGACGAATTTCTTCGAACTGAATCACGGCCATGTAGCCCTTTGAGTGTAGAACAAATTCACTTTGGCCCTTCTTGAATATCATCATCACACAAGGAGTAATTGAGGTATGAACTAACGCTGCCCTAATCTGCGCACCTTTCGTATTTAGGCCATAATCTGATATTGGCTTGGTCTTTTATTAAAATAAATAAATGGTTGGAAAGGCAACAAACAGTAGATTATGGTTGTGGTGGCGGTGTCGACCACCTCCGGCGCATCAGTACGTTGGTGGCGCGATTTCTGAACAGTACCGGCGAGTGGGTCACACACGCCGAGACTGCTTTGGGTGTTTTGATTCTTTTGGGTTATTTGCACAAGTTTTGGCCTTCTATCCTTATATTAAACACTTTGATACTTTATTAATCAAATAATATGATTAATAGTTGATTTAAAATTCCATATTGAATGAATATATATTAACTTTGATGCTACTTCTTGTTGTTAGACACCATTAAAGAACCTTTAACTTCTTAATGTCTATTAACTTGAATATGGTTGAATATATTTTTTATGGTCTTATAACACTTTACCTTGTATATTATGTGTTAGAATATTGGATTAAACTTTGATTAACTTTCAATTAATATATAGCTAGGCCTCCAAGAATTCTTTTGGGCGATCTAATAAATAATCCGGGACTTTTTGAGCCTTTTATATGTTTGAGTTATTTTCCCAAACTTTGGCCTTCTATCTTAATATAAACCACTTTGATGCTTGAAGGTTAAATTAGGATGCTTATTATATGATCAAAATGTGCAAAATGGATAAATATAGATGCTAGTTCTTTTTGTGGGATTTAATTGAAAAACTTATAACTTCTTGAAAACTATAACTTGAATAAAGTTGATTCTTTCAATTCAAAATATTTTATTCAACTTGAATACTATCTAGGCTTCTAAAAGAGTACTCTTGGATGTTGTTCCAAGTTTGAACATTAACTTGAGATTGTCAAAACTCAAGTACTAAGTGGAACTAGTTTGAGTTAGAAAATCATATAATTCGATTTAACATCATTTTGATACATGTTCAGAAAGTTATTGAAATCACAAGCATAACTGCCGATGTTAAATGAAAACATGCTACAAGCAACTGGTTGTTTGTTTTACTTTTTACACATTAACATGGTGAATTTACAAAAATACATGCTTGAAATGAATAATAAATTTATGAGTTAGGCACGATTAGGTTCACGTACAAAATAATCACAAGTATAGGATTAATGGTTGAATTAGTGGTATAAGATGGATTTGAAAAGTATAGTTTATGGTTGGGATACAAATATTGATATTGTTTACTTGAATTAGGTCTCGGAGATACGCCAACATTTAGACTTGAAGGCGAGGTTTCCCGTTCTTTGTGTAGCCATCTTGGCACAACGCCCTGAGGAAAAAGGACAAGATTTTGTGATTCATATGCCTCTTTCTTCACTTCTAACAATTCAATACGTATCAAATATTTTTAATAATCTCTCTCTCAATTACGTTTCTTGCTATATTCCATTTTATTGTGAATTCGAATCTACAATGCCGTATGTCAAATTTGTTCAACGCATTTTGGTACTTATGATATTTTGCTATTGAACATTATTCAAGCATCCACTAGTTATTCGATACTTCGTTATTTCTAAAGTTGATACTAATTCCTTATGATCTTGCCATGAATAATTTTCTATATCTTTTCGAACTCAACTCACTCTTGTCTGACAATTTATCATCTGCTGATTTGGTTATACAACATCCTGATAGATTTTGCTCTGCGTGGTTATCAAACACTTTCCATGTATGTTCTTGTTGATCGTCAAATGCTATCTTGGTATTGAGCCGTGTATGAACAACGGACTACATCCGGATTCTAGTTCAATTTATTTCATTTATTAATACCCTTGGGGACGCCCTTGGGAAGTTGGGCCCTGGGACTAACAGAGGTGACTGTTGTGCGGCATCGGGCCGTCAGTGTATGGTCTCTTTGTTTAGTACCCCTCCGTGATTCAGTTTCGCGCATAGTTGGAGGTAGCTGTGCTCTGAGCTGGATCGGCATGCGCCCGGGCATGCCATCTGTTTTGTTCTCGAGGTAGCTCCTCGATGGGAGGTATAAGGTAGTTACAATGGCTAGGGGATATAAGGTGGTGCCATAAAAGTAAATACAGATGCTGAAGGTATGTGCTATGTGGACCTAGATATTACCCTGTAACTTCTGAGTGGTTATCCGTGAGGAAACTCCAGTGTTGCGCCACACTGTGACTTGGTCTGGTGTATCCTTGTGAAGTTACGAGGGAGATACCTCTAGAGTCCGTAATAGTCATTCCTAAAATCCACATCTGACATGTTACATGCTCAATATCTTTCGGTTCATTATAATTCTTGTCACTACCATTTATTCGGTATCTTTTCTTCAGTTCATTACCATTCTATTTAGTTCAATTACTCATACTTTCCTATTTTAAGTTCTCGTTATCTCTCTCATCATATTATTTTTATTATTATTGTTTTCATATCTTTATTTGTTCAAGTTCATGAATTAAATCTCACTATTTTAAACACGACTTACTCTTCCTTTTATCTTCCTTTGTCCTTTCCTCAGAGATATGGGATGCAAAAATGTTATATAGAGTGGGAGTATCACATATCAACTTAAACTTGGAGCACACCTTGTTGATATATATTTGGATATACGCGATCTATTGATAAGGGTGATTTTGTGATTAGCTACAACGGAGTCTAAATAGTGAAATTTATGGAAGAATTACAATTAATCAATGTAGCCTTCAAGTTTTTGTATCTTCACATTATTGATCTAAGCTATGTGGAATGTTGTGATTCAGTTTAGTAGGTTTTCGATCGACAATTTAGGTGGCGACCACCGTGATCATATAGTGTGATATACATAAATGAGTGTTATTGTACTATCTGGTCAGAGTGGGGCGTTACATGTGGTATCAGAGCATTGGGATATGGTTCTGGAATATTTGCTCTGAATATAGATGATATGCTACGAGTAGATTTATTTGGTGATGTTTAGACATATAATTTTGGATTGAAATGCTTGGGGTTCGTAAATAACATTTTATTAATTTTTTTTAGTGTCCTTAGGATTTGAGGCCAAGAAGGGATTGTGGAATTAATCGTGTGTCAAATAACGATATAACACTATTCGGTTAGAATTATTGATTAATTTATCAGAATTCCGCTTAGAAATAATACTGGTGTTCGGTTAAGACATTTTAAAAAAAATATATTAAGCTTTAGAAACTATAATTGAAATTAAGCTAGTGAGTTACTTAGACCATGATTTGAATTCCATTTGATTAGGACTTAAAAGTTCGTATTATTCTCTTTTGACATTAGCTTCCCCTAGAAAATTTAAAGTTACTTGATATTGATATAATGGCCCTAGTTCTTTTGAGACTTCTATCGAACCAATACAAAAATTTTCACCGCCCTTCTCTTAATCCTTAAAAATACGAATTTCATCTAATGTCAATTCAGGGGATGATATTGTGGTCTCAGGTCAGGAATCCATGCAAAGACAAAGAGCTTTCTTCCTACAACAAACGTTTCAATCAATGAGTATACTTGCGAAGCCACATTTTCTTCCTTGATAGGAGTGCTTGAAAGTGGTAATATTCCCTTGGTCTTAAAAAAAAAAACAAAAATAAATAAATAAAAGATTTTTTTTTTTGGCAACTTCATATCCACAAGTTGAACCATTGCCTTCAACCGGACCATTGCATCGATGTATAATTTTTATATCTAGAAGCACTTGCTATAGAGGAGTTTATGTTTGTGTGTATTATACCAAATGGACCCTTTAGCAACAATTTAAATCGTCTTAATTTTCATTTGATCATCATTTTGAAACTTTGTCATTTTGGGATCTTTCATAAACATCATTCAGCTTTGCTTGTTTTGATATTATGACCTATCAGAACATTCTTTATGTCTACATGAATAAAGATTCTTTTTCCTGCTATTTTTTTTCAAATAATCAAAACACCACTATTTCCTTTGTTATCGTTCCTTGGTTTCTGATTTGATGGGGGCTATTTCGCACCCTACATATTACTCGAATCGAACGAAGATGTTAAGATCGATTAGACCAATCCGAGCAGATCAAGATCGTCTAACAGACCCGGCCAAGCACAGCTCTCTTCGATCTAAAGATAATACTCCGGACCCATGAAGGATATTTGGGCCGAGTCCTATTAGGACTATGATTCCTTGTAAAACTAGGTTAAACATTGTATAAATACCTAGTTAATGATTGTATTAGACAACGACGGAATCCCTTGACTTCAAGAATACACAAATATTCTCTGCCTAAGGCACTACAACTGAATAAGATTTAATATTATTCATAGTATCTTGATCTCCATATTGATGTGTTAGTAGCTTTATTTGTGGTTTTACTTCTTGTTCTTGATTATTGCTTTTCTTTGTGATTGATCCATCCGGAATAAAGTAACAGAGCCCTACTAAATATATACACAAATATCGTAAACCCCACCGATATTACAAATTCACTGATATACAATTAACCCGACGAAATCCGGTTAAATCAGTTGGCGCCCACCGTGGGGCTAGGTTAATTATTCGAATCGACACATGGCTCGCCCAAGGAAAAGCGCTCGCGTTGGAGCGAGAAGCAATACGACCACAGGTCACAACACATCTGAAGATCCACAAGACAACAACGATAACAACAATCCAAACACCAATGAAAACCTCCCAGATACCCGTTCCCGTCAGCAGGAACACCAAGGAGGTCTTACCGGTACAATACCAGAAGAACCGGAGCTCCCCGAAATACCCGCTCCTCTCCCTGGCGCTCAGGAAAAACTGAAACAAATAGCGATGCTCTTCAAGTCACTCTCTCCAGAAGAATTGCTAGTTTTAGACCAAATTCCTCGAAACGTTACGGCTCCCGGGGCAACTCCCACGACAGGAGCGCCGAGGCCGAACGAACGGACCTCTCAACAAGCTGACAGCCCAGCAAGTGAACGTCGCTCGCTGCACAGCCCACAGCAGGTCAATTCTAAACCCTCCGACAACCGTCCCCAAAGAAGAACTGGTCGAAGAGTACCACAAGCAGTTCGCAGCGGATCGAAGGAACGAACGATCATCCCAATCGAAGATGATATAGATGATACAATCCCCTATCGACCGAGAGCGACTCGATTCTCAGAACGAGAAATTGAAAGGATGGTACAGGAGCGACTCGAACAACGATTACGATCTGTGCAAAACCCCTGGGCCCGGACCACAGAACTCCAGGAAAGCCTTGCGGCTTGCTCTCCTTTCTGCAGGGAAATAAAAGAAGCACAGTCCGCAGGACAGGTCCCGGGAAGACTACCCCGATATGATGGAACCACCGACCCGGACGATTATATCTTTAGCTTTACGAACATAATGAATTTGTACGCCCACTCCGCCGAATTCACCGCCAAGCTAATGGTAACAACATTCGAAGGACTCGCGCTGGATTGGTTTGCCAAACAGCCGGCCAACTCTATATTCAGCTTCCGAGAATTATGCAATAAACTAATACAGCAATTTGCCAGTCAGAGGAGGCAAAAACTTCCGATGAGCTACCTAGGAACCATACACCAACAAGAGGGAGAATCCCTAAGAAATTGGTTGGCAAGGTTCAACGTAGAATTACTCAAAATCGACTCGCCGAATATCGATTACATAATTTCTATCCTCTTCGACCTCACTAAAAATAGGCAGTTTGGAAACGCCCTCAGTCGAAAACAACCGAGAACGTTTGCTGACATTATGAGCTTGGCCTCTAAGTATATGACCCAAGAAGAGATGAATTCCTTTAAGGATAAAAACAAAAACAAGGCCACCACCTCAGGCTCCAAACGGCATGAGAGGTTTCCTACCCAAAAACCTTTGGATTACGAGCGATCTTCCAGGAGAGGTAATGTTTTCCACCGACTGGAATACAACAAACAACATAATTTCTACCAAAGACCAAGAAACCATGATCAACCAATCAGAGGCAGGGTGAATCATGTAGAACACCCAAGGTTAAATGTTCCAATGGAAGAAATATTGGAAGTCCTAGAAAGAAATAACTGGATTCCCGAAGCGAGGAAAATCGCGCAACCGAGACCAGGCTCTCGAAACTACGATCAATACTGTAAATACCATAGGGCACATGGACATCGAACGGAGAATTGTTTTCACCTTAAGAGAGAGGTTGAGAAACTTATCGAGCAAGGAAAACTTGACGAATACATAGAGCGAGATAATCGTAAAAGGGAAAGAAGTAGAAGCCCTCGGAATGTTGATCGAAGGAGAAATTCTCGTCAAAGATCACCTGAACGACGACCTATTCAGGAGTCGAACCACGACCAGATCAATGGAACTATCCATACGATCTCCGGGGGTCCCGCGGGTGGAGATAGTCGCAACGCCCGGCGAAGAACTGCCAGGTCCATAATTGGAAACTCAAAATACCCAAAAGAAATTTGGACCTTGGAAAGCAGGCCGTCAAACGATCAGCAGATCAGTTTTAATGAAGGCGAAGCACCTAAAAATATTGTCTGGGACGCAAGGGAGGATAACCCCGACTTCCCTATGGTAATATCACTGGAAATAGCAAATTACAATGTCAAGAGAATCTTAATAGATAATGGGAGCTCAGCTAATATTATCTCCCGAGAAGTTTTAGCCCAAATGGATTTGGGGCAGATAAACTTGCAGAAAGTAGCTACGCCATTAATAGGATTCGGGGGGTCCGAAATCATCCCCAGCGGAACGATAACCTTAAGCGTATCGCTCGGAAAAGTACCCCACCGGACAGTGAAGCTAGTAAAATTTCTAGTAGTAGAAACCCCTTTCGCTTATAATGCGATATTGGGACGACCTGCTCTCAATCTATTCCGAGCTGTTGTCTCTACATATCATCAGAAGATAAAGTTTCCAACCGATACAGGCATCGGAGAAATAACAAACGACCATTGCATGGCTTGGGACTGCTATAGTACTTCGTTAACTATGAAAGAACATCCTAAGTCCATTACTCCGAGCAAGAGAAAGATCGAAGGCGATCTCATTAGAAATGAGTTTGAAATTCCTAGTACTGATCGACTAGATAAAAAGGGGAAAGAACCGCTAGACTTATCTTTGAAACCCCCTGAACATAAAGATATAATTCTAGTAGAAGGCGACTCATCCAAAAAGACGAGAATTGGTACAGAGTTGAGCGAAGAAGGAGAAATAATGCTGATCGACTTCCTCAGAAACAATGCCGATGTCTTCGCTTGGAGCGCAAATGACATTGAAGGAATTGATCCTCGAATAATAAAGCATTCCCTAAAAATAGATCCTTTGGCGAAACCCGCCAGACAGAAGAAGAGAAATCATGGACCGGGGAAAGATAAAATTATCAAAGCCGAGGTAGAAAGGTTACTCGAGGCAAAACAAATCCGAGAAATTCATTTCTCAGAATGGCTATGCAATGTCGTACTAGTCGCTAAAGGAGATAAAAAGGATAATAAATGGAGGATGTGTAATGATTTCACCGACCTCAACAAATTGTGTCCGCGCGACCCTTACCCCCTGCCAAGGATCGACTTATTGGTCGACTCGACAGCTGGCTTCGCATTATTCAGTATGATGGACGCCTTCCAAGGGTTTTACCAAATATACATGGATGAAAGGGATCAAGAAAAGACCGCATTCGTAACCGAGCAGGGAGTATATTGCTTCATAGTAATGCCATTCGGCTTAAGAAATGCCGGAGCTACTTACCAAAGGTTAGTAAACCTAATGTTCAAAGAATTAATCGGAGAACTGATGGAAGTCTACGTGGACGACATGCTGGTCAAAAGTATGAACGAAGCAGATCATGTAAAGCATCTCGATCGATGCTTTCAGATCTTAAGAAAATATCGTATGAAGTTAAACCCGGCAAAATGCACCTTTGGTGTCAAATCAGGAAAATTCTTGGGATATCTAGTTCACCAACGCGGAATAGAAGCCAACCCAGAGAAAATCCGAGCCATAACTGAAATGAAACCTCCTAAAACTATCTCTCAAGTACAAAGCCTAGTTGGAAAGATCGTAGCATTAAACAGGTTTATATCAAAGTCTGCGGACAAAAGCCTCCCTTTTTTCCAAACTCTCCGAAAGGCAAAAGAACTTTGTTTGGACCGAAGAATGCCATCAGGCCTTCGAGCAGCTCAAAGAATATTTGACTACACCTCCGATGTTGGCAAAACCAACGGAAGGAGAACCATTGTATATGTACATCTCCATCTCCAATGCAGCGATTAGTTCAGTACTAATTAAAGTTGAGGGCTTAGAGCATAAGCCCGTATACTATCTCAGCAAGTTATTGCAAGGGGCGGAGAAAAATTACTTAGAAATAGAAAAATTCACACTGGCCTTAGTGGTGGCTGCACGAAAACTCCGACCCTACTTCTTAACTTACAAAATCATCGTTCTGACGAATCAGCCGCTAAGGCAAGTTCTAGCAAAACCAGAAGCCTCCGGTCGACTAATCAAATGGGCCATCGAACTCAGTCAGTTCGAGGTAGACTACAAACCAAGGATTGCCATCAAGGCCCAAGTGTTGGCCGATTTTATATTAGAAACACCGACACAGGCTACTGAATCATCGAGCTGCCCCAACGAGGATGTTTTGATCATTGAAGATCAAACTTGGCTAATGCATGTCGATGGTGCATCATGCCGAGAAGGAGGAGGCGCCGGAATCAACTTCACCGGACCAAATAAAGAAGATTTAAATTACGCGATAACACTGGACTTTGTTGTGACAAACAATGAAGCTGAATATGAAGCATTAATCGCAGGAATGGAGATGGCGATCAAAGCCAATATAAAAAGTCTTAAGGTACTCACTGATTCAGAATTAGTGCAAAGACAGATAGAAGGCCTATACGAGGCTAAGTAATTCAACATGGTCAAATACCTCGCCAAAGTGAAAACTCTAGCTGAGAAATTTGAAAGTTTTAGTATCCAGAACATACCACGTTCGGAAAATAAATGGGCCGATCAGCTATCAAAATTCACAGGATCCCATGACGGAAAGACCGAACGGGTGATCAACTGGTTGGTCTCTAATACACCAGCAATCGACATCGACGAAACTCCAGTAGTCGATATAATGGAAATCGAAGAAGCCGAAGAAAACTGGATGACCCCAATGATAGACTATCTTCGAGAAGGAAAATTACCACCCGACCAAAATGAAGCTCGGAAAATAAGATATCGAGCTCCGAAATATACACTGGTAGAAGGAAAACTCTACCGAAGATCAGTATCAGGGATTCTTCTAAAATGCGTACCTGAATCACAAACCATCGATGTACTACGAGAAATACATGATGGGGATGCAGGAAACCACAGCGGATCAAGGGCATTGTCTTTAAAATGTCTCAGGACGGGTTACTATTGGCCGACCATCAATAAAGATGCCGCTAAATATGTCCAAGAATGTCATCACTGCCAGATCCATGCTAACATATGTCATCGACCAGCAGAAAACATGCACCCTATTCCAGTTTGTTGGCCATTCGATCAGTGGGGAATGGACATCGTGGGACCTTTCCCAGCGGCCAGATCTAAGAAATCCTATGTCCTGGTCGCCGTAGAATACTTCAGCAAATGGATAGAATGCGTCGCCCTCGCCCGAATAACCCAATTCCAAGTTATCAATTTCCTATGGAAATTCATAGTTTGTCGATTCGGCATCCCAAGGATCCTTATCTCCGATAATGGAACTCAGTTCGCGGGGAAACAGATAATAGAATGATGTACAAAACTTGGAATTCAACAAAATTTTACCTCGGTAGGACATCCTCGAGCAAATGGACAAACTGAAGTAGCAAACCGAGAGATAATAAAATCTTTGGAAAAAAGATTAGGAGCAGCCAAAGGAAAATGGCTTGATGAACTCCCAGGAGTATTATGGGCTAATCGGACCACAGTAAGGAGCTCAACTGGGGAAACCCCATTTAGCTTGGTATATGGGTCGGAAGCGGTTATCCCTGTGGAAACCCTAATCCCAACGCCAAGAGTAGAAATGTTCGATGACCAAGAAAATGAAAAGTCAAGAGAAAACGACATTGATTTAACAGAAGCTTTAAGAGATAAAGCTGATGTACGCTTACAAGCCACTAAAGCTAATATGGAGAAAGCATACAATCAAAAAGTACGCATCCGAACCTTCAAAGAAGGAGATTTGGTCTTGAAAAAGGTAGAAGTATCCAAGCATGTGGGAAAGTTACAACAAAATTGGGATGGACCTTACATCGTCATTGGCGTGGGGAAGAAAGGTTCATACAGAATTGCACACTTGGATGGAACTGCCTTACCAAGAACCTGGAATGCTGTCAACCTTAGGAAATACTATGGTAAATAAATTTTAGCACATTATAATGCATTTTTTACTTTTTACTTTATCAAATTTCAATCTTTGTAATAAAGGCCTTGGCCTAAAAGTTCAATTATTAAAGATTTCTTTGGCACTCTATATATATCGATTATATCGGTTAAACATTCATCGGAATCGCGCAATCATGTTGTCAGAAACAAAACGAGTTGAGTAAACATTGATCCGCTCAATAAAAACTCCTCGATATATCTAAAGACTTTTTGGTTAGAAACCTAAGTCTACAATCAAAAACGAGTTGAGTAAACATTGATCCGCTCAATAAAAACTCCTCGATATATCTAAAGACTTTTTGGTTAGAAACCTAAGTCTGCAATCAAAAACGAGTCGAGTAAACATTGATCCGCTCAATAAAAACTCCTCGATATATCTAAAGACTTTTTGGTTAGAAACCTAAGTCTACAATCACAAACGAGTTGAGTAAACATTGATCCGCTCAATAAAAACTCCTCGATATATCTAAAGACTTTTTGGTTAGAAACCTAAGTCTGCAATCAAAAACGAGTCGAGTAAACATTGATCCGCTCAATAAAAACTCCTCGATATATCTAAAGACTTTTTGGTTAGAACACCTAAGTCTACAATCAAAAACGAGTTGAGTAAACATTGATCCGCTCAATAAAAACTCCTCGATATATCCAAAAGACTTTTTGGGTTAAAAACCTAAGTCTAATCAAAAAGAGTCGAGTATACATTGATCCGCTCAATAAAAACTCCTCGCTCAAACTTATCGATCCAAAAAACTTTTGGGTTAAAAACCTAATCAAAAAGTGTCGAGTATACATTGATCCGCTCAATAAAAACTCCTCGCTCAAACTTGTCGATCCAAAAAAAAACTTTTGGGTTAAAAACCTAAGTCTAATCAAAAAGAGTCGAGTATACATTGATCCGCTCAATAAAAACTCCTCGCTCAAACTTATCGATCCGAAAACTTTTGGGTTAAAAACCTAAGTCTAATCAAAAAGAGTCGAGTAAACATTGATCCGCTCAATAAAAACTCCTCGATATATCGAAAAGACTGTTTGAGTTAAAAACCTAAGTCTAATCAAAAGGAGTCGAGTAAACATCGATCCGCTCGATAAACACTCCTCGAACTATTTAAAACGATCAAAAAGACTTTGGGTTAAAAACCTAAAGTTCTAGATTATGACAAGTCGAGTAAACATTGATACGCTCAATAAAAACTCCTTGATCTGTTCCTAACGATCTAAATGATCTGCTAAAGTTTTGAAGATAGACTAAGTATAAAACCGTCTGATGAAGCTACTCATAAGTAAATTATGACAGAATTAACGACAAGGAAGATACGAGGAATAAAGTATATTTTATTCATCAAAACAGTTACATACAAAATCATACGTTACAAAGGCCTACATACTACTTAAAGATCATTACAATGTGTAAATAAGATGATCCTCTGTTATCGGCGATCTTCACGACAATGTCCACGGAAACACCAATCTCCTCCCTAGTACCTCGTCGATTATGATAAACCACCTAAGAAGCATGCTGCTCAGGATGGTCGACTTCTTTGGTTCGACGGCCAGGCTCTGAAGATCAAATGTTCTTCCAGACGAAATGAACATTACCAGCCAGATAGCTAAGCAATGCTCACTCACCCGCAAGAAGATACTGCTTTTACTTTATCTATAAAACATTTTACTCTATAGCAGCATCTCTTCGGGACCGTCGTGAAACGGTAAGCTTACCAGCCACCCCGGTGGTCTATCACTCCTGAGGTTACATCGAAGAACAGGGGTGACTGGCAAGTATGAACCCACCATGTGCAAACGAAAACCACGGACCTCTAGTATGATGAAGACTAATGCAGAGATCTCATGGGACCCGTCGATACAAGGTAGGCTTGGCATGGGACCCGTCAATACAAGACTGGGAACGACTTCACTATTTTGAACAAATAATTCATAGTAATGAGATTTCTTGAAAACAATGGGATCAGAGGGCAGAATAAAATCTAAGGAATTTGAGATCTCCATCCTTTCTGGGTAAATTGCAAATAAAGAATATAAACAAGCCCCCTATTTATAGGGGTAGATCTGAGAGATCCAACGGCTGAAAAAGTATTTGATCAACGGACATAGATACGACCCTTTGACTCCCCGTAATAAATGCAAATAAGATGGAACGGCACCATCTGTTCGCCTCAATTGATCGACAACGAGAGAAGTCATGGATCGAAGCGATCACCCAGAGAACACAAGTAAACCTAAAGAACTCCAGACCGGTCATACTGGAACGAGCATACTTCATGAAAGATAGTTTAAAAACCTAGAAGCCACAAACGAAGTGACATAAGCTTCAAAATCACAGCAAAAACGACAGTAGCTCGATAAAAGATATAAGACAAAAGATCAAACCCTTCACAATACGAGGGACGTCATTGCCTCATACTATGACTGACCATTAACTAAGCTTTACAGAAACTCCTATGGAGTCCAAGATATCTGACATAGAAATCAGGAGAATAGTCCTCCTATTTCTAAACGGCAAAGACGTCACTGCCTAACATACCAAAGAATTGCTTAAGAGGGTCAGAACAGGGTAGATCTGGCTAAAACACCTACATTTTCCAATTCCTCCCATATCAAGAAAGGGATATAATGGTACACTAGCCAAGGAACATATCGTTCAAAAATTGATGCTGAGGAATATAAGGATTTGGAAAAGATTGAAAGCGACATTTTTCTGGAGAATGACGTAAAGAAAACCGAAGATCAACAGAGGGACAATAACCTCTTTATATAAGTTTTAGATCGCAAAAAGACAAAAGTACAAGGCTTAGATTGAGCATCGACCAAGATGATGAGCATTATCGATATGAATAACCTATTGCCAAAATTATGACGTAAAATATACTGGTGCGTATAGACCAAAGGAATATACTGGATTTTGATCAACAAAAGGTCCTGACTTGCTGAAGCGAACATTATACTTATGCAAAAAGGAAGCATGAGCGTAACAAAGTACATATACAAAAGACAATTGATCAGGCAAGAATCTGCCTACAAAAAGATCATCGTTTCCAATTTTTCCTCCCATTACAAAAAATTTCAGCCCAAGTAAATACACAAACGTCGGGCCATAAAAAAAAAAAAAAAAAAAAAAAAAAAAAAAAAAAAAAAAAAGAGACAGTCCAAGGCCTGCCAGGTCGAGCAAAGGTCACTGAGAAGAACGGTCAGCAGGCCGACTACCAGAAACAGCTTTCCGAGGAGTCAGACTCCCAGCAAAAGCCATCAATTCTTCTTGACGCTTTAGATAACCGGCGTCATAACCTTCCTCATAGGACTGCCGACGAGATTCTTCCGCCAGAATAGCTGCCTGAGCTAAATTATCTCTCTCCTTTTCAAGGACAACTTTTTCGGCCTCCAATTTTTGAAGATCATCTTTATCAAGTTGCAGCTGCAACTCTAAACCCCTGCTTTTAGCTTTCTCGGACTCCAACTGACCCTGAAGAACTCTCCGACAACTCCACAGTTCGTCGTTTTGCACACCCAGCTGGAGTGCAAAATACTTGCCCTAAAAACAGAAAGAGTAAGAGAAACCGCCTTACAACAAGGAATTCTAAACGAAGAACAGGAAAAATATTCGAAATATATTTACCTGCTCACATATCTTCACCAAAGATTGAACAAGGCGAACATTGGAGGTACCTCCGAGCTTCCTCAACTCGCCAGGCAAAATAGTACTCATACCTAGGTCCCATGACAAAGCATCAGGTTCAACAGAACCAGGCAGTTCGCTGGTCAAAGGGACACCATCAGAACGTGGAGTCTCCGACAAAAGAATGTCATTAACTTGCTGAAGAATGCATCGATCATCTAATTGACGAGGAGATTCTCTCCCGTCGGGACTAACAGAAATTTCCTTGCCCGAAGCAGAAAAAATGGTTCGGCGGCCAGACCTGGAACCGGTTCGACCTCCGGAAGGTCCCCCCGACTCAAAGGAGGTAGTCATCACTGTAGTATCATTAAACAAATATTCTGGGCAATCCTGCACAATAGATTGTGTTACGGAAGGATTGACAAAAAAGCCATCACCAGTTTGCCCTCCGCTGGTGATTGGGGCAGTAGAAACTGACAAAGGAAGGGAAACAGTAAAATTCCCCCCATGAAAAACATGCTCAAAGGAAGGAGCATCTGAGCTAACAGCTATGTTATAAGCTGGTTCCTCGTTGGACATATCGCCAAAAGCAAACCGACCAGGCGAAGGCATGCTTCCTACTTGAGTTGAAGCGGGATGGATTGGTTCAGGAAACGACGAATTTACCACAGAGAGAGGTTCAGAAACAATAACACTGGTATCGATCTCCGACCTAATTGTTTGGGACGAACGAGAAGGCTCCATCGACGGTCCGTCTCTTCGATGCCTTTTGGATCTGGTGTCCCGAGCGCCCTCGCGGGAAGGTCGCTTCGAAGTATTGCCAAAGAGGTTACTCATGGTCGGATTATGAAAATAAACAAATTAATATCGAGAAAATTTATCGACTAAGTAAAAAACGAGTATTCTGTCAAGAGAAGAGTATAGCAGTAAAAACAAGTCAAGTTTTTACCTTTCGTATTTATACTACACGAAAGGACGCGTCAGACCTAAAGAAAGGGCGCGAAACAGGAAAAATGACCTTGGAGCAAACGCTAGAATATGAAAAGACACACGCATAATGATTACGCCAGATTTAATGACTTGTCTGAATTATTACGGCGAAGCCGAAGAGACACGACTGTCAGAATACGAAACGTTTAGCGTACAAAGAGAAGAAAAGGTAAAATTACAATTAATACCTACGAGTAAAATAATTACAAGGATCATTAAAAAATTCACTGTTTTAAAGAAGCCTGCTCGCTATCCGAAATTCTCTGGTCGGTACCGACGACCTCAGTCGTACCAATATCCTCTTCCTCTTCTTCCTCGACTTCGGGATCAACAAAAGTATTATCAAGCTCTTCGTTGACGTCAGAAGGAGGAATTGGCAATGGGTTTCCAAATTCTTCGACAAGGTGAGCTAGAGGAAAACCTTGATATAGAACATCTGGGACCTCAGAAGAAGAATAAAATTCACCATAGCGATTCAACCGAATATGAGCGGCCTTAAAATACTCTTTTCGACGATCATCGATCATCTCCAGAGCGACCAGCTGATGAATCGCCTTCTTAAAAGTATTTTCAAGTAAAGGACCGACCATCCGATACACCAACGCCGTATGAACAGGAGAGTTGAGAAATTCGCGAACAACACTTTCGTCAGACTTCCTAACATATCGATCTCTTTGCCTAAGAGGGACATCGTTTTCGTACTCCTCTAAAGAAGCTTCGAGGCTTGACACTTGAGATTCCAGCTCACTAATTCGAGCCGTGCTCTGTAACTGAAATTCCTCTAACTTTCTAGCCATTTGATTGGCCTGCTCTTGAGCACGAGAAATCTCCATCACCTTGTTTATTATTTCCTGGTCTTCAGTCCCAGTAGCACAAGTCTCTACGGTGGGAACCAAAGAAGATGTTGAGGGACCAACCTCTGAACCGGAGGATTTACGAAGCAAAGCTTTATTCTTCTCATCCAAGAACTCGCACTGTTGTTTCCAAAGTGCATTCTCATAGGCGTATGACGTAAGACACGTCTTAGTCTGAACAAGCAAAGAGGGCAAGAAAAAGAGATTGATTAGTAAATTAAGGAAGACACTTAAAGTTATCTGTTAACATGATTAAAGGAAAAGGATATCACCTTTTCAGCATAAAGACAAGCTCGTTGGAATTTCTCCAGAGGATCCTTATGAAGAAGTTTATTCAGATCACAGGTAAAAACACCAGACAAAAGAACACGAGTTGCCTTATCGATCGCGTTCTCATTATCATCGTGGATAAGAGAGTCCTTCTCGGAATAACCAGCGGCTCTCTTTCCCTCCAAATGTTCCTCGATCATTTCGACAAGAGTAGGTCTTGGGTGTTTTTCTCCGACTAAAGAAAGATCCTGGCCGGAACGTCCATAATAACTCCTCTTCCTATCGACTGGATTATTAGTTGGATGAGGCTTCGACCAGGTGTGACATCCTCGAACGCCTAAAGATGTTCTAAGAGAAAGAGGAGGATAACCAGGTCCCGTGCCCTGACGAATAGGGGGCTCCTGAGGAGATTCTGATGATTCCTCTCTGTCCTCTTCGGATTCATGATCTAACTCCAACTTCCTTTTTCGTGACGCTCTCTGCTCAATAGGCGCATTCTCGGCGGATTTAGAAGATTTTGAAAGCACCATATTTCCCTTCGAAGAATGTCGAGAATTCTCTACCATATCAGCTGAAAAAGAAATTAATCATAAATTATGTACCTTCCCAATAAATGATATCATCACGATACTAAGATCAAATAAATTACTAACCAAGAGGTTCGGATGGTGAATTGATGGGAAAACTATGAATGCTTAACCCCGCCTTACGAAGGAAAGTTTCCCCGATCAAAAGAGCACTTTGAAATTTGTTGGCACGCAATTCGGAGATATCAGCGATAAACTTAGCATCATCGGGAATCAGTTCGCCTGTCGCTAAGCGACCTCCGGAAATCCAACTAGAACCATGATCCCACGAAAAAGGCACACTCGTACCATCCGCTAAACGAAGATTAGACGGAGGACGAACAAAGAAGAAATGAGATTTCCATGAGGGATTACTAGAAACAGGGGCATCAAAGATTGCTCGGCTAGGTCGTTGGCTAGCGAAGAAATATCCACGATTTGAAGAACTAGAAATATTAAAGCGGAAAAGTTGTGTAAAATTACGGAAAGAGGGTTTAAACCCCTTGGCAATCATCAAAACCGAAAAGCAAACTACAAAAGCAACGGAATTAGGAACCAACTGTGTCAAGCACACACTAAAAGTTTTCAAAACTTCCAGAAAGAGGGGAGACAAAGGAAGACGAAGTCCACTGTTAAAGTGAGCCGTATAAAAGGCTCGACATCCTTCCGGGGGATTTGTGACCCTATCAGCAGAGGAAGGAAGAATTATCTCAGAACCTTCCGGAAAATATTTGGTATAGTTATTCACAACCTCCGGAAATGTCTCCGCTGTATAAGCGCAAGCGACGTCCTCAATTGGTTCAGAAATTTGAGGAACAGTGCCTTTGCCCTTTTTGGCTCGGGCCGCCACATCCGCGTCAGTAAGGATCCGTACCTTAAAAGTATCCTCTACAGGGATGGCAAAATCAGTCACACTAGATTGCAACTCCTCCTCGTTGTCGGGGGCGACAACCTCTCTAGAAGAAGATCTTCTCACAGAAGCCATATATCCTGGTTCTCGGAAAATGAAGGTCAATAAACGGAAAAACTTAGCGTGATGAGCGACTAATCAAGAAAATGAGTACGAGTTATAAGGAAGTATAAAAGAGAAATGGCGAACTATAGCGTCACCTATTTATAAGAAGATGAGAAATAACGTTTCGAACTTATGGCAACTACTGATATTCCCGCCAAAAAGGGAAGGATATGAAAAGTTTCCAGAATAGACGCGTGGCGATCCGTAACTGGACAGAAAAAACGACTGTCTATGATATGTAGCACTCTTTTCCTTATTTAAGATTTTTTCCCACTGGGTTTTTTCTTAAGTAAGGTTTTTAACGAGGCTCCATTCATAGAAAAGAAACAGTCGTAAAGATCTATCTACTTCTACGAGCTTCTATTATCTATACGCTCGAAGAAGTGAGGGAGTACTGATGGGGGCTATTTCGCACCCTACATATTACTCGAATCGAACGAAGATGTTAAGATCGATTAGACCAATCCGAGCAGATCAAGATCGTCTAACAGACCCGGCCAAGCACAGCTCTCTTCGATCTAAAGATAATACTCCGGACCCATGAAGGATATTTGGGCCGAGTCCTATTAGGACTATGATTCCTTGTAAGACTAGGTTAAACATTGTATAAATACCTAGTTAATGATTGTATTAGACAACGACGGAATCCCTTGACTTCAAGAATACACAAATATTCTCTGCCTAAGGCACTACAACTGAATAAGATTTAATATTATTCATAGTATATTGATCTCCATATTGATGTGTTAGTAGCTTTATTTGTGGTTTTACTTCTTGTTCTTGATTATTGCTTTTTTTGTGATTGATCCATCCGGAATAAAGTAACAGAGCCCTACTAAATATATACACAAATATCGTAAACCCCACCGATATTACAAATTCACTGATATACAATTAACCCGACGAAATCCGGTTAAATCATGATTCAATTTACTGCTTCTTAACCCCAAGTCCTAGTAGCAAATGTGCTTTGAGGGATATAAATGATAACTTATCTGGATCATATACCATCCAATGCATATCAAGATACTTGAATAAATAAGATAGATGATTCATAAGATAGATTTCATATCTATTATGGTTAGAATAGATAACCACATGTCTAAGTTTTTCTAGGTTATCTTATTATTGAAGTCATCAAAATTGAAGAATAACTAACGAGAATATCTCCTACCATCAAGAGCTAAACTAGATTACCCTATTATTCATGAATTTGTTGATTCAGTGGTGACACTAATTATATATTTCAATATGACCTAACTATAAGCTATTTATCTACTTGCTTCTATTTCCTTATGCGATTTTGGGTCAGATAGGTAGCTCACCAAGAATAGTCTACATTGCAATAGGCCAATTTTCTATGATCCCATCTCAAGGCCGATATCTGAGGCTACCCATATATGACTTAAAATAATGAAGTTTTTCTGGTACACAAATCTTATGCCATTTCATCTGCTATAGTTACCTCGAATTCGAATTCCGTCACCCTAATCTCTCAATCCTAATATTGTGATAAAGTGAATTATTCTCTTACTCGAAGTTGTTCATTCTTGATCGTCAAATGGTGTTGTGGAGCTAGATGGATTTACTCAACACCCATACATTAATTTTTCATTCATATTCCTTTAATTTTATCCTTCATGAATCATATGAACTACACTCATTACTTCATACCATTTATATGTTAATAGTGTTCCCATGATTTCTCGAATAAATTATTTCTCTTTCTAATTCATGTTTCTTAAATTTTGAATTACCTACTACTTCGGAACTTTATTCTAACTCAAAAACCAAAATTTCATATAAGTTATTAAAAATGTCATTTTTTTTTACTTCTATAAAACATTACATTATAACCATTACTATATTGATTTAGTAACTATTACACCTTATAATTTTTCTACAAGTATAACACAATTTTCATTTTTCTTATTGCTTAAAACTTCAACTAACATTTGATATCATTCTTTTTAATTTTTAGTGCATGTCTAACATCCCATTTCCTCAATTGATAGTAAAGCTTCTAGTCCCCATATCAGACTATCATTTTACAACTATATTCTATAATCTAATTTTTTATATGAAACTTAAAAAAACTTTTCATCTTCAAAATATGATCTCTTAATTTTCATTCAAAATTGTCATACACAATAATTATTTTCTTAAATAGTTTTATCCATTATGATTTGCGCTTATCTCACTGATTAATAGATATCATTAGTCATATATATACTTATTACTTTATTCTAACAAAGTATGTTACTGTAGCGTGAATTATTTTCATGCATCATTCATCATGAGGATTTAGAAAGATCGAATAAGTAGAATTTGGGGACCAAATTCTTTAAGGGGGGGAGATTGTGAAACCCCTAATAAATTTTTCAAAAATAGATAATTTTTAAAAGTATTATTATTTCAAATATTTATAAAACATACCTTAATGATACCCCATATGGTCCCTAAATTTTCAATAAAATAGTTCTAGTCTAAATATTATTACCTTCTCAATTTTTGTGCTAAACAAGTCATAAAATCCATAAAATCTATGAAACAAAATATTAAAGCTCATGGTATATAAAGTGAAAGACTAAAATAAGTATTAGAATAAGATGGTGGATATTCTACTAGTTTATGATTTAATGATTAAATTACTCAATTATAAAAAGTTTAAATCATAATTCATCATGTCAAAACTTATTTATACAAACTATATAACCTTAAATTATGTGATAAATATATTAGTTCCCAAATCTTATACAAGTATATGAGAAACAAAGCATGAGAAAATTTATTGTAAACTAATGCATCTTATAGTTATAATTAATCAATCTTCTTAGGTCAAGTGAATTATCGTATTTAAAGATCTTCAAATCTTATGTTTCCCAAACAAATCCTTAGGGAGACATTAATTTTCCCAAAATGCCCCTAATTTCCCCTTTAAAGGAAGGTCTTCCCCTTACCATTCATTCACCCCATTCCATACACACTACACACCCCCACACACTTTCACTTCATTTCTCACTTCCCTGCCATCTTTTCCAAGCTCCCCTTCTCCATACACACTACACACACCCACACACTTGCACTTCACTTCTTCACTTCCCTACCATCTTCTCCAAGCTCCCCTACATAAGTAAAGTATCTACACACCTAAAATATGTAATATAGAGTTCCACAAATAATTTTAATGTCCTTAATAAGTAAAATTCAGGGGAAACTTGAAGAAGAAAAGCAGGGCAGCCCCTGTTTTACTGTAGCAGCATTTGATGGTTCGATTGAGGGCCTTAATGGACGAATTTCTTCGAACTGAATCACGGCCATGTAGCCCTTTGAGTGTAGAACAAATTCACTTTGGCCCTTCTTGAATATCATCATCACACAAGGAGTAATTGAGGTATGAACTAACGCTGCCCTAATCTGCGCAGCTTTCGTATTTAGGCAATAATCTGATATTGGCTTGGTCTTTTATTAAAATAAATAAATGGTTGGAAAGGCAACAAACAGTAGATTATGGTTGTGGTGGCGGTGTCGACCACCTCCGGCGCGTCAGTACGTTGGTGGCGCGATTTCTGAACAGTACCGGCGAGTGGGTCACACACGCCAAGACTGTTTTGGGTGTTTTGATTCTTTTGGGTTATTTGCACAAGTTTTGGCCTTCTATCCTTATATTAAACACTTTGATACTTTATTAATCAAATAATATGATTAATAGTTGATTTAAACTTCCATATTGAATGAAAATATATTAACTTTGATGCTACTTCTTGTTGTTAGACACCATTAAAGAACCTTTAACTTCTTAATGTCTATTAACTTGAATATGGTTGAATATATTTTTTATGGTCTTATAACACTTTACCTTGTATATTATGTGTTAGAATATTGGATTAAACTTTGATTAACTTTCAATTAATATATAGCTAGGCCTCCAAGAATTCTTTTGGGCGATCTAATAAATAATCCGGGACTTTTTGAGCCTTTTATATGTTTGAGTTATTTTCCCAAACTTTGGCCTTCTATCTTAATATAAACCACTTTGATGCTTGAAGGTTAAATTAGGATGCTTATTATATGATCAAAATGTGCAAAATGGATAAATATAGATGCTAGTTCTTATTGTGGGATTTAATTGAAAAACTTATAACTTCTTGAAACTATAACTTGAATATAGTTGATTTTTTCAATTCAAAATATTTTATTCAACCTGAATACTATGTTGATTAAGTTATAAAAATGGATTAAACATTTGATCCAATTTAATAAAAAGACTGTCATGAATAAATACTATTTAGGCTTCTAAAAGATTACTCTTGGATGTTGTTGCAAGTTTTAACATTAACTTGAGATTGTCAAAACTCAAGTACTAAGTGGAACTAGTTTGAGTTAGAAAATCATATAATTCGATTTAACATCATTTTGATACATGTTCAGAAAGTTATTGAAATCACAAGCATAACTGCCGATGTTAAATGAAAACATGCTACAAGCAACTGGTTGTTTGTTTTACTTTTTACACTATAACATGGTGAATTTACAAAAATACATGCTTGAAATGAATAATAAATTTATGAGTTAGGCACGATTAGGTTCACGTACAAAATAATCACAAGTATAGGATTAATGGTTGAATTAGTGGTATAAGATGGATTTGAAAAGTATAGTTTATGGTTGGGATACAAATATTGATATTGTTTACTTGAATTAGGTCTCGGAGATACGCCAACATTTAGACTTGAAGGCGAGGTTTCCCGTTCTTTTTGTAGCCATCTTGGCACAACGCCCTGAGGAAAAAGGACAAGATTTTGTGATTAATATACCTCTTTCTTCACTTCTAACAATTCAATACGTATCAAATATTTTTAATAATCTCTCTCTCAATTACGTTTCTTGCTATATTCCATTTTATTGTGAATTCGAATCCACAATGCCGTATGTCAAATTTGTTCAACGCATTTTGGTACTTATGATATTTTGCTATTGAACATTATTCAAGCATCCACTAGTTATTCGATACTTCGTTATTTCTAAAGGTGATACTAATTCCTTATGATCTTGCCATGAATAATTTTCTATATCTTTTCGAACTCAACTCACTCTTGTCTGACAATTTATCATCTGCTGATTTGGTTATACAACATCCTGATAGATTTTGCTCTGCGTGGTTATCAAACACTTTCCATGTATGTTCTTGTTGATCGTCAAATGCTATCTTGGTATTGAGCCGTGTATGAACAACGGACTACATCCGGATTCTAGTTCAATTTATTTCATTTATTAATACCCTTGGGGACGCCCTTGGGAAGTTGGGCCCTGGGACTAACAGAGGTGACTGTTGTGCGGCATCGGGCCGTCAGTGTATGGTCTCTTTGTTTAGTACCCCTCCGTGATTCAGTTTCGCGCATAGTTGGAGGTAGCTGTGCTCTGAGCTGGATCGGCATGCGCCCGGGCATGCCATCTGTTTTGTTCTCGAGGTAGCTCCTCGATGGGAGGTATAAGGTAGTTACAATGGCTAGGGGATATAAGGTGGTGCCATAAAAGTAAATACAGATGCTGAAGGTATGTGCTATGTGGACCTAGATATTACCCTGTAACTTCTGAGTGGTTATCCGTGAGGAAACTCCAGTGTTGCGCCACACTGTGACTTGGTCTGGTGTATCCTTGTGAAGTTACGAGGGAGATACCTCTAGAGTCCGTAATAGTCATTCCTAAAATCCACATCTGACATGTTACATGCTCAATATCTATCGGTTCATTATATTTCTTGTCACTACCATTTGTTCGGTATCTTTTCTTCAGTTCATTACCATTCTATTTAGTTCAATTACTCATACTTTCCTATTTTAAGTTCTCGTTATCTCTCTCATCATATTATTTTTATTATTATTGTTTTCATATCTTTATTTGTTCAAGTTCATGAATTAAATCTCACTATTTTAAACACGACTTACTCTTCCTTTTATCTTCCTTTGTCCTTTCCTCAGAGATATGGGATGCAAAAATGTTATATAGAGTGGGAGTATCACATATCAACTTAAACTTGGAGCACACCTTGTTGATATATATTTGGATATACGCGATCTATTGATAAGGGTGATTTTGTGATTAGCTACAACGGAGTCTAAGTAGTGAAATTTATGGAAGAATTACAATTAATCAATGTAGCCTTCAAGTTTTTGTATCTTCACATTATTGATCTAAGCTATGTGGAATGTTGTGATTCAATTTAGTAGGTTTTCGATCGACAATTTTGGTGGCGACCACCCTGATCATATAGTGTGATATACATAAATGAGTGTTATTGTACTATCTGGTCAGAGTGGGGCGTTACATGTGGTATCAGAGCATTGGGATATGGTTCTGGAATATTTGCTCTGAATATAGATGATATGCTACGAGTAGATTTTTTTGGTGATGTTTAGACATATAATTTTGGATTGAAATGCTTGGGGTTCGTAAATAACATTTTATTAATTTTTTTTAGTGTCCTTAGGATTTGAGGCCAAGAAGGGATTGTGGAATTAATCGTGTGTCAAATAACGATATAACACTATTCGGTTAGAATTATTGATTAATTTATTAGAATTCCGCTTAGAAATAATACTGGTGTTCGGTTAAGATATTTTAAAAAAAAATATTAAGCTTTAGAAACTATAATTGAAATTAAGCTAGTGAGTTACTTAGACCATGATTTGAATTCCATTTGATTAGGACTTAAAAGTTCGTATTATTCTCTTTTGACATTAGCTTCCCTTAGAAAATTTAAAGTTACTTGATATTGATATAATGGCCCTAGTTCTTTTGAGACTTCTATCGAACCAATACAAAAATTTTCACCGCCCTTCTCTTAATCCTTAAAAATACGAATTTCATCTAATGCCAATTCAGGGGATGATATTGTGGTCTCAGGTCAGGAATCCATGCAAAGACAAAGAGCTTTCTTCCTACAACAAACGTTTCAATCAATGAGTATACTTGCGAAGCCACATTTTCTTCCTTGATAGGAGTGCTTGAAAGTGGTAATATTCCCTTGGTCTTAAAAAAAAAAACAAAAAAAAAAAAAAAAAACAAAAATAAATAAATAAAAGATTTTTTTTTTGGCAACTTCATATCCACAAGTTGAACCATTGCCTTCAACCGGACCATTGCATCAATGTATAATTTTTATATCTAGAAGCACTTGCTATAGAGGAGTTTATGTCTGTGTGTATTATACCAAATGGACCCTTTAGCAACAATTTAAATCGTCTTAATTTTCATTTGATCATCATTTTGAAACTTTGTCATTTTGGGATCTTTCATCAACATCATTCAGCTTTGCTCGTTTTGATATTATGACCTATCAGAACATTCTTTATGTCTACATGAATAAAGATTCTTTTTCCTGCTATTTTTTTTCAAATAATCAAAACACCACTATTTCCTTTGTTATCGTTCCTTGCTTTCTGATTCAATTTACTGCTTCTTAACCACAAGTCCTAGTAGCAAATGTGCTTTGAGGGATATAAATGATAACTTATCCGGATCATATACCATCCAATGCATATCAAGATACTTGAATAAATAAGATAGATGATTCATAAGATAGATTTCATATCTATTATGGCTAGAATAGATAACCACATGTCTAAGTTTTTCTAGGTTATCTTATTATTGAAGTCATCAAAATTGAAGAATAACTAACGAGAATATCTCCTACCATCAAGAGCTAAACTAGATTACCCTATTATTCAAGAATTTGTTGATTCAGTGGTGACACTAATTATATATTTCAATATGACCTAACTATAAGCTATTTATCTGCTTGCTTCTATTTCCTTATGCGATTTTGGGTCAGATAGGTAGCTCACCAAGAATAGTCTACATTGCAATAGGACAATTTTCTATGATCCCATCTCAAGGCTGATATCTGAGGCTACCCATATCTGACCTTAAATAATGAAGTTTTTCTGGTACACAAATCTTATGTCATTTCATCCGCTATAGTTACCTCGAATTCGAATTCCGTCACCCTAATCTCTCAATCCTAATATTGTGATAAAGTGAATTATTCTCTTACTCTAAGTTGTTAATTCTTGATCGTCAAATGGTGTTGTGGAGCTAGATGGATTTACTCAACACCCATACATTAATTTTTCATTCATATTCCTTTAATTTTATCCTTCATGAATCATATGAACTACACTCATTACTTCATACCATTTATATGTTAATAGTGTTCCCATGATTTCTCGAATAAATTATTTCTCTTTCTAATTCATGTTTCTTAAATTTTGAATTACCTACTACTTCGGAACTTTATTCAAACGCAAAAATCAAAATTTCATATAAGTTATTAAAAATGTCATTTTTTTTTTTTGCTTCTATAAAACATTACATTATAACCATTACTATATTGATTTAGTAACTATTACACCTTATAATTTTTCTACAAGTATAACACAATTTTCATTTTTCCTATTGCTTTAAACTTCAACTAACATTTGATATCATTCTTTTTAATTTTTATTGCATGTCTAACATCCCATTTCCTCAATTGATAGTAAAGCTTCTAGTCCCCATTTCAAACTATCATTTTACAACTATATTCTATAATCTAATTTTTTATATGAAACTTAAAAAAACTTTTCATCTTCAAAATATGATCTCTTAATTTTCATTCAAAATTGTCATACACAATAATTATTTTCTTAAATAGTTTTATCCATTATGAGTTGCGCTTATCTCACTGATTAATAGATATCATTAGTCATATATATACTTATTACTTTATTCTAACAAAGTATGTTACAGTAGCGTGAATTATTTTCATGCATCATTCATCATGAGGATTTAGAAAGATCGAATAAGTAGAATTTGGGGACCAAATTCTTTAGGGGGGGGGGGGAGATTGTGAAACCCCTAATAAATTTTTCAAAAATAGATAATTTTTAAAAGTATTATTATTTCAAATATTTATAAAACATACCCTAATGATACCCCATATGGTCCCTAAATTTTCAATAAAATAGTTCTAGTCTAAATATTATTACCTTCTCAATTTTTGTGCTAAACAAGTCATAAAATCCATAAAATCTATGAAACAAAATATTAAAGCTCATGGTATATAAAGTGAAAGACTAAAATAAGTATTAGAATAAGATGGTGGATATTCTACTAGTTTATGATTTAATGATTAAATTACTCAATTATAAAAAGTTTAAATCATAATTCATCATGTCAAAACTTATTTATACAAACTATATAACCTTAAATTATGTGATAAATGTATTAGTTCCCAAATCTTATACAAGTATATGAGAAACAAAGCATGAGAAAATTTATTGTAAACTAATGCATCTTATAGTTATAATTAATCAATCTTCTTAGGTCAAGTGAATTATCGTATTTAAAGATCTTCAACTCTTATGTTTCCCAAACAAATCCTTAGGGAGACATTAATTTTCCCAAAATGCCCCTAATTTCCCCTATAAATGAAGGTCTTCCCCTTACCATTCATTCACCCCATTCCATACACACTACACACACCCACACACTTTCACTTCATTTCTCACTTCCCTACCATCTTTTCCAAGCTCCCCTTCTCCATACACACTACACACACCCACACACTTGCACTTCACTTCTTCACTTCCCTACCATCTTCTCCAAGCTCCCCTACATAAGTAAAGTATCTACACACCTATAATATGTAATATAGAGTTCCACAAATAATTTTAATGTCCTTAATAAGTAAAATTCAGGGGAAACTTGAAGAAGAAAAGCAGGGCAGCCCCTGTTTTACTGTAGCAGCATTTGATGGTTCGATTGAGGGCCTTAGTGGACGAATTTCTTCGAACTGAATCACGGCCATGTAGCCCTTTGAGTGTAGAACAAATTCACTTTGGCCCTTCTTGAATATCATCATCACACAAGGAGTAATTGAGGTATGAACTAACGCTGCCCTAATCTGCGCACCTTTCGTATTTAGGCCATAATCTGATATTGGCTTGGTCTTTTATTAAAATAAATACATGGTTGGAAAGGCAACAAAGAGTAGATTATGGTTATGGTGGCCGTGTCGACCACCTCCGGCGCGTCAGTACGTTGGTGGCGCGATTTCTGAACAGTACCGGCTAGTGGGTCACACACGCCGAGACTATTTTGGGTGTTTTGATTCTTTTGGGTTATTTGCACAAGTTTTGGCCTTCTATCCTTATATTAAACACTTTGATACTTTATTAATCAAATAATATGATTAATAGTTGATTTAAACTTCCATATTGAATGAATATATATTAACTTTGATGCTACTTCTTGTTGTTAGACACCATTAAAGAACCTTTAACTTCTTAATGTCTATTAACTTGAATATGGTTGAATATATTTTTTATGGTCTTATAACACTTTACCTTGTATATTATGTGTTAGAATATTGGATTAAACTTTGATTAACTTTCAATTAATATATAGCTAGGCCTCCAAGAATTCTTTTGGGCGATCTAATAAATAATCCGGGACTTTTTGAGCCTTTTATATGTTTGAGTTATTTTCCCAAACTTTGGCCTTCTATCTTAATATAAACCACTTTGATGCTTGAAGGTTAAATTAGGATGCTTATTATATGATCAAAATGTGCAAAATGGATAAATATAGATGCTAGTTCTTATTGTGGGATTTAATTGAAAAACTTATAACTTCTTGAAAACTATAACTTGAATATAGTTGATTCTTTCAATTCAAAATATTTTATTCAACCCGAATACTATGTTGATTAAGTTATAAAAATGGATTAAACATTTGATCCAATTTAATAAAAAGACTGTCATGAATAAATACTATTTAGGCTTCTAAAAGATTACTCTTGGATGTTGTTGCAAGTTTTAACATTAACTTGAGATTGTCAAAACTCAAGTACTAAGTGGAACTAGTTTGAGTTAGAAAATCATATAATTCGATTTAACATCATTTTGATACATGTTCAGAAAGTTATTGAAATCACAAGCATAACTGCCGATGTTAAATGAAAACATGCTACAAGCAACTGGTTGTTTGTTTTACTTTTTACACTATAACATGGTGAATTTACAAAAATACATGCTTGAAATGAATAATAAATTTATGAGTTAGGCACGATTAGGTTCACGTACAAAATAATCACAAGTATAGGATTAATGGTTGAATTAGTGGTATAAGATGGATTTGAAAAGTATAGTTTATGGTTGGGATACAAATATTGATATTGTTTACTTGAATTAGGTCTCGGAGATACGCCAACATTTAGACTTGAAGGCGAGGTTTCCCGTTCTTTGTGTAGCCATCTTGGCACAACGCCCTGAGGAAAAAGGACAATATTTTGTGATTCATATACATCTTTCTTCACTTCTAACAATTCAATACGTATCAAATATTTTTAATAATCTCTCTCTCAATTACGTTTCTTGCTATATTCCATTTTATTGTGAATTCGAATCCACAATGCCGTATGTCAAATTTGTTCAACGCATTTTGGTACTTATGATTTTTTGCTATTGAACATTATTCAAGCATCCACTAGTTATTCGATACTTCGTTATTTCTAAAGGTGATACTAGTTCCTTATGATCTTGCCATGAATAATTTTCTATATCTTTTCGAACTCAACTCACTCTTGTCTGACAATTTATCATCTGCTCATTTGGTTATACAACATCCTGATAGATTTTTCTCTGCGTGGTTATCAAACACTTTCCATGTATGTTCTTGTTGATCGTCAAATGCTATCTTGGTATTGAGCCGTGTATGAACAACGGACTACATCCGGATTCTAGTTCAATTTATTTCATTTATTAATACCCTTGGGGACGCCCTTGGGAAGTTGGGCCCTGGGACTAACAGAGGTGACTGTTGTGCGGCATCGGGCCGTCAGTGTATGGTCTCTTTGTTTAGTACCCCTCCGTGATTCAGTTTCGCGCATAGTTGGAGGTAGCTGTGCTCTGAGCTGGATCGGCATGCGCCCGGGCATGCCATCTGTTTTGTTCTCGAGGTAGCTCCTCGATGGGAGGTATAAGGTAGTTACAATGGCTAGGGGATATAAGGCGGTGCCATAAAAGTAAATACAGATGCTGAAGGTATGTGCTATGTGGACCTAGATATTACCCAGTAACTTCTGAGTGGTTATCCGTGAGGAAACTCCAGTGTTGCGCCACACTGTGACTTGGTCTGGTGTATCCTTGTGAAGTTACGAGGGAGATACCTCTAGAGTCCGTAATAGTCATTCCTAAAATCCACATCTGACATGTTACATGCTCAATATCTATCGGTTCATTATATTTCTTGTCACTACCATTTGTTCGGTATCTTTTCTTCAGTTCATTACCATTCTATTTAGTTCAATTACTCATACTTTCCTATTTTAAGTTCTCGTTATCTCTCTCATCATATTATTTTTATTATTATTGTTTTCATATCTTTATTTGTTCAAGTTCATGAATTAAATCTCACTATTTTAAACACGACTTACTCTTCCTTTTATCTTCCTTTGTCCTTTCCTCAGAGATATGGGATGCAAAAATGTTATATAGAGTGGGAGTATCTCATATCAACTTAAACTTGGAGCACACATTGTTGATATATTTTTGGATATACGCGATCTATTGATAAGGGTGATTTTGTGATTAGCTACAACGGAGTCTAAATAGTGAAATTTATGGAAGAATTACAATTATTCAATGTAGCCTTCAAGTTTTTGTATCTTCACATTATTGATCTAAGCTATGTGGAATGTTGTGATTCAGTTTAGTAGGTTTTCGATCGACAATTTAGGTGGCGACCACCCTGATCATATAGTGTGATATACATAAATGAGTGTTATTGTACTATCTGGTCAGAGTGGGGCGTTACATGTGGTATCAGAGCATTGGGATATGGTTCTGGAATATTTGCTCTGAATATAGATGATATGCTACGAGTAGATTTTTTTGGTGATGTTTAGACATATAATTTTGGATTGAAATGCTTGGGGTTCGTAAATAACATTTTATTAATTTTTTTTAGTGTCCTTAGGATTTGAGGCCAAGAAGGGATTGTGGAATTAATCGTGTGTCAAATAACGATATAACACTATTCGGTTAGAATTATTGATTAATTTATCAGAATTCCGCTTAGAAATAATACTGGTGTTCGGTTAAGACATTTTAAAAAAAAATATTAAGCTTTAGAAACTATAATTGAAATTAAGCTAGTGAGTTACTTAGACCATGATTTGAATTCCATTTGATTAGGACTTAAAAGTTCGTATTATTCTCTTTTGACATTAGCTTCCCTTAGAAAATTTAAAGTTACTTGATATTGATATAATGGCCCTAGTTCTTTTGAGACTTCTATCGAACCAATACAAAAATTTTCACCGCCCTTCTCTTAATCCTTAAAAATACGAATTTCATCTAATGCCAATTCAGGGGATGATATTGTGGTCTCAGGTCAGGAATCCATGCAAAGACAAAGAGCTTTCTTCCTACAACAAACGTTTCAATCAATGAGTATACTTGCGAAGCCACATTTTCTTCCTTGATAGGAGTGCTTGAAAGTGGTAATATTCCCTTGGTCTTAAAAAAAAAAAACAAAAAAAAATAAATAAAAGATTTTTTTTTTGGCAACTTCATATCCACAAGTTGAACCATTGCCTTCAACCGGACCATTGCATCAATGTATAATTTTTATATCTAGAAGCACTTGCTATAGAGGAGTTTATGTCTGTGTGTATTATACCAAATGGACCCTTTAGCAACAATTTAAATCGTCTTAATTTTCATTTGATCATCATTTTGAAACTTTGTCATTTTGGGATCTTTCATCAACATCATTCAGCTTTGCTCGTTTTGATATTATGACCTATCAGAACATTCTTTATGTCTACATGAATAAAGATTCTTTTTCCTGCTATTTTTTTTCAAATAATCAAAACACCACTATTTCCTTTGTTATCGTTCCTTGCTTTCTGATTCAATTTACTGCTTCTTAACCACAAGTCCTAGTAGCAAATGTGCTTTGAGGGATATAAATGATAACTTATCCGGATCATATACCATCCAATGCATATCAAGATACTTGAATAAATAAGATAGATGATTCATAAGATAGATTTCATATCTATTATGGCTAGAATAGATAACCACATGTCTAAGTTTTTCTAGGTTATCTTATTATTGAAGTCATCAAAATTGAAGAATAACTAACGAGAATATCTCCTACCATCAAGAGCTAAACTAGATTACCCTATTATTCATGAATTTGTTGATTCAGTGGTGACACTAATTATATATTTCAATATGACCTAACTATAAGCTATTTATCTGCTTGCTTCTATTTCCTTATGCGATTTTGGGTCAGATAGGTAGCTCACCAAGAATAGTCTACATTGCAATAGGACAATTTTCTATGATCCCATCTCAAGGCTGATACCTGAGGCTACCCATATCTGACCTTAAATAATGAAGTTTTTCTGGTACACAAATCTTATGTCATTTCATCCGCTATAGTTACCTCGAATTCGAATTCCGTCACCCTAATCTCTCAATCCTAATATTGTGATAAAGTGAATTATTCTCTTACTCTAAGTTGTTCATTCTTGATCGTCAAATGGTGTTGTGGAGCTAGATGGATTTACTCAACACCCATACATTAATTTTTCATTCATATTCCTTTAATTTTATCCTTCATGAATCATATGAACTACACTCATTACTTCATACCATTTATATGTTAATAGTGTTCCCATGATTTCTCGAATAAATTATTTCTCTTTCTAATTCATGTTTCTTAAATTTTGAATTACCTACTACTTCGGAACTTTATTCAAACGCAAAAATCAAAATTTCATATAAGTTATTAAAAATGTCATTTTTTTTTACTTCTATAAAACATTACATTATAACCATTACTATATTGATTTAGTAACTATTACACCTTATAATTTTTCTACAAGTATAACACAATTTTCATTTTTCCTATTGCTTTAAACTTCAACTAACATTTGATATCATTCTTTTTAATTTTTATTGCATGTCTAACATCCCATTTCCTCAATTGATAGTAAAGCTTCTAGTCCCCATTTCAGACTATCATTTTACAACTATATTCTATAATCTAATTTTTTATATGAAACTTAAAAAAACTTTTCATCTTCAAAATATGATCTCTTAATTTTCATTCAAAATTGTCATACACAATAATTATTTTCTTAAATAGTTTTATCCATTATGAGTTGCGCTTATCTCACTGATTAATAGATATCATTAGTCATATATATACTTATTACTTTATTCTAACAAAGTATGTTACTGTAGCGTGAATTATTTTCATGCATCATTCATCATGAGGATTTAGAAAGATCGAATAAGTAGAATTTGGGGACCAAATTCTTTAAGGGGGGGGGGGGGGGGGGGAGATTGTGAAACCCCTAATAAATTTTTCAAAATTAGATAATTTTTAAAAATATTATTTTTTCAAATATTTATAAAACATACCCTAATGATACCCCATATGGTCCCTAAATTTTCAATAAAATAGTTCTAGTCTAAATATTATTACCTTCTCAATTTTTGTGCTAAACAAGTCATAAAATCCATAAAATCTATGAAACAAAATATTAAATCTCATGGTATATAAAGTGAAAGACTAAAATAAGTATTAGAATAAGATGGTGGATATTCTACTAGTTTATGATTTAATGATTAAATTACTCAATTATAAAAAGTTTAAATCATAATTCATCATGTCAAAACTTATTTATACAAACTATATAACCTTAAATTATGTGATAAATATATTAGTTCCCAAATCTTATACAAGTATATGAGAAACAAAGCATGAGAAAATTTATTGTAAACTAATGCATCTTATAGTTATAATTAATCAATCTTCTTAGGTCAAGTGAATTATCGTATTTAAAGATCTTCAACTCTTATGTTTCCCAAACAAATCCTTAGGGAGACATTAATTTTCCCAAAATGCCCCTAATTTCCCCTATAAATGAAGGTCTTCCCCTTACCATTCATTCACCCCATTCCATACACACTACACACACCCACACACTTTCACTTCATTTCTCACTTCCCTACCATCTTTTCCAAGCTCCCCTTCTCCATACACACTACACACACCCACACACTTGCACTTCACTTCTTCACTTCCCTACCATCTTCTCCAAGCTCCCCTACATAAGTAAAGTATCTACACACCTATAATATGTAATATAGAGTTCCACAAATAGTTTTAATGTCCTTAATAAGTAAAATTCAGGGGAAACTTGAAGAAGAAAAGCAGGGCAGCCCCTGTTTTACTGTAGCAGCATTTGATGGTTCGATTGAGGGCCTTAGTGGACGAATTTCTTCGAACTGAATCACGGCAATGTAGCCCTTTGAGTGTAGAACAAATTCACTTTGGCCCTTCTTGAATATCATCATCACACAAGGAGTAATTGAGGTATGAACTAACGCTGCCCTAATCTGCGCACCTTTCGTATTTAGGCCATAATCTGATATTGGCTTGGTCTTTTATTAAAATAAATACATGGTTGGAAAGGCAACAAACAGTAGATTATGGTTATGGTGGCCGTGTCGACCACCTCCGGCGCGTCAGTACGTTGGTGGCGAGATTTCTGAACAGTACCGGCTAGTGGGTCACACACGCCGAGACTATTTTGGGTGTTTTGATTCTTTTGGGTTATTTGCACAAGTTTTGGCCTTCTATCCTTATATTAAACACTTTGATACTTTATTAATCAAATAATATGATTAATAGTTGATTTAAACTTCCATATTGAATGAATATATATTAACTTTGATACCTTTAACTTCTTAATGTCTATTAACTTGAATATGGTTGAATATATTTTTTATGGTCTTATAACACTTTACCTTGTATATTATGTGTTAGAATATTGGATTAAACTTTGATTAACTTTCAATTAATATATAGCTAGGCCTCCAAGAATTCTTTTGGGCGATCTAATAAATAATCCGGGACTTTTTGAGCCTTTTATATGTTTGAGTTATTTTCCCAAACTTTGGCCTTCTATCTTAATATAAACCACTTTGATGCTTGAAGGTTAAATTAGGATGCTTATTATATGATCAAAATGTGCAAAATGGATAAATATAGATGCTAGTTCTTATTGTGGGATTTAATTGAAAAACTTATAACTTCTTGAAAACTATAACTTGAATATAGTTGATTCTTTCAATTCAAAATATTTTATTCAACCCGAATACTATGTTGATTAAGTTATAAAAATGGATTAAACATTTGATCCAATTTAATAAAAAGACTGTCATGAATAAATACTATTTAGGCTTCTAAAAGATTACTCTTGGATGTTGTTGCAAGTTTTAACATTAACTTGAGATTATCAAAACTCAAGTACTAAGTGGAACTAGTTTGAGTTAGAAAATCATATAATTCTATTTAACATCATTTTGATACATGTTCAGAAAGTTATTGAAATCACAAGCATAACTGCCGATGTTAAATGAAAACATGCTACAAGCAACTGGTTGTTTGTTTTACTTTTTACACTATAACATGGTGAATTTACAAAAATACATGCTTGAAATGAATAATAAATTTATGAGTTAGGCACGATTAGGTTCACGTAAAAAATAATCACAAGTATAGGATTAATTGTTGAATTAGTGGTATAAGATGGATTTGAAAAGTATAGTTTATGGTTGGGATACAAATATTGATATTGTTTACTTGAATTAGGTCTCGGAGATACGCCAACATTTAGACTTGAAGGCGAGGTTTCCCGTTCTTTGTGTAGCCATCTTGGCACAACGCCCTGAGGAAAAAGGACAATATTTTGTGATTCATATACCTCTTTCTTCACTTCTAACAATTCAATACGTATCAAATATTTTTAATAATCTCTCTCTCAATTACGTTTCTTGCTATATTCCATTTTATTGTGAATTCGAATCCACAATGCCGTATGTCAAATTTGTTCAACGCATTTTGGTACTTATGATTTTTTGCTATTGAACATTATTCAAGCATCCACTAGTTATTCGATACTTCGTTATTTCTAAAGGTGATACTAGTTCCCTATGATCTTGCCATGAATAATTTTCTATATCTTTTCGAACTCAACTCACTCTTGTCTGACAATTTATCATCTGCTCATTTGGTTATACAACATCCTGATAGATTTTGCTCTGCGTGGTTATCAAACACTTTCCATGTATGTTCTTGTTGATCGTCAAATGCTATCTTGGTATTGAGCCGTGTATGAACAACGGACTACATCCGGATTCTAGTTCAATTTATTTCATTTATTAATACCCTTGGGGACGCCCTTGGGAAGTTGGGCCCTGGGACTAACAGAGGTGACTGTTGTGCGGCATCGGGCCGTCAGTGTATGGTCTCTTTGTTTAGTACCCCTCCGTGATTCAGTTTCGCGCATAGTTGGAGGTAGCTGTGCTCTGAGCTGGATCGGCATGCGCCCGGGCATGCCATCTGTTTTGTTCTCGAGGTAGCTCCTCGATGGGAGGTATAAGGTAGTTACAATGGCTAGGGGATATAAGGCGGTGCCATAAAAGTAAATACAGATGCTGAAGGTATGTGCTATGTGGACCTAGATATTACCCAGTAACTTCTGAGTGGTTATCCGTGAGGAAACTCCAGTGTTGCGCCACACTGTGACTTGGTCTGGTGTATCCTTGTGAAGTTACGAGGGAGATACCTCTAGAGTCCGTAATAGTCATTCCTAAAATCCACATCTGACATGTTACATGCTCAATATCTATCGGTTCATTATATTTCTTGTCACTACCATTTGTTCGGTATCTTTTCTTCAGTTCATTACCATTCTATTTAGTTCAATTACTCATACTTTCCTATTTTAAGTTCTCGTTATCTCTCTCATCATATTATTTTTATTATTATTGTTTTCATATCTTTATTTGTTCAAGTTCATGAATTAAATCTCACTATTTTAAACACGACTTACTCTTCCTTTTATCTTCCTTTGTCCTTTCCTCAGAGATATGGGATGCAAAAATGTTATATAGAGTGGGAGTATCTCATATCAACTTAAACTTGGAGCACACCTTGTTGATATATTTTTGGATATACGCGATCTATTGATAAGGGTGATTTTGTGATTAGCTACAACGGAGTCTAAATAGTGAAATTTATGGAAGAATTACAATTATTTAATGTAGCCTTCAAGTTTTTGTATCTTCACATTATTGATCTAAGCTATGTGGAATGTTGTGATTCAGTTTAGTAGGTTTCGATCGACAATTTAGGTGGCGACCACCCTGATCATATAGTGTGATATACATAAATGAGTGTTATTGTACTATCTGGTCAGAGTGGGGCGTTACATGTGGTATCAGGGCATTGGGATATGGTTCTGGAATATTTGCTCTGAATATAGATGATATGCTACGAGTAGATTTTTCTGGTGATGTTTAGACATATAATTTTGGATTGAAATGCTTGGGGTTCGTAAATAACATTTTATTAATTTTTTTTAGTGTCCTTAGGATTTGAGGCCAAGAAGGGATTGTGGAATTAATCGTGTGTCAAATAACGATATAACACTATTCGGTTAGAATTATTGATTAATTTATCAGAATTCCGCTTAGAAATAATACTGGTGTTCGGTTAAGACATTTTAAAAAAAAAATAATACTGGTGTTCGGTTAAGACATTTTAAAAAAAAATATTAAGCTTTAGAAACTATAATTGAAATTAAGCTAGTGAGTTACTTAGACCATGATTTGAATTCCATTTGATTAGTACTTAAAAGTTCGTATTATTCTCTTTTGACATTAGCTTCCCTTAGAAAATTTAAAGTTACTTGATATTGATATAATGGCCCTAGTTCTTTTGAGACTTCTATCGAACCAATACAAAAATTTTCACCGCCCTTCTCTTAATCCTTAAAAATACGAATTTCATCTAATGCCAATTCAGGGGATGATATTGTGGTCTCAGGTCAGGAATCCATGCAAAGACAAAGAGCTTTCTTCCTACAACAAACGTTTCAATCAATGAGTATACTTGCGAAGCCACATTTTCTTCCTTGATAGGAGTGCTTGAAAGTGGTAATATTCCCTTGGTCTTAAAAAAAAAAAACAAAAAAAAAATAAATAAAAGATTTTTTTTTTGGCAACTTCATATCCACAAGTTGAACCATTGCCTTCAACCGGACCATTGCATCAATGTATAATTTTTATATGTAGAAGCACTTGCTATAGAGGAGTTTATGTCTGTGTTTATTATACCAAATGGACCCTTTAGCAACAATTTAAATCGTCTTAATTTTCATTTGATCATCATTTTGAAACTTTGTCATTTTGGGATCTTTCATCAACATCATTCAGCTTTGCTTGTTTTGATATTATGACCTATCAGAACATTCTTTATGTCTACATGAATAAAGATTCTTTTTCCTGCTATTTTTTTTCAAATAATCAAAACACCACTATTTCCTTTGTTATCGTTCCTTGCTTTCTGATTCAATTTACTGCTTCTTAACCACAAGTCCTAGTAGCAAATGTGCTTTGAGGGATATAAATGATAACTTATCTGGATCATATACCATCCAATGCATATCAAGATACTTGAATAAATAAGATAGATGATTCATAAGATAGATTTCATATCTATTATGGTTAGAATAGATAACCACATGTCTAAGTTTTTCTAGGTTATCTTATTATTGAAGTCATCAAAATTGTCGAATAACTAACGAGAATATCTCCTACCATCAAGAGCTAAACTAGATTACCCTATTATTCATGAATTTGTTGATTCAGTGGTGACACTAATTATATATTTCAATATGACCTAACTATAAGCTATTTATCTGCTTGCTTCTATTTCCTTATGCGATTTTTGGTCAGATAGGTAGCTCACCAAGAATAGTCTACATTGCAATAGGACAATTTTCTATGATCCCATCTCAAGGCTGATATCTGAGGCTACCCATATATGACTTAAAATAATGAAGTTTTTCTGGTACACAAATCTTATGCCATTTCATCCGCTATAGTTACCTCGAATTCGAATTCCGTCACCCTAATCTCTCAATCCTAATATTGTGATAAAGTGAATTATTCTCTTACTCTAAGTTGTTCATTCTTGATCGTCAAATGGTGTTGTGGGGCTAGATGGATTTACTCAACACCCATACATTAATTTTTCATTCATATTCCTTTAATTTTATCCTTCATGAATCATATGAACTACACTCATTACTTCATACCATTTATATGTTAATAGTGTTCCCATGATTTCTCGAATAAATTATTTCTCTTTCTAATTCATGTTTCTGAAATTTTGAATTACCTACTACTTCGGAACTTTATTCTAACTCAAAAATCAAAATTTCATATAAGTTATTAGAAATGTCATTTTTTTTTACTTCTATATAACATTACATTATAACCATTACTATATTGATTTAGTAACTATTACACCTTATAATTTTTCTACAAGTATAACACAATTTTCATTTTTCTTATTGCTTTAAACTTCAACTAACATTTGATATCATTCTTTTTAATTTTTATTGCATGTCTAACATCCCATTTCCTCAATTGATAGTAAAGCTTCTAGTCCCCATTTCAGACTATCATTTTACACCTATATTCTATAATCTAATTTTTTATATGAAACTTAAAAAAACTTTTCATCTTCATAATGTGATCTCTTAATTTTCATTCAAAATTGTCATACACAATAATTATTTTCTTAAATAGTTTTATCCATTATGAGTTGCGCTTATCTCACTGATTAATAGATATCATTAGTCATATATATACTTATTACTTTATTCTAACAAAGTATGTTACTGTAGCGTGAATTATTTTCATGCATCATTCATCATGAGGATTTAGAAAGATCGAATAAGTAGAATTTGGGGACCAAATTCTTTAAGGAGGGGAGAGTGTGAAACCCCAAATAAATTTTTCAAAAATAGATAATTTTTAAAAGTATTATTATTTCAAATATTTATAAAACATACCCAAAACTTCTAATGATACCCCATATGGTCCCTAAATTTTCAATAAAATAGTTCTAGTCTAAATATTATTACCTTCTCAATTTTTGTGCTAAACAAGTCATAAAATCCATAAAATCTATGAAACAAAATATTAAAGCTCATGGTATATAAAGTGAAAGACTAAAATAAGTATTAGAATAAGATGGTGGATATTCTACTAGTTTATGATTTAATGATTAAATTACTCAATTATAAAAAGTTTAAATCATAATTCATCATGTCAAAACTTATTTATACAAACTATATAACCTTAAATTATGTGATAAATATATTAGTTCCCAAATCTTATAAAAGTATATGAGAAACAAAGCATGAGAAAATTTATTGTAAACTAATGCATCTTATAGTTATAATTAATCAATCTTCTTAGGTCAAGTGAATTATCGTATTTAAAGATCTTCAAATCTTATGTTTCCCAAACAAATCCTTAGGGAGACATTAATTTTCCCAAAATGCCCCTAATTTCCCCTATAAATGAAGGTATGCCCCTTACCATTCATTCACCCCATTCCATACACACTACACACACCCACACACTTTCACTTCATTTCTCACTTCCCTACCATCTTCTCCAAGCTCCCCTTCTCCATACACACTACACACACCCACACACTTGCACTTCACTTCTTCACTTCCCTACCATCTTCTCCAAGCTCCCCTACATAAGTAAAGTATCTACACACCTAAAATATGTAATATAGAGTTCCACAAATAATTTTAATGTCCTTAATAAGTAAAATTCGGGGGAAACTTGAAGAAGAAAAGCAGGGCAGCCCCTGTTTTACTGTAGCAGCATTTGATGGTTCGATTGAGGGCCTTAATGGACGAATTTCTTCGAACTGAATCACGGCCATGTAGCCCTTTGAGTGTAGAACAAATTCACTTTGGCCCTTCTTGAATATCATCATCACACAAGGAGTAATTGAGGTATGAACTAACGCTGCCCTAATCTGCGCACCTTTCGTATTTAGGCCATAATCTGATATTGGCTTGGTCTTTTATTAAAATAAATACATGGTTGGAAAGGCAACAAACAGTAGATTATGGTTGTGGTGGCGGTGTCGACCACCTCCGGCGCGGCAGTACGTTGGTGGCGCGATTTCTGAACAGTACCGGCGAGTGGGTCACACACGCCAAGACTGTTTTGGGTGTTTTGATTCTTTTGGGTTATTTGCACAAGTTTTGGCCTTCTATCCATATATTAAACACTTTGATACTTTATTAATCAAATAATATGATTAATAGTTGATTTAAACTTCCATATTGAATGAATATATATTAACTTTGATGCTACTTCTTGTTGTTAGACACCATTAAAGAACCTTTAACTTTTTAATGTCTATTAACTTGAATATGGTTGAATATATTTTTTATGGTCTTATAACACTTTACCTTGTATATTATGTGTTAGAATATTGGATTAAACTTTGATTAACTTTCAATTAATATATAGCTAGGCCTCCAAGAATTCTTTTGGGCGATCTAATAAATAATCCGGGACTTTTTGAGCCTTTTATATGTTTGAGTTATTTTCCCAAACTTTGGCCTTCTATCTTAATATAAACCACTTTGATGCTTGAAGGTTAAATTAGGATGCTTATTATATGATCAAAATGTGCAAAATGGATAAATATAGATGCTAGTTCTTTTTGTGGGATTTAATTGAAAAACTTATAACTTCTTGAAAACTATAACTTGAATATAGTTGATTCTTTCAATTCAAAATATTTTATTCAACTTGAATACTATGTTGATTAAGTTATAAAAATGGATTAAATATTTGATCCAATTTAATAAACATGAATAAATACTATCTAGGCTTCTAAAAGATTACTCTTGGATGTTGTTGCAAGTTTTAACATTAACTTGAGATTGTCAAAACTCAAGTACTAAGTGGAACTAGTTTGAGTTAGAAAATCATATAATTCGATTTAACATCATTTTGATACATGTTTAGAAAGTTATTGAAATCACAAGCATAACTGCCGATGTTAAATGAAAACATGCTACAAGCAACTGGTTGTTTGTTTTACTTTTTACACTATAACAAGGTGAATTTACAAAAATACATGCTTGAAATGAATAATAAATTTATGAGTTAGGCACGATTAGGTTCACGTACAAAATAATCACAAGTATAGGATTAATGGTTGAATTAGTGGTATAAGATGGATTTGAAAAGTATAGTTTATGGTTGGGATACAAATATTGATATTGTTTACTTGAATTAGGTCTCGGAGATACGCCAACATTTAGACTTGAAGGCGAGGTTTCCCGTTCTTTGTGTAGCCATCTTGGCACAACGCCCTGAGGAAAAAGGACAATATTTTGTGATTCATATACCTCTTTCTTCACTTCTAACAATTCAATACGTATCAAATATTTTTAATAATCTCTCTCTCAATTACGTTTCTTGCTATATTCCATTTTATTGTGAATTCGAATCCACAATGCCGTATGTCAAATTTGTTCAACGCATTTTGGTACTTATGATATTTTGCTATTGAACATTATTCAAGCATCCACTAGTTATTCGATACTTCGTTATTTCTAAAGGTGATACTAATTCCTTATGATCTTGCCATGAATAATTTTCTATATCTTTTCGAACTCAACTCACTCTTGTCTGACAATTTATCATCTGCTCATTTGGTTATACAACATCCTGATAGATTTTGCTCTGCGTGGTTATCAAACACTTTCCATGTATGTTCTTGTTGATCGTCAAATGCTATCTTGGTATTGAGCCGTGTATGAACAACGGACTACATCCGGATTCTAGTTCAATTTATTTCATTTATTAATACCCTTGGGGACGCCCTTGGGAAGTTGGGCCCTGGGACTAACAGAGGTGACTGTTGTGCGGCATCGGGCCGTCAGTGTATGGTCTCTTTGTTTAGTACCCCTCCGTGATTCAGTTTCGCGCATAGTTGGAGGTAGCTGTGCTCTGAGCTGGATCGGCATGCGCCCGGGCATGCCATCTGTTTTGTTCTCGAGGTAGCTCCTCGATGGGAGGTATAAGGTAGTTACAATGGCTAGGGGATATAAGGTGGTGCCATAAAAGTAAATACAGATGCTGAAGGTATGTGCTATGTGGACCTAGATATTACCCTGTAACTTCTGAGTGGTTATCCGTGAGGAAACTCCAGTGTTGCGCCACACTGTGACTTGGTCTGGTGTATCCTTGTGAAGTTACGAGGGAGATACCTCTAGAGTCCGTAATAGTCATTCCTAAAATCCACATCTGACATGTTACATGCTCAATATCTATCGGTTCATTATATTTCTTGTCACTACCATTTGTTCGGTATCTTTTCTTCAGTTCATTACCATTCTATTTAGTTCAATTACTCATACTTTCCTATTTTAAGTTCTCGTTATCTCTCTCATCATATTATTTTTATTATTATTGTTTTCATATCTTTATTTGTTCAAGTTCATGAATTAAATCTCACTATTTTAAACACGACTTACTCTTCCTTTTATCTTCCTTTGTCCTTTCCTCAGAGATATGGGATGCAAAAATGTTATATAGAGTGGGAGTATCACATATCAACTTAAACTTGGAGCACACCTTGTTGATATATATTTGGATATACGCGATCTATTGATAAGGGTGATTTTGTGATTAGCTACAACGGAGTCTAAATAGTGAAATTTATGGAAGAATTACAATTAATCAATGTAGCCTTCAAGTTTTTGTATCTTCACATTATTGATCTAAGCTATGTGGAATGTTGTGATTCAGTTTAGTAGGTTTTCGATCGACAATTTAGGTGGCGACCACCCTGATCATATAGTGTGATATACATAAATGAGTGTTATTGTACTATCTGGTCAGAGTGGGGCGTTACATGTGGTATCAGAGCATTGGGATATGGTTCTGGAATATTTGCTCTGAATATAGATGATATGCTACGAGTAGATTTATTTGGTGATGTTTAGACATATAATTTTGGATTGAAATGCTTGGGGTTCGTAAATAACATTTTATTAATTTTTTTTAGTGTCCTTAGGATTTGAGGCCAAGAAGGGATTGTGGAATTAATCGTGTGTCAAATAACGATATAACACTATTCGGTTAGAATTATTGATTAATTTATCAGAATTCCGCTTAGAAATAATACTGGTGTTCGGTTAAGACATTTTAAAAAAAAATATTAAGCTTTAGAAACTATAATTGAAATTAAGCTAGTGAGTTACTTAGACCATGATTTGAATTCCATTTGATTAGGACTTAAAAGTTCGTATTATTCTCTTTTGACATTAGCTTCCCTTAGAAAATTTAAAGTTACTTGATATTGATATAATGGCCCTAGTTCTTTTCAGACTTCTATCGAACCAATACAAAAATTTTCACCGCCCTTCTCTTAATCCTTAAAAATACGAATTTCATCTAATGCCAATTCAGGGGATGATATTGTGGTCTCAGGTCAGGAATCCATGCAAAGACAAAGAGCTTTCTTCCTACAACAAACGTTTCAATCAATGAGTATACTTGCGAAGCCACATTTTCTTCCTTGATAGGAGTGCTTGAAAGTGGTAATATTCCCTTGGTCTTAAAAAAAAAAAACAAAAATAAATAAATAAAAGATTTTTTTTTTGGCAACTTCATATCCACAAGTTGAACCATTGCCTTCAACCGGACCATTGCATCAATGTATAATTTTTATATCTAGAAGCACTTGCTATAGAGGAGTTTATGTCTGTGTGTATTATACCAAATGGACCCTTTAGCAACAATTTAAATCGTCTTAATTTTCATTTGATCATCATTTTGAAACTTTGTCATTTTGGGATCTTTCATCAACATCATTCAGCTTTGCTCGTTTTGATATTATGATCTATCAGAACATTCTTTATGTCTACATGAATAAAGATTCTTTTTCCTGCTATTTTTTTTCAAATAATCAAAACACCACTATTTCCTTTGTTATCGTTCCTTGCTTTCTGATTCAATTTACTGCTTCTTAACCACAAGTCCTAGTAGCAAATGTGCTTTGAGGGATATAAATGATAACTTATCCGGATCATATACCATCCAATGCATATCAAGATACTTGAATAAATAAGATAGATGATTCATAAGATAGATTTCATATCTATTATGGCTAGAATAGATAACCACATGTCTAAGTTTTTCTAGGTTATCTTATTATTGAAGTCATCAAAATTGAAGAATAACTAACGAGAATATCTCCTACCATCAAGAGCTAAACTAGATTACCCTATTATTCATGAATTTGTTGATTCAGTGGTGACACTAATTATATATTTCAATATGACCTAACTATAAGCTATTTATCTGCTTGCTTCTATTTCCTTATGCGATTTTGGGTCAGATAGGTAGCTCACCAAGAATAGTCTACATTGCAATAGGACAATTTTCTATGATCCCATCTCAAGGCTGATATCTGAGGCTACCCATATCTGACTTAAAATAATGAAGTTTTTCTGGTACACAAATCTTATGTCATTTCATCCGCTATAGTTACCTCGAATTCGAATTCCGTCACCCTAATCTCTCAATCCTAATATTGTGATAAAGTGAATTATTCTCTTACTCTAAGTTGTTCATTCTTGATCGTCAAATGGTGTTGTGGAGCTAGATGGATTTACTCAACACCCATACATTAATTTTTCATTCATATTCCTTTAATTTTATCCTTCATGAATCATATGAACTACAATCATTACTTCATACCATTTATATGTTAATAGTGTTCCCATGATTTCTCGAATAAATTATTTCTCTTTCTAATTCATGTTTCTTAAATTTTGAATTACCTACTACTTCGGAACTTTATTCTAACTCAAAAATCAAAATTTCATATAAGTTATTAAAAATGTCATTTTTTTTTTACTTCTATAAAACATTACATTATAACCATTACTATATTGATTTAGTAACTATTACACCTTATAATTTTTCTACAAGTATAACACAATTTTCATTTTTCTTATTGCTTTAAACTTCAACTAACATTTGATATCATTCTTTTTAATTTTTATTGCATGTCTAACATTCCATTTCCTCAATTGATAGTAAAGCTTCTAGTCCCCATTTCAGACTATCATTTTACAACTATATTCTATAATCTAATTTTTTATATGAAACTTAAAAAAACTTTTCATCTTCAAAATATGATCTCTTAATTTTCATTCAAAATTGTCATACACAATAATTATTTTCTTAAATAGTTTTATCCATTATGAGTTGCGCTTATCTCACTGATTAATAGATATCATTAGTCATATATATACTTATTACTTTATTCTAACAAAGTATGTTACTGTAGCGTGAATTATTTTCATGCATCATTCATCATGAGGATTTAGAAAGATCGAATAAGTAGAATTTGGGGACCAAATTCTTTATGGGGGGGAGATTGTGATACCCCTAATAAATTTTTCAAAAATAGATAATTTTTAAAAGTATTATTATTTCAAATATTTATAAAACATACCCTAATGATACCCCATATGGTCCCTAAATTTTCAATAAAATAGTTCTAGTCTAAATATTATTACCTTCTCAATTTTTGTGCTAAACAAGTCATAAAATCCATAAAATCTATGAAACAAAATATTAAAGCTCATGGTATATAAGGTGAAAGACTAAAATAAGTATTAGAATAAGATGGTGGATATTCAACTAGTTTATGATTTAATGATTAAATTACTCAATTATAAAAAGTTTAAATCATAATTCATCATGTCAAAACTTATTTATACAAACTATATAACCTTAAATTATGTGATAAATATATTAGTTCCCAAATCTTATACAAGTATATGAGAAACAAAGCATGAGAAAATTTATTGTAAACTAATGCATCTTATAGTTATAATTAATCAATCTTCTTAGGTCAAGTGAATTATCGTATTTAAAGATCTTCAACTCTTATGTTTCCCAAACAAATCCTTAGGGAGACATTAATTTTCCCAAAATGCCCCTAATTTCTCCTATAAATGAAGGTCTTCCCCTTACCATTCATTCACCCCATTCCATACACACCCACACACTTTCACTTCATTTCTCACTTCCCTACCATCTTTTCCAAGCTCCCCTTCTCCATACACACTACACACACCCACACACTTGCACTTCACTTCTTCACTTCCCTACCATCTTCTCCAAGCTCCCCTACATAAGTAAAGTATCTACACACCTATAATATGTAATATAGAGTTCCACAAATAATTTTAATGTCCTTAATAAGTAAAATTCAGGGGAAACTTGAAGAAGATAAGCAGGGCAGCCCCTGTTTTACTGTAGCAGCATTTGATGGTTCGATTGAGGGCCTTAGTGGACGAATTTCTTCGAACTGAATCACGGCCATGTAGCCCTTTGAGTGTAGAACAAATTCACTTTGGCCCTTCTTGAATATCATCATCACACAAGGAGTAATTGAGGTATGAACTAACGCTGCCCTAATCTGCGCACCTTTCGTATTTAGGCCATAATCTGATATTGGCTTGGTCTTTTATTAAAATAAATACATGGTTGGAAAGGCAACAAACAGTAGATTATGGTTGTGGTGGCGGTGTCGACCACCTCCGGCGCGTCAGTACGTTGGTGGCGCGATTTCTGAGCAGTACCGGCGAGTGGGTCACACACGCCAAGACTGTTTTGGGTGTTTTGATTCTTTTGGGTTATTTGCACAAGTTTTGGCCTTCTATCCATATATTAAACACTTTGATACTTTATTAATCAAATAATATGATTAATAGTTGATTTAAACTTCCATATTGAATGAATATATATTAACTTTGATGCTACTTCTTGTTGTTAGACACCATTAAAGAACCTTTAACTTCTTAATGTCTATTAACTTGAATATGGTTGAATAAATTTTTTATGGTCTTATAACATGATTTAACCGGATTTCGTCAGGTTAAGGGTATCAGTGAATTTGTGATAGTGGGGGTTTTCAATATATATATTTTATAGGGCTCTGTTACTTTATTCAGGATGGATCAAAACTCAAGGAAGAGCAATATCATAAGAACAAAAAGTAAATATTGAAACCAACCCAAGAAATAACACAAATATGAAGAGAAAGCTCTTTTTTATTGAATAATAGTGAGTTGTGTTGTTTATGCAGAATTCAATGGCGTATTTGCCTTATGATCCAGAGTTGTTTAATACAATGATTGACTAGGTATTTATATCATACTAAACCTAGCGTTACAAGGAAATATAGCCCTAATAGGACTGGGCCCAAATATCCTTCTTGGGTCCGGAGTATAGTCTTCTAGTCGAAAAGAGTTGTATTCGGCCGGGTCTATAAGATGATCCCGAACTGTCTGATTTGGTCGAACCGATCTTATGTTCTTTAGTCGATCCGTACAGTATGTAGGGTGCGAAATAGCCCCCATTAGTACTCCCTCACTTCTTCGAGCGTATAGATAATAGAAGCTCGTAGAAGTAGATAATTCTTTACGACTGTTTATCTTCTGTGAATGGAGCCTCGTTAAAAACCTTTCTTAAGAAAAAACCCTGTGGGAAAAAATCTTAAGTAAGGAAAATCGTGCTACATATCATAGATAGTCGTTTTCTCTTTCCAATTACGAATCGCCACGCATCCATTCGGGAGGCTTTTAATCTCCTTCCGTTTTGGCGGGAATGTGATTAGTTGTGATGAGTTCGAAACGTCTTTTCTCATCTTAGTATAAATAGGTGACTTTTGAGTTCGTCATTTTTCCTTTATACTTGCTTATAGTTCGTAGTCATTTTCTTGCTTAGTCGTTCATCATATAAAGTTTTCCTTTTATCGACTTATATCCTTCGAGAATCTGAAAACATGGCTTCTTTAAGAAAATGTTCTTCTTCCTCGAGGGAGAATGTTGCTCCTAATAACGAGGAGGAGTTGCACTCTAATCTTTTGGGCGAACAAGCTGCAGTTTCTGAATTCGTCGTTCCTGTAGAAGATACTTTTAAGGTACAGATCCTTTCTGATACGGATGTTGCTGCCCGAGCCAAAAAGGGCAAAGGTACTGCTCCTCAGGTTTCTGAACCAATTGAGGACCTAGCTTGTGCTTATACGGTGGATACTTTTCCGGAGGTTGTGAACAATTACGCCAAATATTTCCCGGAGGGTTCCGAGATAATTCTTCCTTCCCCATCTGATAGGGTCACATCTCCACCAGAAGGATGTCGCGCCTTTTACACGGCTCACTTCAATAGCGGTCTGCGTCTTCCGTTGTATCCCCTCTTCCTTGATATCCTGAAAATATTTAGTGTGTCCTTGACACAATTAGTTCCAAATTCTGTGGCCTTCCTGGATTGTTTTTCTGTCTTGATGATCGCGAAAGGGTTTAAACCTTCCTTTCGTAACTTTACGCAACTTTTCCGGTTCAATATTTCCAGTTCTTCCAATCGCGGGTATTTCTTTGCTAGTCAGAGGCCTAGTCGAGCAATCTTTGATCCCCCTGTTTCTAGCAACCCTTTTTGGAAATCTCATTTTTTCTTTGTTCGCCCCCCACCTCATCTTCGTTCGGCGGATGGTTCGACTATACCCTTCTCGTGGGATCATGGCTTCAAATGGGTTTACGGAGGTCGCCTGCCGACTGGTGAATTTATTCTTGACGATGCTCAGTTTATCGGTGAAATCCCCACTACGCGTGCAAACAAATATAAGAGTGCTCTTCTGATTGGGGAAGCTTTCCTTCGTAAAGCGGGATTGAGTGCTCATACTTTTCCAATCAGTTCATCATCTGAATCACTGGGTAAGCGTTTCACTTTAGCTTAGTGTTATGATGATATCTTCTATATAGAGAAACTAACTTTCATCTTGTTTCTTTTTCAGCTCATATGGTGGAAACTTCACGACATTCTTCAAAGGGAAAAATGGTGTTGTCTAAATCCTCTAAATCTATAGAGAACATCCCGATCGAGCAGAGAGCGTCTCGGAAGAGAAAGCTGGAGTTGAGTCATGAGTCCGAGGAGAATGGAGAGGAGTCTCCAGATTCTTCCCAAGATTCCCCTGTTCGTCAAGGGACTGGATCTGGTTATCCCCCCCTTCAGCTTAGAACATCCTTGGGAATTCATGGATGTCGTAGCTGGTCGATGCCTCATCCTAGCGACAACCCGGTGGGGAGAAAAAGGAGCTATTATGGTCGTTCTGGCAAAGATCTTTCTTTACTCGGCGACAATCATCCGAAACCTACCTTGGTTGAAATGATCGAAGATCATTTAGAGGGGAAGAGAGCCGCTAGTTATTCTGAGAAAGATTCTCTTGTCCATGATGAAAGCGAGAATGCGGTCGATAAGGCGACTCGTGTTCTCTTATCCGGGGTTTTTACTCGTGATTTGAACAAGCGTCTTCGGAAGGACCCTCTGGAGAAATTTCAGCGAGCTTCTCTTTATGCTGAAAAGGTAAATTCCTTTTAAGCTTGCTTTATAGGATATTTTTCTTTTGAAGATATTCTTAGCTTGCTAACTTAGTTCTTGTTTTACTCCTTTGCTTTTTCAGACTAAGACTTGTTTAGCCTCATACGCTTATGAAACTGCACTCTGGAAACAACAATGTGAGTTTCTGGATGAGAAATACAAAGTTTTACTTCATAAGTCCTCTGGTTCAGAGGTTGGTCCTTCAACGTCCTCTTCCGTTCCTGTCGTAGAGACTCATGCTACGGGGACTGAAGACCAGGAGATCATAAACAGGGTTATGGAGACTTCCCGTGCTCAAGAGCAAGCCAATCAGATGGCTAAAAAGTTAGAAGAGTTCCAATTTCAGAGTACTGCTCGGATTAGCGAGTTGGAATCTCAAGTGTCAAGTCTTCAAGCCTCTTTGCAGGAGTTTGAGGAAGACATTCCTCTTAGTGGACTTAGGGATCGACATGGTAGGAACCCTGATGAAAGAGTGATTCGCGAATTCCTTAACTCTCCTGTCCATACGGCGTTGGTATATCAGATGGTCGGTCCTCTTCTGGAGAGTACTTTCAAGAAGGCGGTTCATCAGTTGGTCGCCTTTGAAATGATCGATGACCGTCGAAAGGAGTATTTTAAGGCGGCACATATTCGGTTGAACCGTTATGGCGAAGTTTATTCTCCTTCCGAGCTTCCAGATGTCGTATATCAAAGTTTTCCTTTGGCTCACCTTGTCAAAGAGTTCGAAAAACCATTGCCAATTCCTCCTTCTGATGTTAACGATGAGCTTGATGATACTTTTATCGATCCAGAAGACGAAGAAGAAGAAGAAGAAGATATTGGCACGACCGAGGAAGAGAACGTCGGTAGCGAACAGAAAATCCCAGATAGCGACCAGGCTCTATGATATATTGACTTTTGAAATAATCTTTGTAATTATTTACCCGTAGGTTTAATTTTAACTTTACCTTTTCATCCCTTTGAAATAAACGTTTCGTATTCTGACAGTCGCGTCCTTCCGTGTTCTTATGTAATGATTCAGACAAGTCATTAACTTCGCCGTAATCATTATGCGTATGTCGTTTCAAATTCTTTTGTTTATTCCAAGGCTATATTTTAGTATTTCGCGCCCTTTCTTTAGGTCTGTTGCGTCTTTTCGTGTAGTATAAATACAAAAGGTAAAAACTTGGCTTGTTATTTACCGTTACACTCGTCTCTTCTAATAGAATACTTTTTCTTTGGCTAGTCGATAAACTTTCTCGTTATATACTTTATACTTTCCAACAATTCGATCATGAGTAATCTTTTCGGCAATACTTCGAAGCGACCTTCTCGTGAGAGCGCTAGGGATAATAGATCCAAAAAATCTCGAAGAGATGGGCCCTCGATGGAGCCTCCTCGTTCGGCTCCAATAACTAGGTCGGTGATCGATACTCGTGTTATCCCTTCTAAACCTTTTTCCGTAATTAGTTCGTCTTTTGTACAACCAAATTTTTCTTCTTCTACTGAAATTGGGAATAGGCCTTCCCCTGGTCGGGTGGCTTTCGGTGATACATCCAACATGGAGCAGACTTTTGACATACCTGTCTCTTCAGGCGTTTCTTCCTTTGAGCATGCTTTTCATGGAGGGGATTTCGTTAATTCCCTTCCTTTTTCTACTTCTACTGCCCCAATCATCAGTGAAGGCCAAGCTGGTGAGGGCTCCTTTGTCAATCCTTCCACAACACAATCCATTTTGCAGGATTGTCCTGACTATTTATTTCATGATACTACTGTGATGACTACTTCTTTCGAATCTGGGGGACCTTCTGGGGGTCGATTTGGGTCGAGGTCTGGTCGTCGAACCATTATTTCTGCTTCGGGTAAGCAGACATCAGTTAGTCCAAACGAGAGGGATTCTCCTCGTCCGTTAGACGATCGATGCATCCTTGAGCAGGTTAAGGATATTATGTTGTCGGAGACTCCGCGCCCTGACGGTGTCCCTTGTAATAGCGAATTGCCTGGCTCAGTTGAGCCTGATGCTTTGTCTTGGGATCTGGGTTTAAGCACCATTTTGCCTGGTGAGCTGAGGAAACTTGAGGGTACTTCCAATGTACGCCTTGTTCAGTCGCTAGTTAAGATGTGCGAGCAGGTAGACATATCTTTCGATAATTTTCCCTACTTTTATTTCGATTTTCTTGTTGTGTGAGGGTTTTTCTCATTCTTCTTCTTTTTCAGTCCAAATATTTTGCCCTTCAGCTGGGTGTGCAGAACGATGATCTGTGGAATAGTAAGGATGCTTACCAAAGACGGTTGGAGTCGGAATCAGCGAAGGTCGCAGGGCTGACCCTGCAACTGCTGCTTGCTAAAGATGATCTTCAAAAATTAGAGGCCGTGAGGGTCGTTCTTGAGAAAGAGAAAAATGATCTAGTTCAGGCTGCTGTCTTGGCGGAGGAGTCTCGACGGCGGTCTTATGAGGAGGGTTATGACGCCGGTTATCTAAAGCGTCAAGAGGAGTTGATGGCGTTTGCTGGCAACTTGACTCCTCGGAGGACAGTTTCTGCTAGTCGTCCTGCTGGCGATTCTTCTCAGTGATCTTTGTCTAACTTGGCAGGCTTCGGACTGTCTCTTTTTTTTTTTTTTTTTTTTTTTTTTTTTTTTTTTTTTGTGCCCAACTTTTGTGTAGCTGTTCGGGCTTAATTTTTGTATTGGGAGAACGACTAAATTGGAAATTATGATCTTTTGTAGGCAGATCCTTGCCTTGATTAATTTTATTCCGCAGATATATTTTGTTATACACATTTTGCTTTTATGCATAAACATAATCATCATGAAATAATCAGCATAGATTAGCATACTTATCTGATATTGATCTTTGCGGAGAATATTCAGATTAGAGAAAAGGTAGCTTGATCTTGCTTGGTCGCTATTTAAGTAACCGAATGATATAATGTTTGCGCTACAAATCAAATCTTTGTTGATCAACCCAGTATAGTCCCTTGGGTTATATCCAAAATCACGTTGTTCATAAAAATGTAGATAGTAGGTTTATTCGTATTGATAATCGACTGAATAGTTGTTAAGGAACGCTCAGTATCTCGGTCGACGTTCAACCCATGCCCTGTAAATTTGTCTTTTTGTGATGTAAATCTTATATAAGGAGGCTATTGTCCCTTTTGTTGAACTCCGCTTTTCTTTTCATCAGACTAAGAGAAAATATCCCTTTCAGTATCTTCCAAAGCTTTATGTTTCCCAACATTAACTTTGAACTATATGTTCCTCAACTGGTGTATCATTATATCATTTCTTTGATATGGGAGGAATTGGAAAATGTAGAAGTCTTTGCCAGATCTGACCCATTCAGACCTCCTTCAGCAATTCTTTGGAAAATTAGGCAGTGACGATCTTGCAGTCTAGGATGGTGGTATTAATCGTCTTAGTAACGACGTCAGATTTCTTGGACCCCAATAGAGTTCTTGTGTGGCTAAGCTAATGGCTCTCCACATGACGTATAAGGCAGTGACGGCCCTCGTATTGTAGAGGGTTTGGTCTTTTATCTTTTGTCGAGCAAGTATCCTTTTCACAACGGTTTTAAACTTGTATGCCTTCGTTGTGGATCCTAGGTTTTCAGGCGATCGACTATCATATATGTGTGTGCAGACCTTTCTGGTCCGGAGCTTCTTTAGGTCCGCTTGGATTATTTCGCTAATCGCTTCGATCTACGGCTTCTCTTGTTATCGACTGGTTGAGTCGATTAGATAGTGCCGTTCCAACTTACTTGCATTTATTACGGGGAGTCAAAAAGTCGCATTTCTGTCCCTTGATCAAATACTTTTTCAGCCGTTGGATTGCTTAGATCTATCCCTATAAATAGGGGGTGGTTTGCATTCTTCTTTTGCAATTTCTCAAAAAGGATGGAGATCTCAGTTTCCTTAAATTTTATTTTGCCTTCAGATCCCATAATATTCAAAAAGTCATATTATCGTGATTCATACCGTAATAGCTTGATGTTCTTCTGCCTTGTACTGACGGGTCCCATGGAAGCCCTACCTTGTACTAACGGGTCCCATGAGGCCTCAATCTTAGTTTTCACAGATTTGAAGTCCGTGGTTTTTGTTTGCACATGGAGGGTTCATACTTGCCACTCACCCCTGCTCTTCGATGTTACCTCCGGAGTGATAGACTACCGGGGTGGGCTGGTAAATGTGCTTATCGCGACAGTCCTTGCGAAATGCTGCTTCAGAGTAAAATGCCAACTCCTAATGTAGAAGCAGTATTTTGTTGTGGGTGAATGAGTATTGCCGGTTATCTGGCTGGTAATGCTCATTTCGTCTGGAGGAACATTTGATCTTTCGTCCCTGGCCATCGAACTAAAGAAGTCGACCATCCTGAGCAGCATGCTTCTTAGGTGGTTTATCATAATCGACGAGGTACTAGGGAGGAGATTGGTGTTTCCGTGGACATTGTCGTGAAGATCGCTGATCTATAAGATCATTTTATCTAAACCATTGTAACGATGTTTAAGTAGAATGTAAACCTTTGTAATTTAGGACTTTTGTATGTAATCGATTCGATGAATAAAATATTACTTTTATCCCCTGAATTCTCTTTGTTTGTTGACTTTGTCATAATTTTATTTATGAGGAGCATTTTCCGAGCAGCTGAATTCATACTTAATTCATCTTCAAGACTTAGGTGTATTAGCAGATCTTTTAGATCGTTAGGAACAGATCGAGGAGTGTTTATTGAGTAGATCAATGTATACTCAACTCTTATTTGGCTAGACTTAGGTTTTCAACCCATAAGCCTATTTATTGTCGAAAATGGATTTAGGAGTGTTTATTAAGCGGATCAATGTATACTCGACTCGTTATAATTTAGACTTAGGTTTTTATACCAAAAGCCTTTTGGTCGTTGAAAACATATCGAGGAGTGTTTATTGAGCGGATCAATGTATACTCAACTCGTTATAATTTAGACTTAGGTTTTCATACCAAGAGTCTTTTTGATCGTTGAAAACGGATCGAGGAGTGTTTATTGAACGGATCAATGTATACTCAACTCGTTATAATTTAGACTTAGGTTTTATACCAAAAGTCTTTTTATCATCATAAGTAGATCGAGGAGTTTTTATTGAGCGGATCAATGTTTACTCAACTCGTTTTGTTTAGACTTAGGTTTTTAATACCTGAAGTCCATTAATCGTTGAAAAAATTGATCGAGGAGTGTTTATTGAGCGGATCAATGTATACTCGACTCGTTTTTTTTTATTTGGACTTAGGTTTTTAGTACCAGAAGTCTCTTAATCATCATAAGTAGATCGAGGAGTTTTTATTGAGCGGATCAATGTTTACTCAACTCGTTTTGTTTAGACTTAGGTTTTTAATATCTGAAGTCTTTCAATCGTTGTAAATATATCGAGGAGTGTTTATTGAGCGGATCAATGTATACTCGACTCGTTTTTACTTAGACTTAGGTTTTCAATACCAAAAGTCTTTTAATCGTTGTAAATATATCGAGGAGTGTTTATTGAGCGGATCAATGTATAATCGACTCGTTTTTACTTAGACTTAGGTTTTCAATACCAAAAGTCTTTTAATCATCATAAGTAGATCGAGGAGTTTTTATTGAGCGGATCAATGTTTACTCAACTCGTTTTGTTTAGACTTAGGTTTTTAATACCTGAAGTCTTTCAATCGTTGTAAATATATCGAGGAGTTTATTGAGCGGATCAATGTATACTCGACTCATTTTTACTTAGACTTAGGTTTTCAATACCAAAAGTCTTTTAATCGTTGTAAATATATCGAGGAGTGTTTATTGAGCGGATCAATGTATACTCGACTCGTTTTTACTTAGACTTAGGTTTTCAATACCAAAAGTCTTTTAATCTTCGTGAATATTGACCGAGGAGTTTTTATTGAGCGGATCAATGTATACTCGACTCGTTTGTATTTAGACTTAGGTTCTCAATACCAAAAGTCTTTTAATCTTCGTGAATATTGACCGAGGAGTTTTTATTGAACGGATCAATGTATACTCGACTCGTTTGTATTTAGACTTAGGTTTTCAATACCAAAAGTCTTTTAATCTTCGTGAATATTGACCGAGGAGTTTTTATTGAGCGGATCAATGTATACTCGACTCGTTTGTATTTAGACTTAGGTTTTCAATACCAAAAGTCTTTTAATCTTTGTGAATATTGACCGAGGAGTTTTTATTGAGCGGATCAATGTATACTCGACTCGTTTGTATGGTCGGATCGAGGAGTGTTTATTGAGCGGATCAATGTATACTTAACTCCTTTTGTCCCGATCTCAACCAATATGATAGTAGAATTCCAAGGAGTGTTTACCGAAACAATCGATTTATACTCGATCTTGACTTAATATTTAAAATTGCTAAAATCTTTAATAATCGAACTGTAGGCTAAGGCCTTTATTACAAAGATTAAAACTTAATAAAATAAAATAAAACAAAGCAGCATAATCTGCTAAAATTTATTTACCATAGTATTTCCTAAGGTTGACTGCGTTCCAGGTTCTTGGTAAGGCTGTTCCATCATATCGGGGTAGTCTACCCGGGACTTGTCCAATTGACTGTGCCTCTTTTATTTCTCTGCAGAAGGGAGAACAGGCCGCAAGGCTCTCTTGGAGTTCCGTGGTTCGGGCCCACGGGTTTTGAACAGATCGTAGGCGTTGTTCGAGTTGCTCCTGCACCATCCTTTCGATTTCTCTTTCCGAGAATCGCGTTGTTCGTGGTCGATCTGGGATTGCATCATCTATGTCATCCTCGATAGGGATTATTGTACGTTCCTTGGACCCACTGCGCCCCCGCTGTAGTTTTCTTTGTCCTGGTTTTCTTCGGGGATGGTTATCGGAGGGTTTTGAATTGCCCTGCTGCGGACTGTGTAGCGAGCGCCGCTCGCTTGCCGGGCTGTCAGCTTGTTGAGAGGCTTGATCGTTTTACCTTGGCGCTTTTTGAGCAGGAGTTGCCCTAGCAGCCCTAACGTTTCGAGGAATTTGATCAAGTACGAGTAATTCTTCTGGAGAGAGTGATTTAACGAGCATTGCGATATGTCGCAGTTTCTCCTGAGCGCCCGGGAGAGGAACGGGGATCACAGGGACTTCCGGTTCTTCCGGTATTACACCGAGAAGACCTCCTTGGGGTTCCTGCTGACGGGGGTGGGTATCCTGCAAATTCTCGTTGGTGTTGGGAGCGTTATTATCATTGTTGTCCTGTAGATCTTCAGATGTGTTATGACCGGTGGTTGTGTTACTTCTTGCTCCAATACGAGCGCTTTTCCTTGGGCGAGCCATATGTCGATGGAATAATTAACCTAGCCCCACGATGGGCGCCAACTGATTTAACCGGATTTCGTCAGGTTAAGGGTATCAGTGAATTTGTGATATTGGGGGTTTTCAATATATATATTTTATAGGGCTCTGTTACTTTATTCAGGATGGATCAAAACTCAAGGAAGAGCAATATCATAAGAACAAAAAGTAAAAATTGAAACCAACGCAAGAAATAACACAAATATGAAGAGAAAGCTCTTTTTTATTGGATAATAGTGAGTTGTGCTGTTTATGCAGAATTCAATGGCGTATTTGCCTTATGATCCAGAGTTGTTTAATACAATGATTGACTAGGTATTTATATCATACTAAACCTAGCGTTACAAGGAAATATAGCCCTAATAGGACTGGGCCCAAATATCCTTCTTGGGTCCGGAGTATAGTCTTCTAGTCGAAAAGAGCTGTATTCGGCCGGGTCGATAAGATGATCCCGAACTGTCTGATTTGGTCGAACCGATCTAATGTTCTTTAGTCGATCCATACAGCATGTAGGGTGCGAAATAGCCCCCATCATAACACTTTACCTTGTATATTATGTGTTAGAATATTGGATTAAACTTTGATTAACTTTCAATTAATATATAGCTAGGCCTCCAAGAATTCTTTTGGGCGATCTAATAAATAATCCGGGACTTTTTGAGCCTTTTATATGTTTGAGTTATTTTCCCAAACTTTGGCCTTCTATCTTAATATAAACCACTTTGATGCTTGAAGGTTAAATTAGGATGCTTATTATATGATAAAAATGTGCAAAATGGATAAATATAGATGCTAGTTCTTTTTGTGGGATTTAATTGAAAAACTTATAACTTCTTGAAAACTATAACTTGAATATAGTTGATTCTTTCAATTCAAAATATTTTATTCAACTTGAATACTATGTTGATTAAGTTATAAAAATGGATTAAACATTTGATCCAATTTAATAAAAAGACTGTCATGAATAAATACTATCTAGGCTTCTAAAAGATTACTCTTGGATGTTGTTGAAAGTTTTAACATTAACTTGAGATTGTCAAAACTCAATTACTAAGTGGAACTAGTTTGAGTTAGAAAATCATATAATTCGATTTAACATCATTTTTATACATGTTTAGAAAGTTATTGAAATCACAAGCATAACTGCCGATGTTAAATGAAAACATGCTACAAGCAACTGGTTGTTTGTTTTACTTTTTACACTATAACATGGTGAATTTACAAAAATACATGCTTGAAATGAATAATAAATTTATGAGTTAGGCACGGTTAGGTTCACGTACAAAATAATCACAAGTATAGGATTAATGGTTGAATTAGTGGTATAAGATGGATTTGAAAAGTATAGTTTATGGTTGGGATACAAATATTGATATTGTTTACTTGAATTAGGTCTCGGAGATACGCCAACATTTAGACTTGAAGGTGAGGTTTCCCGTTCTTTGTGTAGCCATCTTGGCACAACGCCCTGAGGAAAAAGGACAAGATTTTGTGATTCATATACCTCTTTCTTCACTTCTAACAATTCAATAGGTATCAAATATTTTTAATAATCTCTCTCTCAATTACGTTTCTTGCTATATTCCATTTTATTGTGAATTCGAATCTACAATGCCGTATGTCAAATTTGTTCAACGCATTTTGGTACTTATGATATTTTGCTATTGAACATTATTCAAGCATCCACTAGTTATTCGATACTTCGTTATTTCTAAAGGTGATACTAATTCCTTATGATCTTGCCATGAATAATTTTCTATATCTTTTCGAACTCAACTCACTCTTGTCTGACAATTTATCATCTGCTCATTTGGTTATACAACATCCTGATATATTTTGCTCTGCGTGGTTGTCAAACACTTTCCATGTATGTTCTTGTTGATCGTCAAATGCTATCTTGGTATTGAGCCGTGTATGAACAACGGACTACATCCGGATTCTAGTTCAATTTATTTCATTTATTAATACCCTTGGGGACGCCCTTGGGAAGTTGGGCCCTGGGACTAACAGAGGTGACTGCTGGGCGGCATTGGGCCGTCAGTGTATGGTCTCTTTGTTTAGTACCCCTCCGTGATTCAGTTTCGCGCATAGTTGGAGGTAGCTGTGCTCTGAGCTGGATCGGCATGCGCCCGGGCATGCCATCTGTTTTGTTCTCGAGGTAGCTCCTCGATGGGAGGTATAAGCATGGATCAAAATTTCCATCTTTTCCGTCAAAAATATCGAAAAATTTCTGTTTTTGAATCAATCGAAACGAAAATAAGATGTATTTTCGAAATTCTATATTTGTCTTGAGACTTTCTTTTTTTCTTAATTAGTAATTTATTTCATAAAATTTCCTAATTTTTCCAAAACTTTTCCGGAAACTTTTCGAAAAATTTCTTATATTCATCTGACCGCAACGTATATCGAAAACGAAACTTTGATCCATGGGTATAAGGTAGTTACAATGGCTAGGGGATATAAGGCGGTGCCATAAAAGTAAATACAGATGCTGAAGGTATGTGCTATGTGGACCTAGATATTACCCTGTAACTTCTGAGTGATTATCCGTGAGGAAACTCCAGTGTTGCGCCACACTGTGACTTGGTCTGGTGTATCCTTGTGAAGTTAAGAGGGAGATACCTCTAGAGTCCGTAATAGTCATTCCTAAAATCCACATCTGACATGTTACATGCTCAATATCTTTCGGTTCATTATATTTCTTGTCACTACCATTTGTTCGGTATCTTTTCTTCAGTTCATTACCATTCTATTTAGTTCAATTACTCATACTTTCCTTTTTAAGTTCTCGTTATCTCTCTCATCATATTATTGTTATCATTATTGTTTTCATATCTTTATTTGTTCAAGTTCATGAATTAAATCTCACTATGTCAAACACGACTTACTCCTCCTTTTATCTTCCTTTGTCCTTTCCTCAGAGATATGGGATGCATAAATGTTACATAGAGTAGGAGTATCACATATCAACTTAAACTTGGAGCACACCTTGTTGATATATATTTGGATATACGCGATCTATTGATAAGGGTGATTTTGTGAATAGCTACAACGGAGTCTAAATAGTGAAATTTATGGAAGAATTACAATTAATCAATGTAGCCTCAAGTTTTTGTATCTTCACATTATTGATCTAAGCTATGTGGAATGTTGTGATTAAGTTTATTTGGTTTTCGATCGACAATTTAGGTGGCGACCACCCTGATCATATAGTGCGATATACATAAATGAGTGTTATTGTACTATCTGGTCAGAGTGGGGCGTTACATTCATTCTCGAAACTTTTATCAATAAATTATGAATCAGGGATTCACGTGAATTAGCGCCAAAGGCTTAGTCGAGTTGAGTAAAATTGATTCGCTCAATAAACACTCCTCGACCTGCATAACAGCGACGACTTAGTCGAGTTGAGTAAAATTGATTCGCTCAATAAACACTCCTCGACCTGCATATCAGCGATGACTAAACGAGTCGAGTAAAATTGATTCGCTCAATAAACACTCCTCGACCTGCATAACAGCGACGACTAAATGAGTCGAGGAAAATTGATTCGCTCAATAAACACTCATCGATCTCCATAAAAAGGTTATTAAACCTAAGTCTTAAAACGAGTTGAGTAAAATTGACTCGCTCAATAAACACTCCTCGATCTCCATAAAAAGGTTATTAAACCTAAGTCTTAAAACGAGTTGAGTAAAATTGATTCGCTCAATAAACACTCCTCAATCTGCATAACAACAACGACTAAACGAGTTGAGTATAAATTGATACGCTCAATAAATGCTCCTTGATCTTATATCTAACGATCAAAAAAGGTTATGATATAAAACCTAAGTATTAAAAAAGAGTTAAGTATAAATTGATACGCTCAATAAATGCTCCTTGATCTTATATCTAACGATCAAAAAAGGTTATGATATAAAACCTAAGTATTAAAAAAGAGTTAAGTATAAATTGATATGCTCAATAAACGCTCCTCGATCTTATATCTAAAGATAAAAAAAGGTTATGATATAAAACCTAAATATTAAAAAAGAGTTGAGTATAAATTGATCCGCTCAATAAACGCTCCTCGATCTTATATCTCACGATAAAAAAAGGTTATGATATAAAACCTAAGTATTAAAAAAGACTTGAGTATAAATTGATCCGTTCAATAAACGCTCCTCGATTTCATAATCAACGATAAAAAATAGGATACAAGCCAAAAAATTTGGTAAAAGAAGCCCTAAAAGAGTTCAGTATAAACCGAGCAAAAGCCATTGCTCCTTGATGTCGATAAAAGCAGATTGAGAAGAAATCAACAACAAGAAATATCAAGGTAAATAAATACAGTTTTATTCATCTGAGTTCGGACAACAAGTATAAAATTGCATACAACGCTTCGACCAGAATACAAGAACTATCTACACATTACTACAACTGTTTAGATAAAATAATCCTATTCTATGGATTGGTGCTCTTCACGACAATGTCCAAGGAAGCATCAATCTCCTCCCTAGTACCTCGATGGTTGGAATTGACCACCTAAGAAGCATGCTGCTTAGGATGGTCGACTTCTTTAGTTCGATGTGTTGGGATAGTGGTTGGGTTGCCTCGATTGTCAGAACAACGAAAGTGCGGAATTTAAATTTTTTCGAAGCACCCAAGGTCCCATATAAGATTCTCCATATTATTATACGCAAGCAAGAAACAAAAACACACAGAGTAATTAAACAAGGGGGTTTTTGCGATTTACCTCACCACAGGCAAGGTGGTGGCAACCTTCAGTTCTGATTCTGAATCTGGATCTGGTTCACAGAAGTGATCCAAGCGTCTCACCTCCAAAGATAGTCCACACCAATTGGATTCTGGCAACACCTCCTAGTCTTAGGCTCAGAACTGGATCTAGGAGATTTGTCGAAGCAGGACTGTGCAGAACTACTTGGCAATGCGAGATCTAACACGGTGGAACGAGGGAGAGGCGGCGGCGGCGGCGCTAAGGCAGCTCACGGCAGCAGATGGCGGCGGCTCTAGGTTGGCGGCGCAAGGAGAGGGGGCGGCTACTAGGATAGAGAAGAGAGGCTAGGGTTTTTCAAGGGTGTTTTGCTTTTTGAGCTCTAGTGGAACCCTATTTATAGACTCCCTCTTGACCTAGGTTTGCAAGACTCCTTATGGGCTTTTAATTAAAGGCCCATGTCTTGCAAGCCTTTCATTTAATTAATTACTTAATTAAATGCCCAATCCAATTAAATCAATATTTCATTTATATAATTAATTAGCAACTCAGTTAAATATTTAATTAATTAAGTCAGCCAATTAATTAATCTCCCACTTGAATTAAATACTTTAATTCATTTAATTACCTTTAAATCAATTAATTCCTTTTGTATCATTTTTCAACAGTCACCGTCCAATTGTATTGTGTGTGACCCTCTAGGTTCACCATCAATTGGCAGCAGGCCCATGAATTCCTCGTGATTTAATTTATGAACAATAAATTACTCCGGTCAATTAAACAACCTTTAATTGACCACTCCTAGAATCAAATCCTCTATTAACTCAGGAGTACCTACACTTCATGGTCGATGTCTAGCCACAAGCCCATGAAGCCCAACTTCAGGTGAATTGATACTTGTGAACCTCGTCTCATATAATTACCATGTACATACGGTCCTTCTATCGACTAATATTCCCGATCAAGACTTAGGGTGTGTGAATTGATCGGCACCTCTAAATTTGTCTCGATAACTATACTTTCTAATTCAGGATAATATTCCAGTGTGACTCCTAAATTTGGAAACCCCTTTCCAAATCCGTCACCGACTGCGGCCGCAGATTCCTTGGATATATTATCTAAGAATCGTATAGGAAATTCTCTCACCCATTACAGTGAGTCAATAGATTACATATCGGTACTAACCACTCGCGTACATGTCCATACGCACCCAACCTAGGCATGTTATGACCAAGCTAAGTGGCCTATACCTAGATCTAAGTACGCACTTTCATGCACCGAATTCGCCCTAGCACCTCAAGTCAAAGGACTAAATCGTACACTATTATAATCCTTGAGAAACATCCCATCACCGATATGCAACATGCGCTTCCACAATGGGTTTCTCTGTTCGGGTCATTCGATGCGTTCAATCCTCCATTGAACCACCTACTTATATGCACTGGCCTCAAATGCCTTGCTCATGAAACGCTACAAATTCACTCCATGTGAATCATGCATACTTGTACAAGTCTTGGCGATTCCTACGATACCCCGTTTCGTTCGGAATCTATGACTTGGAACAGTTTTAAGATTACGACCTTTGAGACTGTTTCATGATTGCACTCAGTACTGAAGTGAATCGTCCCATAGTCTAATGTAATATAAGGGTTTTATCCAATCGCTTAAATGTATTCGCGAGAGATGAAGTTGGCCATTGTTTATCCTTATACACATATAAATAAACGTGCGTATTATTATAAAATCAAAAGATTGTTTCTTACAGAATAGACCTATTACAAGCTAATTGAACTGGCTTGCTGGGCACTATCCTATCAATCTCCCACTTGCCCTAAAGCCATTCACCTATGGTTCTAAGACCCATCTTCTCTAGATGACTATCGAACACCTTTTGTGAAAGTGGCTTAGTTAGTGGGTCAGCTACGTTGTCTTCCGATTTGACATACTCCATGTGCATGTCTCCTCTACCAATGATCTCCCTGATCACGTGGTATTTCCTCTGTACGTGTTTGGATTGATGGTGTGATCTCGGCTCCTTTGCTTGAGCTATCGCCCCGTTGTTGTCACAGAAGACGACTACAGGTTCAGCAATGCTCGGAACAACATCCAATTCTTGGATGAAGTTTTTCATCCATACACTTTCTTTTGCCGCATCTGATGCTGCGATATATTCTTCTTCTGTGGTTGAGTCGGCAGTGGTAGACTGTTTACAACTTTTCCAGCTGACCGCTCCTCCATTAATGCGGAATATGTATCCAGAGTTGGATTTGAAGTCATCCACGTCAGACTGGAAACTCGAATCAGTGAATCCTTCAAGTTTCAGTTCTCCACTACCACCGTAGACCAAAAACTATCCTTAGTCCTTCGCAGGTACTTTAGGATTGCTTTTACAGCAGTCCAGTGCTCTTCGCCTGGATTTGACTGATAGCGGCTCGTTACACATAGAGCGTGTGCTATGTCTGGTCGAGTACACAACATCGCATACATTATGCTCCCTATAGCAGAGGCATAAGGTATGAGAGACATTCTCGTCTTTTCTTCGTCAGTTGTAGGGCACATTGACTTAGAAAGAGAGATACCATGTCTCATTGGAAGCAATCCTCTCTTGGATTCTTCCATTTTGAATATCTTCAAAGTAGTGTTGATGTACTGAGATTGGGAGAGTCCTATCATCTTCTTCGATCTATCCCTATAGATACGTATTCCCAATACGTAAGATGCGTCTCCCATATCTTTCATGGAAAACTGCGCGGATAACCACGCTTTAGTCTGCGGTAACATCTTGATATCGTCTCCGATTAACAAAATGTCATCGACGTACAAAACAATGAATTGTATCGAGCTCCCAATATTCTTCTTGTACACACAAGGTTCATATACGTTTTTGAAGAAGCCAAATGCTTTGACTGTCTCATCAAATCGTATGTTCCAGGTTCGGGACGCCTGTTTGAGGCCATAGATTGACCTTTGAAGTTTACACAATTTGTCCTCACTTCCTTTGGACGCAAAACCTTCAGGTTGTTGCATAAAGATCTCCTTATCAATGTCTCCATTGAGAAAGGCGGTATTTATGTCCATTTGCCATATTTCATAGTCATGCCACGCGGCTATGGCAAGTAGTATCCGAATGGATTTCGACATCGCCACGGGAGAGAAGGTTTCTTCATAGTCTATTCCAGGCCTTTGAGAATACCCTTTCGCCACTAAGCGAGCTTTATGAGTTAATACCTCTCCATTCATTCCAAGCTTACGCTTGAAGATCCATTTGCATCCTACAGGGATAGTTCCCTCAGGTGGATCGACCAAGGTCCAAACCTTGTTGGAATGCATGGAATCCATTTCGGATTGCATGGCTTCGAGCCACGCACCCGAGTCTATGTCTAACATCGCTTCTTGATAGGTCTTTGGATCATTATCAACTTTCTCGTTTTCGTGAATGAAACCAAATCGCTCTGGCTCCTTACGAATTCGATCAGACCTTCGAAGAGCAGGTGTACTAGTAGGTTCAATAAATTCTGGTTCAGCTCCCATTGTTTGTGGGGATGGGTCCGATTCCTGGACTTCATCAAGTTCTACGATTGTCCCATTTCGGTTGGTGAGGAAATCCTCTTCCAAGAAGTGGGCATTCCTAGATACGAACGTATTACGTTCTTTAGGATCGAAGAACAGGTATCTAATGGATTCCTTTGGATACCCCACAAATTTTCACAAACTAGATCTACTATCCAGGTTATCTCCCTTTTTGTTCTTTACATACGCTGGAGATCCCCATACTCGTAAATACGAATACACGGGTGCTTTACCATACCATACTTGGTGCGGTGTTGTTGGCACTGACTTCGAAGGTACTATGTTTAGTATCTTCGAGGCAGTTAATAGGGCTAAGCCCCAAAACGAAAAGGGAAGGTCAGCAAAGCTCATCATGGAACGAACCATGTCTAACAATGTTCGGTTCCTCCGCTCAGACACTCCATTTAGTTGGGGCGTCCTAGGGGGAGTTCGCTGGGCGAGAATTCATTTCTTTTAGATAATCAAGGAATTCTGGCTTAAGTACTCACCACCTCTATCAGAACGAAGTGCTTTAATACTATTTCCAAGTTGATTCTAAACTTCCATTCGAAACTCTTTGAATTTCTCAAAAGTTTCGGATTTGTGTTTCATAAGATACACATATCCATAACGACTAAAATCGTCGGTGAATGTTACGAAGTAAGAGAATCCTCCTCTCGCATTGACACTCATTGGTCCACAAACGTCAGTATGGATTAAATCCAATGTTTGCTTGGTTCGCTCGGGATTCCCGGTGAAGGGTGATTTGGTCATCTTTCCTTTGAGACAAGATTCGCAAGTTGGGAGTTCATCCAAGTTCTTTATTTCAAGAGCCTTAGAGGAAACCAGCTTTTGAATCCTACTCTTGGAAATATGTCCAAGTCTAGCGTGCCAAAGTTGTGGAGTTTGATTATCATATTTTCTTTTTCTAGATTGAATGTGCATGACGTCGGAATTTGTAGGTTCTAGGGAATACAGACCATCTATCAAAGTACCACGAGCATACATTAAACCACCTTTAAATATGCAAAAAGCTCCATTTTCAATGGAAAAATTAAAACCATCAATATCCAACATAGGAATAGAAATGATGTTCTTAATAATGTTTGGTACGTACAGACAATCCCTTAAAATTAAAGTAAAATTTCCTAAAACCAATTCGACGTCCCCAATAGCCTCAGCGACGATCCTAGCTCCATTTCCGAAACGCAGGATTCTATCCCCGGGCTTCAGGTATCTTACTGCTCCCATCACCTGCAAATCATTGCAGATATGAGAACATGCTGCGGTGTCTAACACCCACGATGCACAGTTAATAGAAATATTAACTTCAACCAAGAAAATACCTTTGGCTACCAGTTTCATCTTTAGGTAGTCTGGGCAGTTCCTTTTCTAGTGCCCTGCTTTCTTGCAGTGGAAACATTCGTCTTCTGGGCTCTTGTGCTTCTTTTCAACCACCTTTGTGACTGCCTTCGAAGAAAATACCTTCTTCTTCTTCCTACCTCTCTTGGGCTTTGCAGCCTTCGATTGGTGTGCAATCATTACCGGCTTCTCTTTCTTGAGAGTCGATTCTGAATTGGTCAGTTCGTGAAGAGCGAGGGTTCTATCCTCCATGTTGAAGTTCAACACGAACTGCTCAAAAGAACGTGGCAGCGTATGGAGGAGGAGGTCAGTGCTAAGATCAGCGTGCAAATCCACGTCCAATCGCCCCAGTTTTTCAACCAGGTTGATGAAACGTAGACAGTGATCCTTGACACTGCTCCCTTCAGCCATCTTGAGATGAAACAACTCATTAGTGGTCACGAACCTTTCGGTACGAGACCTCTCTCCAAACATCTGCTGGAGGTGGAGAAGTTTCTCTCTAGCAAGCGGCATTGCAGCATGCTGTTTCTGCAGTTCATTCGACATCGAGGCTAGCATGAGACATCGAACCTGAAGATCATCATCAACCCTTTTAGAATGGGCGGTTCGTTGTTCCTCACTAGCTCGTGCTGCGGGTGCAGCAGGTATGGGTGTGTCGAGCACATAGCTTCGTCGCTCGGAGTCGAGGACAATTCTTAGATTTCTCAGCCAGTCAACGAAGTTTGAGCCATTCAACTTGTTTGCGTCGAGGATAACAGATAATGGATTCTTAGACATTGTACTTAATATCTACAAATGGAAAGAAGACAACGTTTAGCTAACTGATCTTATGTCTAATACTTATAATTATCGAATTTTGGACTTGTTTTCATAAAAGTTCTCCCACTATTTTATCGAAACAATCACCCCTTTGATTGCTCGGGAAATTTAATTCCTAGTAGGTCTTGACGTCCCAGCAGCAATTAATTGCACCCACGACTCGTGGCCATACAACTAATTCTCCAGGTAGGTATACTTTTACCAATTGTGTTACTTCACAACCTTCAAGCTATTTTGCCTCGGTTTTCGCACTTATCTAGCACTGCTACATCATAAGTGTTACTAATCGTTAAGTCTAACCCATCAATCATGATGAGCAACGGACCCGGTCGCGAGTTCTCCGTAACTAGTTATCGGTCGATCCTCACATCCCGACCAGTCCTCACCCTTGTCGTGTTTAGTTAAAAACAGGAGTCAAGGAATTTTACGTATTGTCCCTTTCTTCGACTCGGGTGCCAGACTCTGGATCACCTCTATCGATAAGTAGACAACATACGCTAGTCCCTATTGATGGAAGGCTTGGATTTATATAAACACTCCATTTTATTTTAATCCAATATGACTTATATTTAATTCGAGAGGGGAATTTCTGGTTTGAAAGTTATACTAACTCTCCTCGAGATATCACCGATTCAGTTATGCTTTATCCTTTATTACGATCTAAATTCTAGCGCGCATCTCATACAAGCTAAATATAAATCGACAAAATAAATAAAAGCCATACAAGCCTAGCATGCATACTACCACAAATATGTTTTCGATCGGGAGCCTCCTATGCAGGCCATCATCTAGCCAATGATGTTGGCCCTATTGGTCAATCTAAAGGGTTTGTAAATAGGCCTATGCTATTACACAATGTACCATGCATACATGGCCTTCATATCTTCTTGGGTTCCCACCTTGCTTGTAAACGGGCCTCCAACCTAAACTAGGAATGCAGTAAAGCCATATTCTATTACAAAGGCTCAAAGTGGCCCAAAAACATAATAGGCTCGCAGGCCTAATAAAAACCAAACAATAAATTAAACCAATCACATCTAACCTAAGGTCAAGGCTCGGCTCGATCGAAAACCACGTAAACAATTCACATAGAGCAAGAAACAAGCAAACATCCTTTACATATTTCTTTCTTAACTTTAAAACTAACTTCCTATGATCCTTACTTTTTAGTCACTACTAATTATGACAAAATGAATATTCGGGTAAACAAAAATAAATTTTCTGCTCAAATTCAGATTCTGTTTTTCAACTTTTGAAAATTGCATTTTCGCCCCTCAACTTTCGAAAATTGCACTTTGACCCCAAAACTTTTAAAAAGTTACAAAAACACCCCTGGGCAGATTTGGGCAGCTACCAAAAAATAAAATTTTGAATTCTGAAAATTTTTTATTTTTCAAATTGACCCCTCAAGTTTTGGTAATTTCAAAACAGCCCCAAAGTTTTCGAAAATTACAAATTGACCCCAAAACCCGTGCGACCAGATTTGCAAAAACAGTCCAGAATTTTGAAATTTCCAGATTTCAAAAATTCGAATTTTTCAGCCCACAAAAACCCTATATGCGATTTTTAGTTCCAAAAGTCCTGGAGTTTACATATAAAATCGGCACAGATCTGAATAAGCAGTTTTACCCAATCATAGATCCAGTCATAACAAGTAAGAATCAACTTACAGAACATAATTATCACGTGTTTACATATACATAATTAAACATATAATGTGAAAACACATTATGTTCAGGCTTTTCGTATAATAATGATGGAGTTGGCCCTGATACCATTGTTGGGATAGTGGTTGGGTTGCCTCGATTGTCAGAACAACGAAAGTGAGGAATTTAAAATTTTTCGAAGCACCCAAGGTCCCATATAAGATTCTCCATATTATTTATACGCAAGCAAGAAACAAAAACACAGAGAGTAATTAATCAAGGGGGTTTTTGCGATTTACCTCACCACAGGCAAGGTGGTGGCAACCTTCAGTTCTGATTCTGAATCTGGATCTGGTTCACAGAAGTGATCCAAGCGTCTCACCTCCAAAGATAGTCGGATTCTGGCAACACCTCCTAGTCTTAGGCTCAGAACTGGATCTAGGAGATTTGTCGAAGCAGGACTGTGCAGAACTACTTGGTAATGCAAGATCTAACACGGTGGAACGAGGGAGAGGCGGCGGCGGCGGCGCTAGGGCAGCTCACGGCAGCAGATGGCGGCGGCTCTAGGTTGGCGGCGCAAGGAGAGGGGGCGGCTACTAGGTTAGAGAAGAGAGGCTAGGGTTTTTCTAGGGTGTTTTGTTTTTTGAGCTCTAGTGGAACCCTATTTATAGACTCCCTCTTCACCTAGGTTTGCAAGACTCCTTATGGGCTTCTAATTAAAGGCCCATGTCTTGCAAGCCTTTCATTTAATTAATTACTTAATTAAATACCCAATCCAATTAAATCAATATTTCATTTATATAATTAATTAGCAACTCAATTAAATTTTTAATTAATTAAGTCATCCAATTAATTAATCTCCCACTTGAATTAAATACTTTAATTCATTTAATTGATTTAATTACCTTTAAATCAATTAATTCCTTTTGTATCCTTTTTCAACAGTCACCGTCCAATTGTATTGTGTGTGACCCTCTAGGTTCACCATCAATTGCAGCAGGCCCACGAATTCCTCGTGATTTAATTTATGAACAATAAATTGCTCCGGTCAATTAAACAACCTTTAATTGACCACTCATAGAATCAAATCCTCTATTAACTCAGGAGTACCTACACTTCATGGTCGATGTCTAGCCACAAGCCATGAAGCCCAACTTCAGGTGAATTGATACTTGTGAACCTCGTCTCATATAATTACCATGTACATACGGTCCTTCTATCGACTAATATTCCCGATCAAGACTTAGGGTGTGTGAATTGATCGGCACCTCTAAATTTGTCTCGATAACTATACTTTCTAATTCAGAATAATATTCCAGTGTGACTCCTAAATTTGGAAACCCCTTTCCAAATCCGTCACCGACTGCGGCCGCAGATTCATTGGATATATTATCTAAGAATCGTATAGGAAATTCTCTCACCCATTACAGTGGGTCAATAGATTCCATATCCGTACTAACCACTCGCGTACATGTCCATACGCACCCAACGTAGGCATGTTATGACCAAGCTAAGTGGCCTATACCTAGATCTAAGTACGCACTTTCATGCACCGAATTCGCCCTAGCACCTCAAGTCAAAGGACTAAATCGTACACTATTATAATCCTTGAGAAACATCCCATCACCGATATGCGACATGCCCTTCCACAATGGGTTTCTTTGTTCGGGTCGTTCGATGCGTTCAATCCTCCATTGAACCACCTACTCATATGCACTGGCCTCAAATGCCTTGCTCATGAAACGCTACAAATTCACTCCATGTGAATCATGCATACTTGTACAAGTCTTGGCGATTCCTACGATACCCCGTTTCGTTCGGAATCTATGACTTGGAACAGTTTTAAGATTACGACCTTTGAGACTGTTTCATGATTGCACTCAGTACTGAATTGAATCGTCCCATAGTCTAATGTAATCTAAGGGTTTCATCCAATCGCTTAAATGTATTCGCGAGAGATGAAGTTGGCCATTGTTTATCCTTATACACATATAAATAAACGTGCGTATTATTATAAAATCAAAAGATTGTTTCTTACAGAATAGACCTATTACAAGCTAATTGAACTGGCTTGTTAGGCACTATCATATCACGATGGCCAGGCTCTGAAGATCAAATGTTCTTCTAGACGAAATGACCATTACCAGCCAGATGACCGGCAATACTCATTCACCCACAACAAGATACTGCTTCTACATTACGGGGTTGATTTTTACTTTAAAGCAGCATCTCTTCGGGACCGTCGCAAAAGTGAAAATTTACCAGCACACCCCGACGGTCTATCACTCCGGAGGTAACATCGTAGAGCGGGGGTGACTGGTAAATATGAACCCACCATATGCAGACAGAAACCACGAACCTCAAACCCATGATGAATAAGGCAGAGGCCACATGGGACCCGTCAGTAGAAGGTAGGGCATCAATGGGACCTATCAGTACAAGGCAAATAATATTTGAGTTATCATATGATAACGATTCGCGATAATGAGACTTTTTGAAAGATATGGGATCACTGGGAAAGATGAAGTCCACAGTATATGATATATTCATTTCGTATGATGTGAATAGATATGGAATGAAACTGAATCCCTTTTTATAGGGAAAGCGTGACGTTAATCCAACGGTCAGATGAAGCCCTGATCAAGGGATAAAAATGCGACGTTTTGACTGCCAATAATTAATGCGAGTAAGTTGGAACGACTCCTCTATGGTCGAAAAGACGATTCGATTATAAAAGAAAATCAAGATCGAAGCGATCAGCACAAAAATAAGGAGAATCTAAAGCTCCAGACTGAAAAAGCTTATACACTTACAAATGCCAGTCGCTTGATAAAGAGCAAGAGATCCTCGACATATACATATAAAATCCACACCAATATGGTGAGTGCTAGCTCGTTTAGAGGTATAACATCTTATAATCAGGCATACGAGGTCGTCACTGCCTCATATATCACATGGAAGATTATTAATTAAATATATATTAGACCTTCGCTGGAATCCAAGAAATCTGACATGAAAGTTAGAGGAATAAACGTCAACATTCCAGCCTACAAAATCGTCACTGCCTAACATTCCAAAGAATTGCTTAAGGAGGTCTGAACAAGCTGGATCTAACTAATGATTCTACATTTTTCAATTCCTCCCATATCAAAGAATTGACATATTGATACACCGGTTGCTTTATTTGAGGAACATGGAACTCACAATTAGTGCAAAGAAACATGAATTTTAAGAAGATATTTGGAACGATATTCTTTCTACGAGCTTAGACTTTTAAACAAAGGGCCTAATGTTCAAATAGAGGAATAACCACGCCCTTATATAAGATGTCTGTGGCAAACGGACAATTCTGCAAAACATTGATTGATCATCGACAAGATCGCTAAGCATTCCTTCACAATTATTCAATCAATTATCTACATGGACGACCTACAGTCCACATTCTAATGTCTAAAGTAACTTCGGAACAAGCCTAAGGGACCATGCTTGGTCGATCATCATACTTACACTTGATTAAAAGTTTGATTTGCAGAAGAAATACTACTTCGTTCAGCTATTCAAGACTGATCAAGCCAGAACGTGCTACTCTCTCAAGACAAGAGATGATCTCCAAGGAAATTAATGTCAGATAAGTCTGCTAAAATTTCCTGCTTATTTAGAATATTTTTACTTAATTATGACGATAAAATTGCGCATGACATAATTTATCAAATATATCTACTAACGAAACTCAATGAAGGCGTTAAACTGACCAAAAAAGGAGTCAACATTGTCATTGAATTATACGTACAAAAAAGATAGTCAGCTTTGATGACCACATGCAGATTTGTGGCCTACATCGTCTTAAAAATAAAAAAAAATAAAAGAAAGGTGGGGGGGGGTGGAAACATTCCACTACAGCAGCTTGATCGGAACAGGTCACTGAGGAGGGTTGCCATCACTGGGCCGACTAGTAGAAGCACTCCTCCGAGGAGTCGCATTACCCACAAATGCCATCAACTCCTCCTGACGTTTCAAATAACCGGCTTCATAACCTTGTTCATACGCTCGCTGACGAGACTCCTCTGCAAGGGCGTTAGCCTGGACCAAGTCACTTTTCTCCTTCTCAAGAACATACCTCTCTTCCCTCAATTTCTCCAGATCATCATTGAGAAGCCTGAGTTGGAGGGTCTGTCCTTCGACCTTCGCGATCTCCGAGTCCAAGCGTTGCTTATGGCTCTCCTTGCTGAGCCACAGATTGTCGTTGTGTACACCCAGCTGCAGCGCGAAATACTTGGCCTAAAAAGAAAAAAAAGAGGGTCATATGTAACAAAAGCAATCAAAATAATAGCAGGAAATACAGTCAGAAATACAATTACCTGCTCGCACATTTTGACGAGCGATTGAACAAGGCGAACATTGGGAGTACTTTCATGCTTCCTCAACTCACCAGGCAAGATAGTGCTCAGACCTAAGTCCCAGGACAAAGCGTCAGGCTCGAGAGAGCTGGGCAGTTCACTATCAAGGGGAATACGGTCAGGCCGAGGAGTCACTGACTCCACTATGTCCCTAACTTGCTCGAGAATACAACGGTCGTCTACCATATGAGGGGATTCCCTCTCGCTAGGACTCACCGAAGTCTCCTTGCCGAAGCAGAGATAACGGTCCGCCGACCGGACCTAGAACCTGTCCGACCTCTAGAAAGCCCCCCGGCTTCAAAAGAAGTAGTCACAACAGTAGTATCATTAAATAAAAAGTCAGAAAATTCTTGGTGTACAGACTGTGTCATGGACGGATCCAAAAAAGAATCTCCGCTAACCGCCCCCACGGCAGCATTCCCTTGACTTCTGCCTATAACTAGGTCAGTAGAAGCAGTGGAGGGAACGAAGTTATCGGGAACATGCTCACGTAAGCCATGCTCAAAAGAAGAAATACCTGAAGAGACAGGTATATTAAAGGTTGGATCCACGTTGGACATATCACCAAAGGCCACCCGACCGGGGGAAGGTCTCCTCTCGACCTCACCAGAAATAGGGAAATCTTGTTGAATAGAAGTTGAACTAATTACGGGGGGAGCTTCAGAAGGAATAACGGGAGTCTCGATCTCCAACCTTCTAATCGAGGATGAACGAGATGGATCTATCGAAGGCCCCTCTGTACGAGACCTTTTAGATCTAATATTCCTATTACCTTCGCGGGATGGACGCTTTGAAGTGTTGCCAAAAAGGTTACTCATGTTCGGAAATTAAAAAAGAATTTTTAACTATCGAGAAAGCTTATCGACCTCTTTTGAGAGAATGTTCTATCGAAAGTAAGTAAAAGCGGTAAATAACGAGTAATCTTTTTACTCAACGTATTTATACTAAGTGAAAAGGCGCGACAAACCCCAAGAACGGGCGCGAAACACAGAAACTGACCTGACAACGGCCGCAAGAATTCGAAAAGACATGAACATAATGATTACGCTGAAGTTAATAACTTGTCCGAATAATTATTATCAATGGAGAAGTCGAAAAGACATAACTGTCAGAATACGAATCGTCCTATTTACAAAAGGATAAAAAAGTAAAATTACAAATCAAGTTATGATTGGTTATTATCAGAGTAATTTCTCAAAGCCAGATTGGTCGCTCCCCACTTCACGCAACCTGGTCGCCATCTGGAACTCCTTGATCGCCAGCGGTCGCTCCTTCATCCTCTCCCTCGTTAGCTGCCTCCAAATTCTCCTCCTCTTCATCTTGATCGATATATTTATTATCGACCTCAGGGTTAATGTCTGAAGGAGGAATCGGCAACGGCTTTCCGAACTCTTCGACAAGGTGAGCCAATGGAAGCTGTTGATAGATAACATCTGGCAGCTCGAAAGGAGAGTATTCATCACCATAACAATTCAGACGTACATGCGTCGCCTTGAAGTACTCTTCTCGGCGATCTTCGATCAATCCCAGTGCGACCATCTGATGAATCACCTTTTTGAAAGTATTCTGAAGAAGCGGACCGACCATCTGATTCACCAAGGCAGTATGAACAGGGGAACCAAGGAACGCACGAATCACACTCTCATCGTCATTTCTACCATATCGATCTGTAAGACCGCTAAGAGGAAGATCCTTATCATACTCATCCAAAGAGGCTTGAAGGCTTAATACCTGAGATTCCAGCTCGCTAATTCGAGCAGTACTCTGAAATTGTTGATCTTCCAACTTTTTAGCCAATTGATTGGCTTGTTCTTGAGCGCGGGAAGTCTCCAGAACTTTATCTATAATCTCCTGGTCATCAGTCCCCGTAGCTTGAGTCTCTACGACCGGAAGAGAAGGAGACATCAAAGGACCAACCTATGAACCAGAAGTCTTATGAAGTAATGTCTTGTATTTCTCATCCAGAAACTCACACTGTTGTTTCCAGAGAGCGGCTTCATAGGCATACGATGCCAAACAAGTCTTAGTCTGAAAGAGAAAAATGATAAATGAAATAAATTAGCGAGCTAAAGTACCCATTAAGAAAAATTACCCTACGAGCGCACATAAAAGGAGATCACCTTTTCAGCATAAAGAGAAGCTCGCTGAAATTTCTCCAAAGGATCCTTCCGAAGGAGCTTGTTCATATCGCGAGTAAACACACCAGATAGAAGCACACGAGTTGCCTTGTCCACCGCATTCTCGCTCTCATCATGAACTAAATAATCGTTCTCAGGATAACCGGCGGCTCTCCTCCCCTATAGATGGTCCTCGATCATCTCGACAAGAGTGGGCTCCGGATGATTCTCACCTAGCGGAGACAGGTCCTCACCAGAGCGACCATAGTAACACCTTTTTCTCTCCACTGGCTTATCGTTAGGATGGGGCATCGACCAGCTACGGCACCCACGAATACCTAAAGAGGTTCGAAGATGGAAGGGAGGATAGCCGGATCCGGTCCCCTTACCAACGGGAGATTCTTGGGAGGAATCCGGAGATTCCTCCCTGTTTTCCTCAGAATCGTGGCCCAATTCCAATTTTCTTTTTCGGGACGCTCTCTGCTCGATATTGAAGTTCTCTACGATTTTTGTAGATTTGGATAAAACCATTTTTCCCTTAGAAGAACGCCGGGAATTTTCTACCATGAGAGCTGAAATGAAACAAAGTCAAAGTTAGACATAATGTTAAAAAATGAATTGTAATGAGTTGATACAAAAGAAAAAATACTTACCCAACGATTGAGAAGGGAAAGAAATGGAAAAGCTATGAAAACTCAGTCCCGCCTTGCGAAGAAAGGCCTCACTAATAAGAAGTGCACTTTGGTATTTGTTGACACGCATTCCCCGAATTTCGCTAATCAATTGAGGGTCGTCAGGGATAAGATCACCAGTCGCCAAGCGACCACCATAAATCCATTTAGAATCATGGTCCCACGAGAAGGCCCCAGTTGAACCGTCCGCCAAAGAATTATGAGAAGGTGGTTGTACGAAGAAAAAATGTGACTTCCAGCAAGGATTGCTGGAAACCAGGGAGTCGAAAATGGAGCGACTAGTCTTCTGGCTGGCAAAGAAATATCCGCGATTGGAAGAACTAGAAACATTAAAACGGAACAATTGCGTAAAGTTACGAAAAGAAGGCTGGAATCCTTTTGCTATCATCAAAATAGAAAGGCCACATAATTTGGGACCAATTGCGTCAAAGATACGCTAAATATTTTCAAAATGTCAAGAAATAGAGAAATTATTTAGTACAACCGCTGCACCACGTCATCTAGTACACGTGGTGCAACCCACCAATACACTTGGGACATGTGGATTAATAATCCACATCACCTATGTTCTGGCAATGTGAACACAATTTTCTGAATTCCTATTTTTTTGGAACATGGCTAGAATATGGGGTGATGTGGATTATTAATCCACATGTCCCAAGTGTATTGGTGGGCTGCACCACGTGTACTCGATGACGTGGTGCAGCGGTTGTACTAAATAATCTCTCCAAGAAATAAAGCAGACAAAGGAATACGTAAGCCATAATTGAAATGAACAGTATAGAAGGCTCGGCAACCCTCCGGCGGAGAAGTGACCCTGTCCGAAGGAGAAGGTAGAATAATCTTAGAACCTTCCGGAAAGTATTTCGCGTAGTTATCCACGACCTCATGGAAAGTTTCCTCGGTATAGACACAAGCGAGGTCCTCAATTGGTTCAGAAATTTGAGGGACCGTACCTTTACCCTTCTTGGCCCTAGCGGCAACATCCGTATCAGATATAATTTGCACACTAAAATTATCCTCGTCAAGGACAGTGAATTCAGGCGCTCCGATCTTCTCTGTCGTATCAGATATTCAGTGAATTAGGAGTAACTCTTTCTTTGATTAACGAAGAAGATTTTCTTGAGATGGAAGCCATTTTAATGGGATCCTCGAAGAATATTGATCGATAAAAATAAAGCACAAGAGAAATTATCGAGCCGGAAAGTTACAACAAGAATCTGGGAAGTAGAAAGTAAAAAGTGATTGGAATAACGATCACTTATTTATATAGGAGGATGAAAAGACGTTTCGAACTTCACGCGGTTAATCATATTCCTGCCAAACGGTAAAAAGTCAAAACGCTTCCTCAAGAGACACGTAGCGGTTCGAGATCGGAACGACAAAACGACTATTTATGAGGTGTAGCACTCTTTTCCTTACTTAGGATTTTTTCCCACAGGGTTTTTTCCTAAGGAAGGTTTTTAACGAGGCACATTTCATAGAAAATACAGTCGTAACCCACCATCTACTTCTACGAGCTTCTACTACATATACGCTCAAAGAAGTGAGGGAGGCAGATGGGGGCTATTTCGCACCCCTTATATTACTCGGATCAACTAGGGGATATCAGATCGGTTCAACCATACAAGCTCATCCGGGATCATCCATCGACCCGATCAGAGACGCTTCTCCTCGGCGACCAGACTACAATCCTGGCTTGAGAGGGATAATTATGCCGAGTCCTATTAGGACTATGTTTCCTTGTAAAGCTAGGGTTAGTATCATATAAATACCTAGTTAAAACGTTGTATTAAAGATACAATAAGAGCTCACGCCTACATATTTTGTCTATCTAATATCACATTGAATAGAAAAGCTTTTCACAGCTCCGGGAAATCGAACTGGTTTTTGCTATATTATTATTTACTCATTGACTCATTCGTTGTCTTGTTTACCTTTTTGTTCTTTTACATAATTGTTCTTCCTTGAGATTGATCCATCCAGAATAAAGTAACAGAGCCCTATAATTCGTACTAAACCTGACCTCCTAATTACATCTTATTGATTTAATCTTACCCAACGAAAAGTGGTTAAATCACATTTCAATTTAACTGATTTAATGTATATATGTGATGTATTCTAGAATAAACTATAGAACCAAGTGAACACATTAATAATTTATGTAGCATAAAAGATAAGCTCAAGAATCAATTAAAACAGTTGTATATGCTCACATTTCCAATATCACCTAACCTAATTATGTAAACATGAATTGCGTAAATTTACTTAGATGACTGACAAACTAAGATTTTCTAAGCTACTCTATGAGGAAAGAAAGAGAATGTCAGACCATATTTCTAATTTGATATTACTTAATTCTCTTATATGTTAATAAAAAGTTTATTTACTTAATTTAGTGACTGAAAATATGATGGTATATAACCATAATATAGTTAAAAGTCACAGGAAGAATTATTTTCATTTTAAAATATGAAGAAAGATAAATCAATGTTGTAAAAAATCAGTAAAAGGATTCACTGTGTTTAGAAAAAGGAAAATAGAACATTTATATTGATTTTTTTCTTACATAGCGGAATATATGAAACATAACTAGAATATTCATCACACATTTACGCTATGGATATGGTCTATACAATGTAAAATATGTGTACATTCATATTGCGACAAAATACTTGCACTCTATTTGCACAAGGATTATTTAATAATTCATTTGTTGTGTCATTGAGAAGAAATTCAATATAGAGTTGTATTATTAAATAAGAAAGAAATGTTAATTCTAAACCTCGGATACGTATAAAAGGAATTTGATAGAAATATAAAAACCTGTGTGGTCTCTCTTGTGAGCAACAACTCCATGTCTTGTCAACCCGCTATTTCTTCTACGTCCATTTGTCACCTGAATAAAAATACAAGATATGTTATTTAAGAATATATAAGTGATCAGATGAGACTTTGTATTTAAAAGAATTACCTGTGCAAAGCTCCTAGGGGAGATGATGACTACTTCTTCTTCTTCTGTATCGTTTTCAGCTCTTCTCACTTGAACATTAGGTGGTGCAAGCTCTAGGTAGGTGTTCACTTCATCCAGTGCATCATTATTGTTCAAGAAGCGCGACATCTTGAATATTACATCAATAAAAAAACACATTCAATTATATGACTAATATTATTGACTTATATTAAAATGAAAGACATGTTAAAAATGTTAAAATTTTAACGGCAAATCTAGTGTGTGTCCTCATTTTTTTTCATAGATATATTATATTTATGTTCATGTTATCTTTCATCAATAACAATAGTTAAATTCAAACTTTTTAAGCCAACATAGTTAGGTATAAAACATATAAATTATGCTTATCTTCCTAATATAATCGATAAGTTTGTCGTGTCTTACAAGTATCACTTACTACAGTCAAGTACTCACTTATGTACGGATATACTCTGTTGGTTGCATCGTACTTGACATTATTTAGTAAGTACAAATGAATATTTTAAACTTATCTAACATTATTTTCAGAAAAGGAAACGTTGATAAAACTATGTCCTTCCCCATTGCTGAAATTTATATTTTCAACATTCAAGTACAATATATATGTATATATATATATATATATATATATATATATATATATATATATATATATATATATATATATATATATACATATACATATAGAATTTGTATATAGAACTTTAGCATTCAGGTTCATTACAATTTCTAACTAGCCTTTTAAGTTAGACTAATATTGGAATATTAAGTTCCACCGGAGCATATAATAAATTCAAGTCATCAAATTATTTCTACAGAATATTTAATTTTATAGTATAAAATTTATACAATTTAAAGTTATTTTTGGTAAAGAAATAGAGTGCATTTATTTACATTTCTAGTAGATTGTGTTGGAAAAATAAGATAAAAACATACACTAAAATTTGTAACATTTTTCATTATTTTGTCTTTACCTACAATCCTCACAATCACTTATCATAAAATAGCACATAAATATATCATATGAAGTAACAAAACTAGGAATCAAACCAAAGATCGTCTTTAATCTTGAAAACAAAAATCAACATTAACAAATTCACTAAAATGACTAAGAATCATAAGTTGAAAAGGTAATAAAGTCAATTTTTCTTCAAAATAGAACTGGAAAAATAGAACCCTTTTCATAAAAGTATAAGAATCATACCTTTCTACTAACGGATTTAAAAAGAGGAACTAATATAAAAACACACAAAGGAGATATAATGAGAGTGAGAAATGAAATGTAGAATATATATTTTGAAGTAAGTGTACACTGATAAAATGAAAGAGAGAGAGAGAGGGAGAGAGAGAGGGGGAGATAGAGAGGGAGAAATTGTAGAATATATTTTGTAGTAAGTTTAGACTAATGTAAAGTAGGAAGAAAAAGACAAACAAAAAAGGTAGGATAGTGTTAAGAACAAAATTGTTCTATGAGTAGTAGTATTATTTGATAAGGGAGAAAATTTTAAAAATATGATTCTCTTTTTTCTTTTTCTAAAAGGGATATATAAGCATTTAATTAATGCATTGATTACTGAAAACTCATCAGTTTAGATTTTTAATTTTGTTATAAAATCTTTATGTTCTAGTTCTTCATATTTATCGTACTTTAATAGGAGTGTTAGATTTAACGACTATCTAATGTTAGAAACGTGAAATCACAAATTCAAATAACTAACCTTACCATAGGGTGTCAAAGGACAGTGAGGACATGCAATTAAGAGTTATGTCTATAATACCTTCTCTATAAGACGACAAATATTTGAAGGTTATAGAGAAATAATAAGATATTTCTATGTCAATAAAATCACTGAAAAAAAATTCACCAGGAAAAAAAGAAACCATTGTATACACTAAGCAATAGCAATAAAAATTCACATAAAAAAATTTTGATTGATCTCACGAAGTAATTGTAGAAGAAATATGATGATATTAACTAATGTAATTCGTTCGTGAGTATTTCATATTACATCATCACTCAAATATGTGAGATCAATGTAGTTATGAAACTTCAAATTGTACCAATATGTGTGAAACTGTAGAAAACCGAATACGCAGTCACACAGAAAAATAAAAATGTAAAAATGTATCAAATAACTCCAACAAATACAATACCTCCAAGTTCATAAAAATGTCAACATGGCACAAAAAACAACACTAATTTCAATCCCAAAAATCTCGCCCTAGCGGCCTCCAGAGGTTCTTGCCGTCGGAAGGTAAACTCGAAAAATATCATTAATAGAAATTACAGTTCTACAAGTAGGACATTTAGCCTGAAAAGATATTGCATATTTTATGCACACCTTGCAAAAAATATGGCCACATTTTGTAGTTGTCTCCTCCTCAAATGGCACCAGGAAAATTGGACAGCTGAATATCGGCTCTGTTGGTAGTGATGGTGGTGATGGGATCAATCCCGAACATTGTCCAGGGTCTCTCTAAAATTCATAAAATATATCATTATTAGTTATTTTTTAAATTTATTCTGACTAACAAATATGAGCATTTCATATATAGTGAGATAAGCAAAACGTATTAGATCAATTAATTAATGGAGAACATATACATCTGATCTCTTAAAAAGAAAAAAATCCTCCCAACTAAACGGGTAATTCTTGCAAAAACTCAAAGCATTCGCAAAACAACTGCAGTATATGCAATTAGTACACTTGGTATGCGATTGCATGTTTTGTGAGAGCAACTAATCACATGACATGTGCAAAGACACTTACACTATTGTTTAATGGGTTTGGTCAATTTATGTCTCTTCACTAATTTTCCCAAATTTATTAGTTCTTATAATTTCTTCAATTTAAGGTGATAATAATACTTTATTAAAGAAAAACTAAAGGAGATAATAATACTATCTCTCAAATAACAACCACCTTCCTCTAGAGATAATTAGCTCTTATATTTTATTACCTTCAAACACTTTTCTGTGTTTACAATTTAGTATGCTCTTTACATTTTTTAACATTAGTTGAATTAAATTTAAGTCTTCTAATAACTTTAGTTGTGAGACATGGATGTAATTAATAAATGTTGTGGTTTTTCTTAACCTCTCAAGGTACATGTCTGGTTTTTCTTGTGTCTCTTGCTTAGTGCCTAGGAAGTCTTATAGGTAAAATGTTCAAGTAGTTATTATTATATCCATTAAAAATATCGATGGATGAAGTTATTTAGTATAAAACTTTAATAGACGATATAATATATATATATATATATATATATATATATATATATATATATATATATATATATATATATATATATATATATATATATATATATATATATATCTTATTTGACACACAATCAAGCAAACTAGCATTATTAATATTTAACAATAAAGAAGACAAGCATCACATAATGACATATATACCTAAGAAAACAAAACATTAGTTATCAAGTAATAATATAGATAGGTAACTAGATTGTTTTGTTACGCACCTTCACATGACTTTGTTCTCCCGAGTATGCCATATGAGAAACACTTGCATCAGAAAATGATGTCCCTACAACTGCAAGCATTAATTTGTTGTTAGTTTAAGCTTTATTTTTCTTAACCTATAATAGAAATATTTTAAAATTCATATTTATTTATGCGAATTAAAGAACACATTTGAATGTAACTGATTTAATGTATATATGTGATGTATTCTAGAATAAACTATAGATCCAATTGAACACATTAATAATTTATGTAACCGAAAAGATAAGCTCAAGACTCAATTAAAGCTCACGAATCAAGTAATACAGTTGTATATGCCCACATTTCCAATATCACCTAACCTAATTCTGTAAACATGAATTGCGTAAATTTACTTAGATGACTGACAAGCTAAGATTTTCTAAGCTACTCTATGAGGAAAGAAAGAGAATGTCTGACCATATTTCTAATTTGATATTACTTAAATCTCTTATATGTTAATAAAAAGTTTATTTACTTAATTTGGTGACTGAAAATATGATGGTATATAACCTTAATATAGTTAAAAGTCACTGGAAGAATTATTTTCATTTTAAAATATGAAGAAAGAGAAATCAATGTTGTAAAAAATCATTCAAAGGATTCACTGTGTTTAGAAAAAGGAAAATAAACCATTTCTATTGATTTTTTTCTTATATAGCGGAATAAATGAAACATAACTAGAATATTCATCACACATTTACACTATGGATATGGTCTATACAATGTAAAATATGTGTACATTCATATTGCGACGATATACTTGCACCCTATTTGCACAAGGATTATTTAATCATTCATTTGTTGTGTCATTGAGAAGAAATTCAATATAGAGTTGTATTACTAAATAAGAAAGAAATGTTAATTCTAAACCTCGGATACGTATAATAGGAATTTGATAGAAATAATAAAACCTGTGTGGTCTCTCTCGTGAGCAACAACTCCATGTCTTGTCAACCCGCTATTTCTTCTACGTCCATTTGTCGCCTGAATAAAAATACAAGATACGTTATTTAAGAATATATAAGTGATCAGATGAGACTTTGTATTTAAAAGAATTACCTGTGCAAAGCTCCTAGGGGAGATGATGACTACTTCTTCTTCTTCTGTATCGTTTTCAGCTCTTCTCACTTGAACATTAGGTGGTGCAAGCTCTAGGTAGGTGTTCACTTCATCCAGTGCATCATTATTGTTCAAGAAGTGCGACATCTTGAATATTACATCAATAAAAAAACATATTCAATTATATGACTGATATTATTGACTTATATTAAAATGAAAGACATGTTAAAAATGTTAAAATTTTAACGGCAAATCTAGTGTGTGTCCTAATTTTTTTTCATAGATATATTACTTATTTATGTTCATGTTATCTTTCATCAGTAACAATAGTTAAATTCAAACTTTTTAGGCCAACATAGTTAGGCATAAACATATATATTATGCTTATCTTCCTAAAATAATCGATAAGTTTGTCGTGTCTTACAAGTATCACTTACTACGGTCAAGTTTTCACTTATGTACGGATATACTCTGTTCGTTGCATCGTAATTGACATTATTTAGTAAGTACAAATGAATATTTTAAACTTATCTAACATTATTTTCAGAAAAGGAAAAGTTGAATAAAATATGTCCTTCCCCATTACTGAAATTTATATTTTCAACATTCAAGTACAATATATATTATTGGTCCCAAGTGGTCAGATGAGGTCTAGAGGGGGGGGGGGGGGGTGAATAGACCTCTGAAAATTTTTAGACTTAAAAACTTTTCAGTCTTCTGTCAGCAGACTAAGCTGATGAAGAACAGATGACTATGCTGATCGTGAACAAATCTTGAACAGCAGAGTGACCACTCTTCTTACAGTTACTTAGCTGTTTTTCAGCAAAACAGTTTTATCACAAGTATACTTGCAGCGGATGTTTGAAAGTGTTTTTCACAAGTAGACTAAGTCCTTAAAAAGATTTTATCCCCAGTTTTGAAACTCCTTATAAAATCTTTTGATAATTCAAAGTGTAGACTCATGCAATTTCAAAATATGCAAGAAAACTTTAAATTCAAGAATAACACAAAGAATTTTTATAGTGGTTATATGGATAAAAATCCTTTAGTCCACTCTTCCAGATCACTTAGATTCTGGGTTATACTATAAACACAAAGTTTACAATATGTCTCCACTTATACCTAAACAACAAATGAGAAGGCTATAAGCTCGCAATAGGAAATCACAAAGAAAACCTATCCTCTGAAGTTAAATCACTCACACAAACGGATTTAAACTTCGCACAACACTCAGCTAAATACAAGATCACTCAGATCGTATTTTTCTATTTTCTTCAACTGGGTTTCTGTCAACAGATGACTTCCACCAGACGAGTGAGTTGTTCGAGCTTCTTTAGACTTAGAGAATTTCTGCTTCAAAAACGAAATCTCAGAATGTTGTTGTGTGTGTCTCTCTTCGAAATCAGCTCTATTTATACTTGGATTTGAAAATATGACCGTTGAAGCAAATCACACTTCAAATCCATAGCTTTAGCCCGATTCAGAACGGCTCCCTGCTACAATCCTTTCTCTGCTGTACTTTCCAGTAGCTGCATTAAATGCACTCTGCTGATCCAAGAGTAAATTCTAATCATTTGCCATTACTACCCTTCTCTTCCAGCATTTATTACACCAAGTGCATTTATTACCGTTGGACTAATCTCTTGATCTCTTCTACTCTGCTGATCGAGGTAACTCATCTGATAGATACTCTGCTGATCAAATACTGAACTAATCTGATTTGAGTCTGCTGATGGTCTACCCTTCTGATTGCTGTTTCAGCATGAGATCAGTAGTCTTCTGGGTTTTGAACTTTGAACTCTTCTGATGTCTTCTTTTACTTGTTCAAAATATTTCTAAGGGAACTAAGCTTTCCATACTTAGCTGATTTTGACGTTTTGGAAATCATCAAAACCTTCCCTTATTTTCTTCATTTCTTTGCACTTCATCTTCATCTTCATCCAACAATTTCCCCCTTTTTGATGATGACAAAACTTCAGCTAAGTACCTGTACCTAAACTAAAGTTTTGATCCTCAAAAATTTCTGAGATAGAAATAGTCTGTTGGAATCAAACTTGAACATTTTATAGATTTGAAAAGTGTTACATATTACAAGTTTGTTCAGATGAGATATGCAAAAAAAAATTACAAGGAAATAAACATAAGTAAACTAAACAAGACTAGTCTTCTAGCTTGTCTTCTTCTTTCTTGTCTTCTTCAGCTTCCTTGTTCTTTTCTTCTTCAGCAGGATTGGAAGTCTCAGCTTCTGAATCCTTGAAGAATTTTTGTTTTAACAGCTCTAACTTCTTTTGTTTAACATCAGGGTCTAGCTATTCTTCAGCTGAGTCCTTAGCAGCAGCTATCTCTTTATCAGACTTAGCTTTTGCTTCAGCTTTAGTTTCATCAGCTTCACCTTTTTCTTCTGTCTGATCTACTGGCCTGCTGTTTCCTTCATTTTCATTGTCACTTTCTTCCTTAGCAGATTCTTCCAGTACTTCAGTTCCTTCAAAATCATCAGTCTTAAGAGATTTGTCATCTGAGTTATCTTCTTCTTCAACAGGTATCCTATCTTCCCCCTCAGGAGGGTTGATTGGATATTGTGGCAAGACTGGTGTGATATGAAGTGAATCACATAGAAGCTTGATGTTTTCTTCCATGGCATTCAGTTGAGCTTGTTGTCTTAGTTGATTGGCTTCAAAAGCTTCCATTTTCTTGAGTACGACTTCTCTTTGGTCACCTAGCTGAATTTGGGTTCCCAGTATCCAATCAGCAGATGCCTTGAAATCCTTCTTCAGATTTTGCAGAGTATCATCCTCAGCTTGAATGGCCATTTCAACTGTTTCTTCAATTTGTCTCCAACCAGCAGCTATACTTTGGGTCCTTGCCCTGATGACATCCATATCTTGACAGATAGATTTCACATTTTGAGCAGTGTCTTCTATCAGAGAGGTTGGAACAGCAGCAGCTTTCTGAGTTGGTTGACTTAGAGCAGTTAACAGATTAGCAGTCACTTTTTCTTCTAACTCCTTCATTGAACTTGAAATCATCTGCTGAATTGAATCCAACAGAGATGCTTGCTGTAAGCTCTGAGAAGTAGAAGCAATTTCAGAAGGAATTGGAGGTAAGGCAAGTGTTGCCTCTTTAGTAATCTGATTTGCTGCAGGAGCTGACTTTTCAGTTGTCTGATCTGCTGGACTAGAAGCAGGCTCTTCTTCCTTGGTCTCATCAGCTTGACTAGGAGTGTTTTCCTTCTCCTTAGTCTGATCATTTTGCTCAGCAGTAATCTCCTTTTATGTAATTTGATCAGCTTGATTTGGAGTGCTTTCCTTCTCTTTATCAGCTGGCTCAGAGGTTTCCTCCTTTTCTTTGTTCTGATCAACAAGATCAGAAGTACCTTCTTTTTCTGGTTCTTTGTTCTGATCAGTAGGGTCAGATGTACCCTCTTTTTCTCTCTTTTGATCAGCATCAGAAGTTCCTTCCTTTTCTTTGATAGAGTCAGAAGCATCTTCTTTCTCTTTATCTTTATCAGCAGGGGGTGCTTGAACCTTTTTAACTGTGGCAACAGTACGCATTAAACTTATCTGACAGACGAGTGATCTGTTATCTGATATTACTAGAGAAAGCCAATAGCTAGTAATCTTCCTCTGTTGTTTGTCAATCCAGCAAGATAATTTAATCTTCAATCTTCAAGAATTAAGAACAGATCTTCTCATAACGTAACTTCAACTAACTGTCATTAACGAATTTCATCTTTAGATCAGAAGTACCGCTAGTCTTACACGTTCCCCCTGTCTTTAAGAATTCATAAGTTAACTAGTCTGTTGAAAGTTAATCCTTGAATATAATAATGGATAACTAAGCTGATGAACTTCAGTCTTCTGATGGGTTCCCCCTCAGCTTATGAATCCAAATTAAGTAGTCCTAGTTCAGCTCTTAGAGTTGAAAACCTTACTTCACTTAAAGGTTTAGTGAAAATATCAGCAATCTGATTGTCAGTATGAACATACTCAATCATAACATTTCATTTTTCCACATGATCTCTAATGAAGTGATGCTTGATCTCTATATGTTTAGTCCTTGAATGACTTGTAGTGTTCTGAGTAAGTGAGATTGCACTAGTATTGTCACAGTATATTGGAATTCCACTGATCTTGATGTTGTAATCTTCTAGTTGATGCTTCAACCAAAGTATCTGTGCACAGCAAGCTCCAGCAGCTATATACTCAGCTTCAGCAGTAGATATAGAGACTGAAGTCTGTTTCTTACTCATCCATGAGATCCGACGACAACCTAAAAATTGACAAGCACCTGTTGTGCTTTTCCTATCAATTTTGCAGCCAGCAAGGTCTGAATCTGAATAACCAATAAGCTCAAATCCAGATTCTCTAGGATACCACAATCCCAATTCTTAAGTGCCCTTAATATATTTCAGTATTCTTTTGGCAGCTAAGAGATGAGATTCCTTAGAATTTGATTGAAATCTCGCACAAACCCCAACTGAGTACATGATATCAGGTCTACTTGTTGTTAGATATAACAGTGACCCAATAATGCCTCTGTATTTGGTTATGTCTACTGATTTGCCATCTTCATCTTTATCCAAACGATGACTTGTAGACATAGGAACAGTAGCAGTAGAGCTAGTTTCCATACCAAATTTCTTGAACAGATCTCTTGTGTATTTTGCTTGGTTGATGAATATACCATCAGGCAACTGTCTAACATGCAAACCAAGAAAATAATTGAGTTCACCCATCATGCTCATTTCAAACTTATTCTGCATGAGCTTGGAGAACTTGTCGCACATCTGTTGGTTAGTTGAACCAAAAATAATATCGTCCACATATATTTGCACAATTAATATATTATTCTCCCATTCAATTGTAAACAAGGTTTTGTCAACTTTACCTTTGCGAAATCCTTTAATTAAAAGAAAATCGGATAAAGTATCATACCATGCTCTTGGAGCCTGTTTCAGTCCATAGAGGGCTTTCTTTAGACGATACACCTTGTCTTCTTGTTGATAAGCTTCAAATCCAGGTGGTTGTTCAACATATACTTCTTCTTGCAGTTCTCCATTGAGAAATGCAGACTTCACATCCATCTGATAGACAGTGAAGTTCTTGTAAGCAGCATAGGCTAGAAACAGTCTGATTGCTTCAAGTCTTGCTACTGGTGCAAATGTTTCATCAAAGTCTATTCCTTCTTCTTGACAATAGCCCTTGGCCACTAATCTTGCTTTGTTTCTGGTAACAATACCATCTTCATTCATCTTATTTCTGTAAACCCATTTAGTGCCAATTACTCTTTGATGATTTGGTCTAGGAACTAAGTACCATACTTCATTCCTTTCAAATTGATTCAACTCTTCTTGCATAGCTTCAATCCAGAAGGAATCATTGAGAGCTTCTTCAATTTGTTTAGGCTCTATTTGAGATAGAAAACTAGCAAACATAGCATCTTGTGCAGCAGCTCTTCTTGTTTTTACTCTATCCAAATGATCACCAATCACTAACTCTGGTGGGTGATTCCTGAGCCATCTGAGATCAGGTTGCAGGTCTGGATGTTGTCCTTGATTATGATCTTGCAACACTACTGTTGGAGTTCCAGTAGTAGTCTGTTGAACATTTGTTGTCTGTTGAACAGTCTCTGGTCTGTCAGCTGTTTGTAACTCGTCTGTTAGACAATTAGTGATCTGATTTTGAACAGCACTTGAGTTGGCAGCTGAGTTGAGATCAGGTAGTATGATGGGAACATATTCTTCATTCTTTCCAACATTCAACTTCTGTAAATCAGTAGACAGATCTTGATTAATATTTTGATTCTTTTCAGAAGATTGACTTGGCTCATCAAATACTACATGAATGGATTCTTCTATTAGTAATGTTCTTTTGTTAAAAACTCTATAAGCCTTACTAACAGTAGAGTATCCTATAAAAACAGCTTCATCAGCATTTTCTGCAAATGCAGTAAGGTGATTTTTCCCATTATTTAACACAAAACATTTACAACCAAAAATCTTAAAATAATGAATGTTTGGTTTCCTGTTGTTCCAAACTTCATATGGAGTCTTGTTCTGATTTTTGTTGATCATGCATCTGTTCTGGGTAAAGCAGACTGTATTTGTTGCTTCTGCCCAAAATCTGTGTGGCAGCTTGGCTTCAGCTATCATTGTCTTGACAGCTTCTTTTAGTGTTCAGTTTCTCCTTTCAGCAACACCATTCTGTTGAGGGGTTCTAGCAGCTGAATACTCATGATGTATTCCTTTGATGTTACAATACTCTTCAACAGTAGAGTTTGTGAACTCTGTCCCTCTATCTGATCTGATCTTCAATATTTTTATGCTTTTCTCATTCTGGTTCAGTTCCATCTGATTAGTAAGATATTCCTTGGTTTCACTTTTCTTCTTCATGAATATCACCCAAGTATATCTTGAATAGTCATCCACAACAGCTAGGCAGTATTTCTTTCCACCATTGCTGACCGGATCAATGGGTCCAAATAAGTCCATGTGTAGCAGCTCCAAGATTCTTTCAGAAGATTGGTGCTTCTTGCTTTTGAATGATGACTTGATTTGTTTCCCTTTTTGACATGCGTCACAGAGCTTGTCTTTGCTCATGACTGTTTTTGGAATCCCTTCTACCAGATCATTCTTTATCAATCTATTTATGGTCTTGAAGTTTAAATGATTCATCATTTTGTGCTATAGCCAGCTAACTTCACTTGGTGTTGATGCCACCAAACAGATGTTTGAATTCTTGCCAGTCGACTATGTAGCACTTATCTGTTCTTGCCAGATAAAATTACCTTCTTTGTACCAATCTGTTCAACGTAGCACTTATCTGTTGAGAAGATGACTGAATATCCTTTGTCACAAAATTGACTTATGCTCAGCAGATTATACTTGAGGCCTTTAACATATGAGACGTCAGATATCTCTATGTTTCCTCTGATCAGTCTTCCTTTAGCTTTAATCTTGCATTCCTTGCTGTCTCCAAAAGTAACTTTTGGACCATCCACAACAACAACATCAGTCAGCTCATATATGTTTCCACACATGTGCCTTGAACAACCATTGTCCAAGTACCAGATCTTCTCTACTTTACTCCTACTCCTAATCCTAACCTACAAAACAAAAATAAAATTGTTTTAAGTACCCTTATTGAGAGGGTCCTGAAGGATTAGTTCCACCTTTGATAACCCAAGATGTTGATGTCTTAGGCTTCTTAGGCTTCTGAGTTTTGACAGGAGCATGAACAGTTTCATTTTTATCATAATTTGCAGATAAGTCATGTTGTTGATCAGTATGATAAGAATAATGTTCATAAGCAGGGTAAGGTGCATGATAAGCAGGATATGCATGCATTGGATGAGCATGATATGATGCATAGTAACTAGGAAATTGAGGTGCATGATACATAGGAAGATATGCAGCAGGTTGCACATAATATGACTCATTTCCATACCAAGCATTTTGATTTTTCTTATTCTTATGCTTCTTTGGTTTACTAGTAGCTTGCTCATTAACAGACGACTTAGTTTTACCACTAGTCTGATTCAATTTAGTTTTATCAGCAGACTTCTTGGGATTCTGCTGTTTGGTCTTACAAGTCTGTTTACCTACACTAGGCTCTTTGCTCTTTTTAGCCTTAGGAGATTTCTTCTCCTTTACCACTTTCTCAGGTGAAGCAGGTCTAGCAGTTTGAACATACATAATGACCTTACTATTGTCAACAGATATAAATTTCTCAGTATGATTCAATTCTTGCTTATCATGTTCTAAAGGTGTCTTCTGTTTACTAGACATGTGAGTGGATGCAACAGATGATTTCTCCTGAGACTCAATAATTTTTTCAAGTTCCATGATTTTTTCCTTTATAAACTTCACATTCAGCTTTCAGAGATTCATGTTCTTGCTCAAGCTGTTTATATTCAGCTGATTCTCTTGGCTTTTCAGCTGTGAGCTTCAGTGAACTATTTTGTCAAGAGGAGTTACCTCATCCTCAGAGTTATCAGATTCCTTGGCCATCAGGCAGAGTAGAGCAGGTTTCTCTTCATCAGACGACTCTTCATCAGAAGTATCTGAATCTGAATCAGATGAGTAGACAGCAGTCAGCTTTTCTGCTTCAGCCATCATTGCCTTGCCTCTCTGATGTTTTCTTTCTTTTCTGATTCTCTTCTCTTCTTCAGTGTACTTCTCTGCTTTTGGATAAGGATAGTCTCTGATAAAATGTCCCAATATCCTGCAGTTATAACACATTAGTTTTGCTTTATAATCATCCTTTTCTAGAGAAGAAGAGTTAGGTTTAGAAGTAGAAGCATTGTTGTATTTGTTCTTCATTTTTCTCTTGTAGAACTTTTTGAAATTGTTCATCAGCAATGCTACATCTCCAGCTGTGTACTCCTTTTTGTTGAGTAATGTGGCTTCATCAGATGAGTCCACTTCTTTGCTTTTCTGTGCTGGTCTTCTGGTATTTTCAGCAGCAACCAGGGCAGCTGTGGGGCCTGAAGTTGAGGTTTCTTCAATTCCCATTCTAGGCAGTTTATACTCGAATGCCTTGAGTACGGAGAACAGCTCTGTAAGAGAAATCTTCCCCAGATCTCTTGATTCTTCCATTGCTGTTACTTTCATGTTGAACTTGGGAGGTAAAGCCTTTAGTACTCTGACAGTGATCTCTTTGTCAGTGAAAGTCTTTCCCAACTTTAGAACTTCATTGAGTGTTCTGGTGAACCTGGTATCCATCTGATCAATAGTCTCTCCAGACTTCATCTTGAAGTTATCCAGTTTCTCCAAAGCAACAGTGAGCTGATGCTTTTTTATTGCATCATTGCCTTCGCTCATATCTCTGACTTTATCCCACATCTCATTTGCAGTCTTGCAATGTTTGACTTTGTCAAACCGATCATTATCCAGGGCTTTAGTCATGATAAATCTTCCGACTTTATCCAGATTAAATAGCTTTATTTCCTCTGGAGTCATCTCATGAAGGTCTTTTTCCACCACTGTATCAACTTCATTTATCTTTATCGTCTTGGTGAATCTGAATGGACCTTTTATGATACATGTATACATGTTGTCATTGTAAGCAGCTAAGAAGATCTCCATTCTGATCTTCCAGTCTTCAAAAGGCATACCAGCAATGTGGGGAACATGGCTGATACAGTCCATTTTTCAAAAAGTTTTAATTTTTCAAAAAGATGCTCTTTTGAAAAGTTTTGAAAACCTTTGAAAAACACTTGGATCAAGCTCGTTGATCAGGCAGCTGATTCTAATGAACCACCTGCTCTGATACCACTTGTTGGTCCCAAGTGGTCAGATGAGGTCTAGAGGGGGGGGGGTGAATAGACCTCTGAAAAATTTTAGACTTAAAAACTTTTCAGTCTTCTGTCAGCAGACTAAGATAATGAAGAACATATGACTATGCTGATCGTGAACAAATCTTGAACAGTAGAGTGACCACTCTTCTTACAGTTACTTAGCTGTTTTTCAGTAAAACAGTTTTATCACAAGTATACTTGCAGCGGATGTTTGAAAGTGTTTTTCACAAGTAGACTAAGTCCTTAAAATGATTTTATCCCCAGTTTTGAAACTCCTTATAAAATATTTTGATAATTCAAAGTGTAGACTTATGCAACTTCAAAATATGCAAGAAAACTTTAAATGCAAGAATAACACAAAGAATTTTTATAGTGATTATAGGGATAAAAATCATTTAGCCCACTCTTCCAGATCACTTAGATTTTGGGTTAGACTATAAACACAAAGTTTACAATATGTCTCCACTCATACCTAAACAACAAATGAGAAGGATATAAGCTCGCAATAGGAAATCACAAAGAAAACCTATCCTCTGAAGTTAAATCACTCACACAGACGGATTTAAACTTCGCACAACACTCAGCTAAATACAAGATCACTCAGATCGTATTTTTCTATTTTCTTCAACTGGGTTTTTGTCAACAGATGACTTCCACCAGACGAGTGAGTTGTTCGAGCTTCTTGAGACTTAGAGAATTTCTGCTTCAAAAACGAAATCTCAGAATGTTGTTGTGTGTGTCTCTCTTCGAAATCAGCTCTATTTATACTTGGATTTGAAAATATGACCGTTGAAGCAAATCACACTTCAAATCCATAGCTTTAGACCGATTCAGAACGGCTCCCTGCTACAGTCCTTTCTCTGCTGTACTTTCCTGTAGCTGCATTAAATGCACTCTGCTGATCCGAGAGTAAATTCTAATCATGTGCCATTACTACCCTTCTCTTCCAGCATTTATTACACCAAGTGCATTTATTACCGTTGGACTAATCTCTTGATCTCTTCTACTCTGCTGATCGAGGCAACTCATCTGATAGATACTCGGCTGATCAAATACTGAACTACTCTGATTTGAGTCAGCTGATGGTCTACCCTTCTGATTGCTGTTTCAGCATGAGATCAGTAGTCTTCTGGGTTTTGAACTTTGAACTCTTCTGATGTCTTCTTTTACTTGTTCAAAATTCTGCTAAGGGAACTAAGCTTTCCATACTTAGCTGATTTTGACGTTTTGGAAATCATCAAAACCTTCCCTTATTTTCTTCACTTCTTTGCACTTCATCTTCATCTTCATCCAAGATATATGTTAAGTTAGACTAATATTGGAATATTAAGTTCCACCGGAGCATATAATCTCAACTCATCAAATTACTTCTACAAAATATTTAATTTTATATTATAAAATTTATACAATTTAAAGTTATTTTTGTTAAAGAAATAGAGTGCATTTATTTACATTTCTAGTAGATTGTGTTGGAAAAATAAGATAAAAACATAAAAAAAAATTTGTAACATTTTTCATCATTTTGTTTTTACCTACAATCCGCACAATCACTTATCATAAAATAGCACATAAATATATCATATGAAGTAACAAAACTAGGAATCAAACCAAAGATCGTCTTTAATCTTGAAAACAAAAATAAACATTAACAAATTCACTAAAATAACTAAGAATCATAAGTTGAAAAGGTAATAAAGTCAATTTTTCTTCAACCTAGAAATGGAAAAACAAAACCGTTGTCATAAAAGTATAAGAATCATACCTTTCTACTAACGGATTTAAAAAGAGGAACTAATATAAAAACACACAAAGGAGATAAAATGAGAGTTAGAAATGAAATGTAAAATATATATTTTGAAGTAAGTGTACACTGATAAAATGAAAGGGAGAGAGAGGGAGAGAGAGGGGGAGATAGAAAGGGAGAAATTGTAGAATATATTTTATAGTAAGTTTAGACTAATGTAAAGTAGGAAGAAAAAGACAAAAAAAAAAGGTAGGATGGTGTTAAGAACAAAATTGTTCTATGAGTAGTAGTACTATTTGATAAGGGAAAAAATTTTAAAAATATGATTCTTTTTTTTCTTTTTCTAAAAGGGATATATTAGCATTTAATTAATGCATTAATTACTGAAAACTCATCATTTTAGATTTTTAATTTTGTTATAAAATCTTTATGTTCTAGTTCTTCGTATATTCCAAATTATTCTAAGATTAGCAATTATTCCATTTTTTATCGTACATTAATAGGAGCGTTAGATTTAACGACTATCTAATGTTAGAAACGTGAAATCACAAATTCAAATAACTAACCTTACCATAGGGTGTCAAAGGACAGTGAGGACATGCAATTAAGAGTTATGTCTATAATACCTTCTCTATAAGACGACAAATATTTGAAGGTTATAGAGAAATAATAAGATATTTCTATGTCAATAAAATCACTGGAAAAAAATTCACCAGGCAAAAAAGAAACCATTGTATACACTAAGCAATAGCAATAAAAATTCACATAAAAAATTTTTGATTGATCTCACGAAGTAATTGTAGAAGAAATATGATGATATTAACTAATGTAATTCGTTCGTGAGTATTTCATATTACATCATCACTCAAATATGTGAGATCAATGTAGTTATGAAACTTCAAATTGTACCAATATGTGTGAAACTGTAGAAAACCGAATACGCAGTCACACAGAAAAATAAAAATGTAAAAATGTATCAAATAACTCCAACAAATACAATACCTCCAAGTTCATAAAAATGTCAACATGGCACAAAAAACAACACTAATTTCAATCCCAAAAATCTCGCCCTAGCGGCCTCCAGAGGTTCTTGCCGTCGGAAGGTAAACTCGAAAAATATCATTAATAGAAATTACGGTTCTACAAGTAGGACATTTAAACTGAAAAGATATTGCATATTTTATGCACACCTTACAAAAAATATGGCCACATTTTGTAGTTGTCTCCTCCTCAAATGGCCCCAGGAAAATTGGACAGCTGAATATCGGCTCTGTTGGTAGTGATGGTGGCGATGGGATCAATCCCGAACATTGTCCAGGGTCTCTCTAAAATTCATAAAACATATCATTATTAGTTATTTTTGAAATTTATTCTGACTAACAAATATGAGCATTTCATATATAGTGAGATAAGCAAAACGTATTAGATCAATTAATTAATGGAGAACATATACATCTGATATCTTAAAAAGAAAAAAATCCTCCCAACTAAACGGGTAATTCTTGCAAAAACTCAAAGCATTCGCAAAACAAGTGCAGTATATGCAATTAGTACACTTGGTTTGCGATTGCATGTTTTGTGTGAGCAACTAATCACATGACATGTGCAAAGACACTTACACTATTGTTTAATGGGTTTGGTCAATTTATTTATATCTTATTTGACACACAATCAAGCAAACTAGCATTATTAATATTTAACAATAAAGAAGACAAGCATCACATAATGACAAACATACCTAAGAAAACAAAACATTAGTTATCACGTAATAATATAGATAGGTAACTAGATAGTTTTGTTACGCACCTTTACATGACTTAGTTATCAAGTAATCATATTGCGACGAAATACTTGCACCCTATTTGCACAAGGATTATTTAATCATTCATTTGTTGTGTCATTGAGAAGAAATTCAATATAGAGTTGTATTACTAAATAAAAAAGAAATGTTAATTCTAAACCTCGGATACGTATAATAGGAATTTGATAGAAATATAAAAACCTGTGTGGTCTCTCTCGTGAGCAACAACTCCATGTCTTGTCAACCCGCTATTTCTTCTACGTCCATTTGTCGCCTGAATAAAAATACAAGATACGTTATTTAAGAATATATAAGTGATCACATGAGACATTGTATTTAAAAGAATTACCTGTGAAAAGCTCCAAGGGGAGATGATGACTACTTCTTCTTCTTCTGTATCGTTTTCAGCTCTTCTCACTTGAAAATTAGGTGGTGCAAGCTCTAGGTTGGTGTTCACTTCATCCAGTGCATCATTAATGTTCAAGAAGCGCGACATCTTGAATATTACATCAATAAAAAAACACATTCAATTATATGACTGATATTATTGACTTATATTAAAATGAAAGACATGTTTAAAATGTTGAAATTTTAACGGCAAATCTAGTGTGTGTCCTAATTTTTTTTCATAGATATATTACTTATTTTTGTTCATGTTATCTTTCATCAATAACAATAGTTAAATTCAAACTTTTTAGGCCAACATATATATTATGCTTATCTTCCTAAAATAATCGATAAGTTTGTCGTGTCTTACAAGTATCACTTACTACGGTCAAGTTTTCACTTATGTACGGATATACTCTGTTGGTTGCATCGTAATTGACATTATTTAGTAAGTACAAATGAATATTTTAAACTTATCTAACATTATATTCAGAAAAGGAAAAGTTGAATAAATTATGTCCTTCCCCATTACTGAAATTTATATTTTCAACATTCAAGTACAATATATATATATATATATATATATATATATATATATATATATATATATATATATATATATATATATATAAAATTTGTATATAGAACATTAGCATTCAGGTTCATTACAATTTCTAACTAGCCTTTTAAGTTAGACTAATATTGGAATATTAAGTTCCACCGGAGCATATAATCTCAACTCATCAAATTACTTCTACAAAATATTTAATTTTATATTATAAAATTTATACAATTTAAAGATATTTTTGGTAAAGAAATAGAGTGCATTTATTTACATTTCTAGTAGATTGTGTTGGAAATATAAGATAAAAACATACAAAAAAATTTGTAACATTTTTCATCATTTTGACTTTACCTACAATCCGCACAATCACTTATCATAAAATAGCACATAAATATATCATATGAAGTAACAAGACTAGGAATCAAATCAAAGATCTTCTTTAATCTTGAAAACAAAAATCAACATTAACAAATTCACTAAAATAACTAAGAATCATAAGTTGAAAAGGTAATAAAGTCAATTTTTCTTCAACCTAGAAATGGAAAAACAAAACCCTTGTCATAAAAGTATAAGAAGCATACCTTTCTACTAACGGATTTAAAAAGAGGAACTAATAAAAAAAACACACAAAGGAGATAAAATGAGAGTTAGAAATGAAATGTAGAATATATATTTTGAAGTAAGTGTACACTGATAAAATGAAAGAGAGAGAGAGAGGGATAGAGAGGGGGAGATAGAGAGGGAGAAATTGTAGAATATATTTAATAGTAAGTTTAGACTAATGTAAAGTAGGAAGAAAAAGACAAACAAAAAAGGTAGGATAGTGTTAAGAACAAAATTGTTCTATGAGTAGTAGTACTATTTGATAAGGGAGAAAATTTTAAAAATATGATTCTTCTTTTTCTTTTTCTAAAAGGGATATATTAGCATTTAATTAATGCATTGATTAGTGAAAACTCATCATTTTAGATTTTTAATTTTGTTATAAAATCTTTATGTTTTAGTTCTTCGTATATTCCAAATTGTTCTAAGGTTAGCAATTATTCCATTTTTTATCGTACATTAATAGGAGTGTTAGATTTAACGACTATCTAATGTTAGAAACGTGAAATCACAAATTCAAATAACTAACCTTACCATAGGGTGTCAAAGGACAGTGAGGACATGCAATTAAGAGTTATGTCTATAATACCTTCTCTATAAGACGACAAATATTTGAAGGTTATAGAGAAATAATAAGATATTTCAATGTCAATAAAATCACTGGAACAAAATTCACCAGGCAAAAAAGAAACCATTGTATACACTAAGCAATAGCAATAAAAATTCACATAAAAATTTTTTGATTGATCTCACGAAGTAATTGTAGAAGAAATATGATGATATTAACTAATGTAATTCGTTCGTGAGTATTTCATATTACATCATCACTCAAATATGTGAGATCAATGTAGTTATGAAACTTCAAATTGTACCAATATGTGTGAAACTGTAGAAAACCGAATACGCAGTCACACAGAAAAATAAAAATGTAAAAATGTATCAAATAACTCCAAAAAATACAATACCTCCAAGTTCATAAAAATGTCAACATGGCACAAAAAACAACACTAATTTCAATCCCAAAAATCTCGCCCTAGCGGCCTCCAGAGGTTCTTGCCGTCGGAAGCTAAACTCGAAAAATATCATTAATAGAAATTACAGTTCTACAAGTAGGACATTTAAACTGAAAAGATATTGCATATTTTATGCACACCTTGCAAAAAATATGGCCACATTTTGTAGTTGTCTCCTCCTCAAATGGCCCCAGGAAAATTGGACAGCTGAATATCGGCTCTGTTGGTAGTGATGGTGGCGATGGGATCAATCCCGAACATTGTCCAGGGTCTCTCTAAAATTCATAAGACATATCATTATTAGTTATTTTTGAAATTTATTCTGACTAACAAATATGAGCATTTCATATATAGTGAGATAAGCAAAACGTATTAGATCAATTAATTAATGGAGAACATATACATCTGATCTCTTAAAAAGAAAAAAATCCTCCCAACTAAACGGGTAATTCTTGCAAAAACTCAAAGCATTCGCAAAACAAGTGCAGTATATGCAATTAGTACACTTGGTTTGCGATTGCATGTTTTGTGAGAGCAACTAATCACATGACATGTGCAAACACACTTACACTATTGTTTAATGGGTTTGGTCAATTTATTTATATCTTATTTGACACACAATCAAGCAAACTAGCATTATTAATATTTAACAATAAAGAAGACAAGCATCACATAATGACAAATATACCTAAGAAAACAAAACATTAGTTATCACGTAATAATATAGATAGGTAACTAGATAGTTTTGTTACGCACCTTTACATGACTTAGTTATCAAGTAATCATATTGCGACGAAATACTTGCACCCTATTTGCACAAGGATTATTTAATCATTCATTTGTTGTGTCATTGAGAAGAAATTCAATATAGAGTTGTATTACTAAATAAAAAAGAAATGTTAATTCTAAACCTCGGATACGTATAATAGGAATTTGATAGAAATATAAAAACCTGTGTGGTCTCTCTCGTGAGCAACAACTCCATGTCTTGTCAACCCGCTATTTCTTCTACGTCCATTTGTCGCCTGAATAAAAATACAAGATACGTTATTTAAGAATATATAAGTGATCACATGAGACTTTGTATTTAAAAGAATTACCGGTGCAAAGCTCCTAAGGGAGATGATGACTACTTCTTCTTCTTCTGTATCGTTTTCAGCTCTTCTCACATGAAAATTAGGTGGTGCAAGCTCTAGGTTGGTGTTCACTTCATCCTGTGCATCATTAATGTTCAAGAAGCGCGACATCTTGAATATTACATCAATAAAAAAAACACATTCAATTATATGACTGATATTATTGACTTATATTAAAATGAAGACATGTTTAAAATGTTAAAATTTTAACGGCAAATCTAGTGTGTGTCCTAATTTTTTTTCATAGATATATTACTTATTTATGTTCATGTTATCTTTCATCAATAACAATAGTTAAATTCAAACTTTTTAGGCCAACATATATATTATGCTTATCTTCCTAAAATAATCGATAAGTTTGTCGTGTCTTACAAGTATCACTTACTACGGTCAAGTTTTCACTTATGTACGGATATACTCTGTTGGTTGCATCGTAATTGACATTATTTAGTAAGTACAAATGAATATTTTAAACTTATCTAACATTATTTTCAGAAAAGAAAAAGTTGAATAAAGTATGTCCTTCCCCATTACTGAAATTTATATTTTCAACATTCAAGTACAATATATATGTATGTATATATATATATATATATATATATATATATATATATATATATATATATATATATATATATATATATATATATATATATATATATATATATATATATATATATATATATACATATAAAATTTGTATATAGAACTTTAGCATTCAGGTTCATTACAATTTCTAACTAGCCTTTTAAGTTAGACTAATATTGGAATATTAAGTTCCACCGGAGCATATAATCTCAACTCATCAAATTACTTCTACAAAATATTTAATTTTATATTATAAAATTTATACAATTTAAAGATATTTTTGGTAAAGAAATAGAGTGCATTTATTTACATTTCTACTAGATTGTGTTGGAAATATAAGATAAAAACATACAAAAAAATTTGTAACATTTTTCATCATTTTGTCTTTACCTACAATCCGCACAATCACTTATCATAAAATAGCACATAAATATATCATATGAAGTAACAAAACTAGGAATCAAACCAAAGATCGTCTTTAATCTTGAAAACAAAAATCAACATTAACAAATTCACTAAAATAACTAAGAATCATAAGTTGAAAAGGTAATAAAGTCAATTTTTCTTCAACCTAGAAATGGAAAAACAAAACCCTTGTCATAAAAGTATAAGAAGCATACCTTTCTACTAACGGATTTAAAAAGAGGAACTAATAAAAAAAACACACAAAGGAGATAAAATGAGAGTTAGAAATGAAATGTAGAATATATATTTTGAAGTAAGTGTACACTGATAAAATGAAAGAGAGAGAGAGGGAGAGAGAGGGGGAGATAGATAGGGAGAAATTGTAGAATATATTTAATAGTAAGTTTAGACTAATGTAAAGTAGGAAGAAAAAGACAAACAAAAAAGGTAGGATAGTGTTAAGAACAAAATTGTTCTATGAGTAGTAGTACTATTTGATAAGGGAGAAAATTTTAAAAATATGATTCTTCTTTTTCTTTTTCTAAAAGGGATATATTAGCATTTAATTAATGCATTGATTAGTGAAAACTCATCATTTTAGATTTTTAATTTTGTTATAAAATCTTTATGTTTTAGTTCTTCGTATATTCCAAATTGTTCTAAGGTTAGCAATTATTCCATTTTTTATCGTACATTAATAGGAGTGTTAGATTTAACGACTATCTAATGTTAGAAACGTGAAATCACTTAATTCAAATAACTAACCTTACCATAGGGTGTCAAAGGACAGTGAGGACATGCAATTAAGAGTTATGTCTATAATACCTTCTCTATAAGACGACAAATATTTGAAGGTTATAGAGAAATAATAAGATATTTCTATGTCAATAAAATCACTGGAACTAAATTCACCAGGCAAAAAAGAAACCATTGTATACACTAAGCAATAGCAATAAAAATTCACATAAAAAATTTTTGATTGATCTAACGAAGTAATTGTAGAAGAAATATGATGATATTAACTAATGTAATTCGTTCGTGAGTATTTCATATTACATCATCACTCAAATATGTGAGATCAATGTAGTTATGAAACTTCAAATTGTACCAATATGTGTGAAACTGTAGAAAACCGAATACGCAATCACACAGAAAAATAAAAATGTAAAAATGTATCAAATAACTCCAACAAATACAATACCTCCAAGTTCATAAAAATGTCAACATGGCACAAAAAACAACACTAATTTAAATCCCAAAAATCTCGCCCTAGCGGCCTCCAGAGGTTCTTGCCGTCGGAAGCTAAACTCGAAAAATATCATTAATAGAAATTACAGTTCTACAAGTAGGACATTTAAACTGAAAAGATATTGCATATTTTATGCACACCTTGCAAAAAATATGGCCACATTTTGTAGTTGTCTCCTCCTCAAATGGCCCCAGGAAAATTGGACAGTTGAATATCGGCTCTGTTGGTAGTGATGGTGGCGATGGGATCAATCCCGAACATTGTCCAGGGTCTCTCTAAAATTCATAAGACATATCATTATTAGTTATTTTTGAAATTTATTCTGACTAACAAATATGAGCATTTCATATATAGTGAGATAAGCAAAACGTATTAGATCAATTAATTAATGGAGAACATATACATCTGATCTCTTAAAAAGAAAAAAATCCTCCCAACTAAACGGGTAATTCTTGCAAAAACTCAAAGCATTCGCAAAACAAGTGCAGTATATGCAATTAGTACACTTGGTTTGCGATTGCATGTTTTGTGAGAGCAACTAATCACATGACATGTGCAAACACACTTACACTATTGTTTAATGGGTTTGGTCAATTTATTTATATCTTATTTGACACACAATCAAGCAAACTAGCATTATTAATATTTAACAATAAAGAAGACAAGCATCACATAATGACAAATATACCTAAGAAAACAAAACATTAGTTATCACGTAATAATATAGATAGGTAACTAGATAGTTTTGTTACGCACCTTTACATGACTTAGTTATCAAGTAATCATATTGCGACGAAATACTTGCACCCTATTTGCACAAGGATTATTTAATCATTCATTTGTTGTGTCATTGAGAAGAAATTCAATATAGAGTTGTATTACTAAATAAAAAAGAAATGTTAATTCTAAACCTCGGATACGTATAATAGGAATTTGATAGAAATATAAAAACCTGTGTGGTCTCTCTCGTGAGCAACAACTCCATGTCTTGTCAACCCGCTATTTCTTCTACGTCCATTTGTCGCCTGAATAAAAATACAAGATACGTTATTTAAGAATATATAAGTGATCACATGAGACTTTGTATTTAAAAGAATTACCGGTGCAAAGCTCCTAAGGGAGATGATGACTACTTCTTCTTCTTCTGTATCGTTTTCAGCTCTTCTCACATGAAAATTAGGTGGTGCAAGCTCTAGGTTGGTGTTCACTTCATCCTGTGCATCATTAATGTTCAAGAAGCGCGACATCTTGAATATTACATCAATAAAAAAAACACATTCAATTATATGACTGATATTATTGACTTATATTAAAATGAAGACATGTTTAAAATGTTAAAATTTTAACGGCAAATCTAGTGTGTGTCCTAATTTTTTTTCATAGATATATTACTTATTTATGTTCATGTTATCTTTCATCAATAACAATAGTTAAATTCAAACTTTTTAGGCCAACATATATATTATGCTTATCTTCCTAAAATAATCGATAAGTTTGTCGTGTCTTACAAGTATCACTTACTACGGTCAAGTTTTCACTTATGTACGGATATACTCTGTTGGTTGCATCGTAATTGACATTATTTAGTAAGTACAAATGAATATTTTAAACTTATCTAACATTATTTTCAGAAAAGAAAAAGTTGAATAAAGTATGTCCTTCCCCATTACTGAAATTTATATTTTCAACATTCAAGTACAATATATATGTATGTATATATATATATATATATATATATATATATATATATATATATATATATATATATATATATATATATATATATACATATAAAATTTGTATATAGAACTTTAGCATTCAGGTTCATTACAATTTCTAACTAGCCTTTTAAGTTAGACTAATATTGGAATATTAAGTTCCACCGGAGCATATAATCTCAACTCATCAAATTACTTCTACAAAATATTTAATTTTATATTATAAAATTTATACAATTTAAAGATATTTTTGGTAAAGAAATAGAGTGCATTTATTTACATTTCTACTAGATTGTGTTGGAAATATAAGATAAAAACATACAAAAAAATTTGTAACATTTTTCATCATTTTGTCTTTACCTACAATCCGCACAATCACTTATCATAAAATAGCACATAAATATATCATATGAAGTAACAAAACTAGGAATCAAACCAAAGATCGTCTTTAATCTTGAAAACAAAAATCAACATTAACAAATTCACTAAAATAACTAAGAATCATAAGTTGAAAAGGTAATAAAGTCAATTTTTCTTCAACCTAGAAATGGAAAAACAAAACCCTTGTCATAAAAGTATAAGAAGCATACCTTTCTACTAACGGATTTAAAAAGAGGAACTAATAAAAAAAACACACAAAGGAGATAAAATGAGAGTTAGAAATGAAATGTAGAATATATATTTTGAAGTAAGTGTACACTGATAAAATGAAAGAGAGAGAGAGGGAGAGAGAGGGGGAGATAGATAGGGAGAAATTGTAGAATATATTTAATAGTAAGTTTAGACTAATGTAAAGTAGGAAGAAAAAGACAAACAAAAAAGGTAGGATAGTGTTAAGAACAAAATTGTTCTATGAGTAGTAGTACTATTTGATAAGGGAGAAAATTTTAAAAATATGATTCTTCTTTTTCTTTTTCTAAAAGGGATATATTAGCATTTAATTAATGCATTGATTAGTGAAAACTCATCATTTTAGATTTTTAATTTTGTTATAAAATCTTTATGTTTTAGTTCTTCGTATATTCCAAATTGTTCTAAGGTTAGCAATTATTCCATTTTTTATCGTACATTAATAGGAGTGTTAGATTTAACGACTATCTAATGTTAGAAACGTGAAATCACTTAATTCAAATAACTAACCTTACCATAGGGTGTCAAAGGACAGTGAGGACATGCAATTAAGAGTTATGTCTATAATACCTTCTCTATAAGACGACAAATATTTGAAGGTTATAGAGAAATAATAAGATATTTCTATGTCAATAAAATCACTGGAACTAAATTCACCAGGCAAAAAAGAAACCATTGTATACACTAAGCAATAGCAATAAAAATTCACATAAAAAATTTTTGATTGATCTAACGAAGTAATTGTAGAAGAAATATGATGATATTAACTAATGTAATTCGTTCGTGAGTATTTCATATTACATCATCACTCAAATATGTGAGATCAATGTAGTTATGAAACTTCAAATTGTACCAATATGTGTGAAACTGTAGAAAACCGAATACGCAATCACACAGAAAAATAAAAATGTAAAAATGTATCAAATAACTCCAACAAATACAATACCTCCAAGTTCATAAAAATGTCAACATGGCACAAAAAACAACACTAATTTAAATCCCAAAAATCTCGCCCTAGCGGCCTCCAGAGGTTCTTGCCGTCGGAAGCTAAACTCGAAAAATATCATTAATAGAAATTACAGTTCTACAAGTAGGACATTTAAACTGAAAAGATATTGCATATTTTATGCACACCTTGCAAAAAATATGGCCACATTTTGTAGTTGTCTCCTCCTCAAATGGCCCCAGGAAAATTGGACAGTTGAATATCGGCTCTGTTGGTAGTGATGGTGGCGATGGGATCAATCCCGAACATTGTCCAGGGTCTCTCTAAAATTCATAAGACATATCATTATTAGTTATTTTTGAAATTTATTCTGACTAACAAATATGAGCATTTCATATATAGTGAGATAAGCAAAACGTATTAGATCAATTAATTAATGGAGAACATATACATCTGATCTCTTAAAAAGAAAAAAATCCTCCCAACTAAACGGGTAATTCTTGCAAAAACTCAAAGCATTCGCAAAACAAGTGCAGTATATGCAATTAGTACACTTGGTTTGCGATTGCATGTTTTGTGAGAGCAACTAATCACATGACATGTGCAAACACACTTACACTATTGTTTAATGGGTTTGGTCAATTTATTTATATCTTATTTGACACACAATCAAGCAAACTAGCATTATTAATATTTAACAATAAAGAAGACAAGCATCACATAATGACAAATATACCTAAGAAAACAAAACATTAGTTATCACGTAATAATATAGATAGGTAACTAGATAGTTTTGTTACGCACCTTTACATGACTTAGTTATCAAGTAATCATATTGCGACGAAATACTTGCACCCTATTTGCACAAGGATTATTTAATCATTCATTTGTTGTGTCATTGAGAAGAAATTCAATATAGAGTTGTATTACTAAATAAAAAAGAAATGTTAATTCTAAACCTCGGATACGTATAATAGGAATTTGATAGAAATATAAAAACCTGTGTGGTCTCTCTCGTGAGCAACAACTCCATGTCTTGTCAACCCGCTATTTCTTCTACGTCCATTTGTCGCCTGAATAAAAATACAAGATACGTTATTTAAGAATATATAAGTGATCACATGAGACTTTGTATTTAAAAGAATTACCTGTGCAAAGCTCCTAGGGAGATGATGACTACTTCTTCTTCTTCTGTATCGTTTTCAGCTCTTCTCACATGAAAATTAGGTGGTGCAAGCTCTAGGTTGGTGTTCACTTCATCCTGTGCATCATTAATGTTCAAGAAGCGCGACATCTTGAATATTACATCAATAAAAAAACACATTCAATTATATGACTGATATTATTGACTTATATTAAAATGAAGACATGTTTAAAATGTTAAAATTTTAACGGCAAATCTAGTGTGTGTCCTAATTTTTTTTCATAGATATATTACTTATTTATGTTCATGTTATCTTTCATCAATAACAATAGTTAAATTCAAACTTTTTAGGCCAACATATATATTATGCTTATCTTCCTAAAATAATCGATAAGTTTGTCGTGTCTTACAAGTATCACTTACTACGGTCAAGTTTTCACTTATGTACGGATATACTCTGTTGGTTGCATCGTAATTGACATTATTTAGTAAGTACAAATGAATATTTTAAACTTATCTAACATTATATTCAGAAAAGAAAAGTTGAATAAAGTATGTCCTTCCCCATTACTGAAATTTATATTTTCAACATTCAAGTACAATATATATTATATATATATATATATATATATATATATATATATATATATATATATATATATATACATATAAAATTTGTATATAGAACTTTAGCATTCAGGTTCATTACAATTTCTAACTAGCCTTTTAAGTTAGACTAATATTGGAATATTAAGTTCCACCGGAGCATATAATCTCAACTCATCAAATTACTTCTACAAAATATTTAATTTTATATTATAAAATTTATACAATTTAAAGATATTTTTGGTAAAGAAATAGAGTGCATTTATTTACATTTCTACTAGATTGTGTTGGAAATATAAGATAAAAACATACAAAAAAATTTGTAACATTTTTCATCATTTTGTCTTTACCTACAATCCGCACAATCACTTATCATAAAATAGCACATAAATATATCATATGAAGTAACAAAACTAGGAATCAAACCAAAGATCGTCTTTAATCTTGAAAACAAAAATCAACATTAACAAATTCACTAAAATAACTAAGAATCATAAGTTGAAAAGGTAATAAAGTCAATTTTTCTTCAACCTAGAAATGGAAAAACAAAACCCTTGTCATAAAAGTATAAGAAGCATACCTTTCTACTAACGGATTTAAAAAGAGGAACTAATAAAAAAAACACACAAAGGAGATAAAATGAGAGTTAGAAATGAAATGTAGAATATATATTTTGAAGTAAGTGTACACTGATAAAATTAAAGAGAGAGAGAGGGAGAGAGAGGGGGAGATAGAGAGGGAGAAATTGTAGAATATATTTAATAGTAAGTTTAGACTAATGTAAAGTAGGAAGAAAAAGACAAACAAAAAAGGTAGGATAGTGTTAAGAACAAAATTGTTCAATGAGTAGTAGTACTATTTGATAAGGGAGAAAATTTTAAAAATATGATTCTTCTTTTTCTTTTTCTAAAAGGGATATATTAGCATTTAATTAATGCATTGATTAGTGAAAACTCATCATTTTCGATTTTTAATTTTGTTATAAAATCATTATGTTTTAGTTCTTCGTATATTCCAAATTGTTCTAAGGTTAGCAATTATTCCATTTTTTATCGCACATTAATAGGAGTGTTAGATTTAACGACTATCTAATGTTAGAAACGTGAAATCACAAATTCAAATAACTAACCTTACCATAGGGTGTCAAAGGACAATGAGGACATGCAATTAAGAGTTATGTCAATAATACCTTCTCTATAAGACGACAAATATTTGAAGGTTATAGAGAAATAATAAGATATTTCTATGTCAATAAAATCACTGGAAAAAAATTCACCAGGCAAAAAAGAAACCATTGTATACACTAAGCAATAGCAATAAAAATTCACATAAAAAATTTTTGATTGATCTCACGAAGTAATTGTAGAAGAAATATGATGATATTAACTAATGTAATTCGTTCGTGAGTATTTCAGATTACATCATCACTCAAATATGTGAGATCAATGTAGTTATGAAACTTCAAATTGTACCAATATGTGTGAAACTGTAGAAAACCGAATACGGAGTCACACAGAAAAATAAAAATGTAAAAATGTATCAAATAACTCCAACAAATACAATACCTCCAAGTTCATAAAAATGTCAACATGGCACAAAAAACAACACTAATTTCAATCCCAAAAATCTCGCCCTAGCGGCCTCCAGAGGTTCTTGCCGTCGGAAGCTAAACTCGAAAAATATCATTAATAGAAATTACAGTTCTACAAGTAGGACATTTAAACTGAAAGATATTGCATATTTTATGCACACCTTGCAAAAAATATGGCCACATTTTGTAGTTGTCTCCTCCTCAAATGGCCCCAGGAAAATTGGACAGCTGAATATCAGCTCTGTTGGTAGTGATGGTGGCGATGGGATCAATCCCGAACATTGTCCAGGGTCTCTCTAAAATTCATAAGACATATCATTATTAGTTATTTTCTAAATTTATTCTGACTAACAAATATGAGCATTTCATATATAGTGAGATAAGCAAAACGTATTAGATCAATTAATTAATGGAGAACATATACATCTGATCTCTTAAAAAGAAAAAAATCCTCCCAACTAAACGGGTAATTCTTGCAAAAACTCAAAGCATTCGCAAAACAAGTGCAGTATATGCAATTAGTACACTTGGTTTGCGATTGCATGTTTTGTGAGAGCAACTAATCACATGACATGTGCAAACACACTTACACTATTGTTTAATGGGTTTGGTCAATTTATTTATATCTTATTTGACACACAATCAAGCAAACTAGCATTATTAATATTTAACAATAAAGAAGACAAGCATCACATAATGACAAATATACCTAAGAAAACAAAACATTAGTTATCACGTAATAATATAGATAGGTAACTAGATAGTTTTGTTACGCACCTTTACATGACTTAGTTATCAAGTAATCATATTGCGACGAAATACTTGCACCCTATTTGCACAAGGATTATTTAATCATTCATTTGTTGTGTCATTGAGAAGAAATTCAATATAGAGTTGTATTACTAAATAAAAAAGAAATGTTAATTCTAAACCTCGGATACGTATAATAGGAATTTGATAGAAATATAAAAACCTGTGTGGTCTCTCTCGTGAGCAACAACTCCATGTCTTGTCAACCCGCTATTTCTTCTACGTCCATTTGTCGCCTGAATAAAAATACAAGATACGTTATTTAAGAATATATAAGTGATCACATGAGACTTTGTATTTAAAAGAATTACTTGTGAAAAGCTCCTAGGGGAGATGATGACTACTTCTTCTTCTTCTGTATCGTTTTCAGCTCTTCTCACTTGAAAATTAGGTGGTGCAAGCTCTAGGTTGGTGTTCACTTCATCCAGTGCATCATTAATGTTCAAGAAGCGCGACATCTTGAATATTACATCAATAAAAAAACACATTCAATTATATGACTGATATTATTGACTTATATTAAAATGAAAGACATGTTTAAAATGTTAAAATTTTAACGGCAAATCTAGTGTGTGTCCTAATTTTTTTTCATAGATATATTACTTATTTATGTTCATGTTATCTTTCATCAATAACAATAGTTAAATTCAAACTTTTTAGGCCAACTTATATATTATGCTTATCTTCCTAAAATAATCGATAAGTTTGTCGTGTCTTACAAGTATCACTTACTACGGTCAAGTTTTCACTTATGTACGGATATACTCTGTTGGTTGCATCGTAATTGACATTATTTAGTAAGTACAAATGAATATTTTAAACTTATCCAACATTATATTAAGAAAAGGAAAAGTTGAATAAAGTATGTCCTTCCCCATTACTGAAATTTATATTTTCAACATTCAAGTACAATATATATATATATATATATATATATATATATATATATATATATATATATATATATACATATAAAATTTGTATATAGAACTTTAGCATTCAGGTTCATTACAATTTCTAACTAGCCTTTTAAGTTAGACTAATATTGGAATATTAAGTTCCACCGGAGCATATAATCTCAACTCATCAAATTACTTCTACAAAATATTTAATTTTATATTATAAAATTTATACAATTTAAAGATATTTTTGGTAAAGAAATAGAGTGCATTTATTTACATTTCTACTAGATTGTGTTGGAAATATAAGATAAAAACATACAAAAAAATTTGTAACATTTTTCATCATTTTGTCTTTACCTACAATCCGCACAATCACTTATCATAAAATAGCACATAAATATATCATATGAAGTAACAAAACTAGGAATCAAACCAAAGATCGTCTTTAATCTTGAAAACAAAAATCAACATTAACAAATTCACTAAAATAACTAAGAATCATAAGTTGAAAAGGTAATAAAGTCAATTTTTCTTCAACCTAGAAATGGAAAAACAAAACCCTTGTCATAAAAGTATAAGAAGCATACCTTTCTACTAACGGATTTAAAAAGAGGAACTAATAAAAAAAACACACAAAGGAGATAAAATGAGAGTTAGAAATGAAATGTAGAATATATATTTTGAAGTAAGTGTACACTGATAAAATTAAAGAGAGAGAGAGGGAGAGAGAGGGGGAGATAGAGAGGGAGAAATTGTAGAATATATTTAATAGTAAGTTTAGACTAATGTAAAGTAGGAAGAAAAAGACAAACAAAAAAGGTAGGATAGTGTTAAGAACAAAATTGTTCAATGAGTAGTAGTACTATTTGATAAGGGAGAAAATTTTAAAAATATGATTCTTCTTTTTCTTTTTCTAAAAGGGATATATTAGCATTTAATTAATGCATTGATTAGTGAAAACTCATCATTTTCGATTTTTAATTTTGTTATAAAATCATTATGTTTTAGTTCTTCGTATATTCCAAATTGTTCTAAGGTTAGCAATTATTCCATTTTTTATCGCACATTAATAGGAGTGTTAGATTTAACGACTATCTAATGTTAGAAACGTGAAATCACAAATTCAAATAACTAACCTTACCATAGGGTGTCAAAGGACAATGAGGACATGCAATTAAGAGTTATGTCAATAATACCTTCTCTATAAGACGACAAATATTTGAAGGTTATAGAGAAATAATAAGATATTTCTATGTCAATAAAATCACTGGAAAAAAATTCACCAGGCAAAAAAGAAACCATTGTATACACTAAGCAATAGCAATAAAAATTCACATAAAAAATTTTTGATTGATCTCACGAAGTAATTGTAGAAGAAATATGATGATATTAACTAATGTAATTCGTTCGTGAGTATTTCAGATTACATCATCACTCAAATATGTGAGATCAATGTAGTTATGAAACTTCAAATTGTACCAATATGTGTGAAACTGTAGAAAACCGAATACGGAGTCACACAGAAAAATAAAAATGTAAAAATGTATCAAATAACTCCAACAAATACAATACCTCCAAGTTCATAAAAATGTCAACATGGCACAAAAAACAACACTAATTTCAATCCCAAAAATCTCGCCCTAGCGGCCTCCAGAGGTTCTTGCCGTCGGAAGCTAAACTCGAAAAATATCATTAATAGAAATTACAGTTCTACAAGTAGGACATTTAAACTGAAAAGATATTGCATATTTTATGCACACCTTGCAAAAAATATGGCCACATTTTGTAGTTGTCTCCTCCTCAAATGGCCCCAGGAAAATTGGACAGCTGAATATCAGCTCTGTTGGTAGTGATGGTGGCGATGGGATCAATCCCGAACATTGTCCAGGGTCTCTCTAAAATTCATAAGACATATCATTATTAGTTATTTTCTAAATTTATTCTGACTAACAAATATGAGCATTTCATATATAGTGAGATAAGCAAAACGTATTAGATCAATTAATTAATGGAGAACATATACATCTGATCTCTTAAAAAGAAAAAAATCCTCCCAACTAAACGGGTAATTCTTGCAAAAACTCAAAGCATTCGCAAAACAAGTGCAGTATATGCAATTAGTACACTTGGTTTGCGATTGCATGTTTTGTGAGAGCAACTAATCACATGACATGTGCAAACACACTTACACTATTGTTTAATGGGTTTGGTCAATTTATTTATATCTTATTTGACACACAATCAAGCAAACTAGCATTATTAATATTTAACAATAAAGAAGACAAGCATCACATAATGACAAATATACCTAAGAAAACAAAACATTAGTTATCACGTAATAATATAGATAGGTAACTAGATAGTTTTGTTACGCACCTTTACATGACTTAGTTATCAAGTAATCATATTGCGACGAAATACTTGCACCCTATTTGCACAAGGATTATTTAATCATTCATTTGTTGTGTCATTGAGAAGAAATTCAATATAGAGTTGTATTACTAAATAAAAAAGAAATGTTAATTCTAAACCTCGGATACGTATAATAGGAATTTGATAGAAATATAAAAACCTGTGTGGTCTCTCTCGTGAGCAACAACTCCATGTCTTGTCAACCCGCTATTTCTTCTACGTCCATTTGTCGCCTGAATAAAAATACAAGATACGTTATTTAAGAATATATAAGTGATCACATGAGACTTTGTATTTAAAAGAATTACTTGTGAAAAGCTCCTAGGGGAGATGATGACTACTTCTTCTTCTTCTGTATCGTTTTCAGCTCTTCTCACTTGAAAATTAGGTGGTGCAAGCTCTAGGTTGGTGTTCACTTCATCCAGTGCATCATTAATGTTCAAGAAGCGCGACATCTTGAATATTACATCAATAAAAAAACACATTCAATTATATGACTGATATTATTGACTTATATTAAAATGAAAGACATGTTTAAAATGTTAAAATTTTAACGGCAAATCTAGTGTGTGTCCTAATTTTTTTTCATAGATATATTACTTATTTATGTTCATGTTATCTTTCATCAATAACAATAGTTAAATTCAAACTTTTTAGGCCAACTTATATATTATGCTTATCTTCCTAAAATAATCGATAAGTTTGTCGTGTCTTACAAGTATCACTTACTACGGTCAAGTTTTCACTTATGTACGGATATACTCTGTTGGTTGCATCGTAATTGACATTATTTAGTAAGTACAAATGAATATTTTAAACTTATCTAACATTATATTAAGAAAAGGAAAAGTTGAATAAAGTATGTCCTTCCCCATTACTGAAATTTATATTTTCAACATTCAAGTACAATATATATATATATATATATATATACATATAAAATTTGTATATAGAACTTTAGCATTCAGGTTCATTACAATTTCTAACTAGCCTTTTAAGTTAGACTAATATTGGAATATTAAGTTCCACCGGAGCATATAATCTCAACTCATCAAATTACTTCTACAAAATATTTAATTTTATATTATAAAATTTATACAATTTAAAGATATTTTTGGTAAAGAAATAGAGTGCATTTATTTACATTTCTACTAGATTGTGTTGGAAATATAAGATAAAAACATACAAAAAAATTTGTAACATTTTTCATCATTTTGTCTTTACCTACAATCCGCACAATCACTTATCATAAAATAGCACATAAATATATCATATGAAGTAACAAAACTAGGAATCAAACCAAAGATCGTCTTTAATCTTGAAAACAAAAATCAACATTAACAAATTCACTAAAATAACTAAGAATCATAAGTTGAAAAGGTAATAAAGTCAATTTTTCTTCAACCTAGAAATGGAAAAACAAAACCCTTGTCATAAAAGTATAAGAAGCATACCTTTCTACTAACGGATTTAAAAAGAGGAACTAATAAAAAAAAACACACAAAGGAGATAAAATGAGAGTTAGAAATGAAATGTAGAATATATATTTTGAAGTAAGTGTACACTGATAAAATGAAAGAGAGAGAGAGGGAGAGAGAGGGGGAGATAGAGAGGGAGAAATTGTAGAATATATTTAATAGTAAGTTTAGACTAATGTAAAGTAGGAAGAAAAAGACAAACAAAAAAGGTAGGATAGTGTTAAGAACAAAATTGTTCAATGAGTAGTAGTACTATTTGATAAGGGAGAAAATTTTAAAAATATGATTCTTCTTTTTCTTTTTCTAAAAGGGATATATTAGCATTTAATTAATGCATTGATTAGTGAAAACTCATCATTTTCGATTTTTAATTTTGTTATAAAATCATTATGTTTTAGTTCTTCGTATATTCCAAATTGTTCTAAGGTTAGCAATTATTCCATTTTTTATCGCACATTAATAGGAGTGTTAGATTTAACGACTATCTAATGTTAGAAACGTGAAATCACAAATTCAAATAACTAACCTTACCATAGGGTGTCAAAGGACAATGAGGACATGCAATTAAGAGTTATGTCTATAATACCTTCTCTATAAGACGACAAATATTTGAAGGTTATAGAGAAATAATAAGATATTTCTATGTCAATAAAATCACTGGAAAAAAATTCACCAGGCAAAAAAGAAACCATTGTATACACTAAGCAATAGCAATAAAAATTCACATAAAAAATTTTTGATTGATCTCACGAAGTAATTGTAGAAGAAATATGATGATATTAACTAATGTAATTCGTTCGTGAGTATTTCAGATTACATCATCACTCAAATATGTGAGATCAATGTAGTTATGAAACTTCAAATTGTACCAATATGTGTGAAACTGTAGAAAACCGAATACGGAGTCACACAGAAAAATAAAAATGTAAAAATGTATCAAATAACTCCAACAAATACAATACCTCCAAGTTCATAAAAATGTCAACATGGCACAAAAAACAACACTAATTTCAATCCCAAAAATCTCGCCCTAGCAGCCTCCAGAGGTTCTTGCCGTCGGAAAGTAAACTCGAAAAATATCATTAATAGAAATTACAGTTCTACAAGTAGGACATTTAAACTGAAAAGATATTGCATATATTATGCACACCTTGCAAAAAATATGGCCACATTTTGTAGTTGTCTACTCCTCAAATGGTCCCAGGAAAATTGGACAGCTGAATATCGGCTCTGTTGGTAGTGATGGTGGCGATGGGATCAATCCCGAACATTGTCCAGGGTCTCTCTAAAATTCATAAGACATATCATTATTAGTTATTTTTGAAATTTATTCTGACTAACAAATATGAGCATTTCATATATAGTGAGATAAGCAAAACGTATTAGATCAATTAATTAATGGAGAACATATACATCTGATCTCTTAAAAATAAAAAAATCCTCCCAACTAAACGGGTAATTCTTGCAAAAACTCAAAGCATTCGCAAAACAAGTGCAGTATATGCCATTAGTACACTTGGTTTGCGATTGCATGTTTTGTGAGAGCAACTAATCACATGACATGTGCAAAGACACTTACACTATTGTTTAATGGGGTTGGTCAATTTATTTATATCTTATTTGACACACAATCAAGCAAACTAGCATTATTAATATTTAACAATAAAGAAGACAATCATCACATAATGACAAATATACCTAAGAAAACTAAACATTAGTTATCACGTAATAATATAGATAGGTAACTAGATAGTTTTGTTACGCACCTTTACATGACTTAGTTATCAAGTAATCATATTGCGACGAAATACTTGCACCCTATTTGCACAAGGATTATTTAATCATTCATTTGTTGTGTCATTGAGAAGAAATTCAATATAGAGTTGTATTACTAAATAAAAAAGAAATGTTAATTCTAAACCTCGGATACGTATAATAGGAATTTGATAGAAATATAAAAACCTGTGTGGTCTCTCTCGTGAGCAACAACTCCATGTCTTGTCAACCCGCTATTTCTTCTACGTCCATTTGTCGCCTGAATAAAAATACAAGATACGTTATTTAAGAATATATAAGTGATCACATGAGACTTTGTATTTAAAAGAATTACCTGTGCAAAGCTCCTAAGGGAGATGATGACTACTTCTTCTTCTTCTGTATCGTTTTCAGCTCTTCTCACATGAAAATTAGGTGGTGCAAGCTCTAGGTTGGTGTTCACTTCATCCAGTGCATCATTAATGTTCAAGAAGCGCGACATCTTGAATATTACATCAATAAAAAAACACATTCAATTATATGACTGATATTATTGACTTATATTAAAATGAAAGACATGTTTAAAATGTTAAAATTTTAACGGTAAATCTAGTGTGTCCTAATTTTTTTTCATAGATATATTACTTATTTATGTTCATGTTATCTTTCATCAATAACAATAGTTAAATTCAAACTTTTTAGGCCAACATATATATTATGCTTATCTTCCTAAAATAATCGATAAGTTTGTCGTGTCTTACAAGTATCACTTACTACGGTAAAGTTTTCACTTATGTACGGATATACTCTTTTGGTTGCATCGTAATTGACATTATTTAGTAAGTACAAATGAATATTTTAAACTTATCTAACATTATTTTCAGAAAAGAAAAAGTTGAATAAAGTATGTCCTTCCCCATTACTGAAATTTATATTTTCAACATTCAAGTACAATATATATATATATATATATATATATATATATATATATATATATATATATATATATATATATATATATATATATATATATATATATATATATATATATATATATACATATAAAATTTGTATATAGAACTTTAGCATTCAGGTTCATTACAATTTCTAACTAGCCTTTTAAGTTAGACTAATATTGGAATATTAAGTTCCACCGGAGCATATAATCTCAACTCATCAAATTACTTCTACAAAATATTTAATTTTATATTATAAAATTTATACAATTTTAAGTTATTTTTGGTAAAGAAATAGAGTGCATTTATTTACATTTCTACTAGATTGTGTTGGAAATATAAGATAAAAACATACAAAAAAATTTGTAACATTTTTCATCATTTTGTCTTTACCTACAATCCGCACAATCACTTATCATAAAATAGCACATAAATATATCATATGAAGTAACAAAACTAGGAATCAAACCAAAGATCGTCTTTAATCTTGAAAACAAAAATCAACATTAACAAATTCACTAAAATAACTAAGAATCATAAGTTAAAAAGGTAATAAAGTCAATTTTTCTTCAACCTAGAAATGGAAAAACAAAACCCTTGTCATAAAAGTATAAGAAGCATACCTTTCTACTAACGGATTTAAAAAGAGGAACTAATAAAAAAAACACACAAAGGAGATAAAATGAGAGTTAGAAATGAAATGTAGAATATATATTTTGAAGTAAGTGTACACTGATAAAATGAAAGAGAGAGAGAGGGAGAGAGAGGGGGAGATAGAGAGGGAGAAATTGTAGAATATATTTAATAGTAAGTTTAGACTAATGTAAAGTAGGAAGAAAAAGACAAACAAAAAAGGTAGGATAGTGTTAAGAACAAAATTGTTCTATGAGTAGTAGTACTATTTGATAAGGGAGAAAATTTTAAAAATATGATTCTTCTTTTTCTTTTTCTAAAAGGGATATATTAGCATTTAATTAATGCATTGATTAGTGAAAACTCATCATTTTAGATTTTTAATTTTGTTATAAAATCTTTATGTTTTAGTTCTTCGTATATTCCAAATTGTTCTAAGGTTAGCAATTATTCCATTTTTTATCGTACATTAATAGGAGTGTTAGATTTAACGACTATCTAATGTTAGAAACGTGAAATCACAAATTCAAATAACTAACCTTACCATAGGGTGTCAAAGGACAGTGAGGACATGCAATTAAGAGTTATGTCTATAATACCTTCTCTATAAGACGACAAATATTTGAAGGTTATAGAGAAATAATAAGATATTTCTATGTCAATAAAATCACTGGAACAAAATTCACCAGGCAAAAAAGAAACCATTGTATACACTAAGCAATAGCAATAAAAATTCACATAAAAAATTTTTGATTGATCTCACGAAGTAATTGTAGAAGAAATATGATGATATTAACTAATGTAATTCGTTCGTGAGTATTTCATATTACATCATCACTCAAATATGTGAGATCAATGTAGTTATGAAACTTCAAATTGTACCAATATGTGTGAAACTGTAGAAAACCGAATACGCAGTCACAGAGAAAAATAAAAATGTAAAAATGTATCAAATAACTCCAACAAATACAATACCTCCAAGTTCATAAAAATGTCAACATGGCACAAAAAACAACACTAATTTCAATCCCAAAAATCTCGCCCTAGCGGCCTCCAGAGGTTCTTGCCGTCGGAAGCTAAACTCGAAAAATATCATTAATAGAAATTACAGGTCTATAAGTAGGACATTTAAACTGAAAAGATATTGCATATTTTATGCACACCTTGCAAAAAATATGGCCACATTTTGTAGTTGTCTCCTCCTCAAATGGCCCCAGGAAAATTGGACTGCTGAATATCGGCTCTGTTGGTAGTGATGGTGGCGATGGGATCAATCCCGAACATTGTCCAGGGTCTCTCTAAAATTCATAAGACATATCATTATTAGTTATTTTTGAAATTTATTCTGACTAACAAATATGAGCATTTCATATATAGTGAGATAAGCAAAACGTATTAGATCAATTAATTAATGGAGAACATATACATCTGATCTCTTAAAAAGAAAAAATTCCTCCCAACTAAACGGGTAATTCTTGCAAAAACTCAAAGCATTCGCAAAACAAGTGCAGTATATGCAATTAGTACACTTGGTTTGCGATTGCATGTTTTGTGAGAGCAACTAATCACATGACATGTGCAAAGACACTTACACTATTGTTTAATGGGGTTGGTCAATTTATTTATATCTTATTTGACACACAATCAAGCAAACTAGCATTATTAATATTTAACAATAAAGAAGACAAGCATCACATAATGACAAATATACCTAAGAAAACAAAACATTAGTTATCACGTAATAATATAGATAGGTAACTAGATAGTTTTGTTACGCACCTTTACATGACTTAGTTATCAAGTAATCATATTGCGACGAAATACTTGCACCCTATTTGCACAAGGATTATTTAATCATTCATTTGTTGTGTCATTGAGAAGAAATTCAATATAGAGTTGTATTACTAAATAAAAAAGAAATGTTAATTCTAAACCTCGGATACGTATAATAGGAATTTGATAGAAATATAAAAACCTGTGTGGTCTCTCTCGTGAGCAACAACTCCATATCTTGTCAACCCGCTATTTCTTCTTCGTCCATTTGTCGCCTGAATAAAAATACAAGATACGTTATTTAAGAATATATAAGTGATCACATGAGACTTTGTATTTAAAAGAATTACCTGTGCAAAGCTCCTAGGGGAGATGATGACTACTTCTTCTTCTTCTGTATCGTTTTCAGCTCTTCTCACTTGAAAATTAGGTGGTGCAAGCTCTAGGTTGGTGTTCACTTCATCTGTTGGTAGTGATGGTGGTGATGGGATCAATCCCGAACATTGTCCAGGGTCTCTCTAAAATTCATAAAACATATCATTATTAGTTATTTTTTAAATTTATGCTGACTAACAAATATGAGCATTTCATATATAGTGAGATAAGCAAAACGTATTCGATCAATTAATTATTGGAGAACATATACATCTGATCTCTTAAAAAGAAAAAAATCCTCCCAACTAAACGGGTAATTCTTGCAAAAACTCAAAGCATTCGCAAAACAAGTGTAGTATATGCAATTAGTACACTTGGTTTGCGATTGCATGTTTTGTGAGAGCAACTAATCACATGACATGTGCAAAGACACTTACACTATTGTTATCAATAAAGAATAGGTAACTAGCATTATTAATATTTAACAATAAAGAAGACAAGCATCACATAATTACAAATATACCTAATAAAATAAAATATTTGTTATCAATTAATAATATAGATAGGTAACTAGATAGTTTTTTTACGCATCTTTACATGATTTTGTTCTCCCGAGTATGCCATATGAGAAACACTTGCATCAGAAAATGATGTCCCTGCAACTGCAAGCATTAATTTGTTGTTAGTTTAAGCTTTATTTTTCTTAACCTATAATAGAAATAGTTGAAAATTCATATTTATTTATGCGAATTAAAGAACAAATTTCAATGTAACTGATTTAATGTATATATGTGATGTATTCTAGAATAAACTATAGAACCAAGTGAACAAATTAATAGTTTATGTTCCAGAAAAGATAAGCTCAAGAATCAATTAAAGCTCATGAATCAATTAAAACAGTTGTATATGCCCACATTTCCAATATCACCTAACCTAATTCTGTAAACATGAATTGCGTAAATTTACTTAGATGACTGACAAACTAAGATTTTCTAAGCTACTCTATGAGGAAAGAAAGAGAATGTCACACCATATTTGTCATTTTATATTTCTTAAATCTCTTATATGTTAATAAAAAGTTTATTTACTTAATTTAGTGACTGAAAATATGATGGTATATGACCATAATATAGTTAAAAGTCACTAGAATTATTTTCATTTTAAAATATGATGAAAAAGAAATCAATGTTGTCAAAGATCATTAAAATGATTCACTATGTTTAGCAAAAGGAAAATAGACCATTTCTATTTATTTTTTCTTACATAGCGGAATATATGAAACATAACTAGAATATTCATCACACATTTACACTATGGATTTCTTCTTTATAATGTAAAATATGTGTACAATCAAATTCCAACGAAATACATGCACTCTATTTGCACAAGGATTATTTAATCATTCATTTGTTGTGTCATTGAGAAGAAATTCAATATAGAGTTGTATAAATAAATAAGAAAGAAGTGTTAATTCTAAACCTCGGATACGTATAAAAGGAATTTGATAGAAATATAAAAACATGTGTGGTCTCTCTCGTGAGCAACAACTCCATGTCTTGTCAACCCGCTATTTCTTCTACGTCCATTTGTCGCCTGAATAAAAATACAAGATACGTTATTTAAGAATATTTAAGTGATCACATGAGACTTTGTATTTAAAAGAATTACCTGTGCAAAGCTCCTAGGGGAGATGACGACTACTACTTCTTCTTCTTCTTCTGTATCGTTTTCAGCTCTTCTCACTTGAACATTAGGTGGTGCAAGCACAAGGTTGGTGTTCACTTCTTCCAGTGCATCATTAATGTTCAAGAAGCGCGACATCTTGAATATTACATCAATCAAAAAACACATTCAATTATATGACTGATATTATAGACTTACATTAAAACGAAAGACATGTTAAAAATGTTAAAATTTTAACGGGCAAATATACTGTGTGTACTCATTTTTCATCATAGATATATTACATATTTATGTTCATGTTCTCTTTCATCAATAACAATAGTTGAATTCAAACTTTTTAAGCCAACATAGTTAGGTATAAAACATATAAATTATGCTTATCTTCCTAAAATAATTGATAAGTCTGTCGTGTCTTACAAGTATCACTTACTACGATCAAGTACTCAATTATGTAAATACTCTGTTGGTTGCATCGTACATGACATTATTTAGTAAGTACAAATGAATATTTTAAACTTATCTAACATTATTTTCAGATAAGGAAAAGTTGATCAAGTTATGCCATTCCCAATTACTGAAATTTATATTTTCAACATTCAAGTAATATATATATATATTACATACATATAGAATTTGTATATAGAACTTTAGCATTCAGGCTCATTACAATTTCTAACAAGCATTTTAAGATACACTAATCTTGGAATATTAATTTCCACCGGAGCATATAATAAATTCAAGTCATCAAATTACTTCCACAAAATATTTAATTTTATAGTATAAAATTTATACAATTTAAAGTATTTTTTGGTAAAGAAATAGAGTGCATTTATTTACATTTCTAGTAGATTTTGTTGGAAAAATAAGATAAAAACATACACAAAAATTTGTAACATTTCATTTTGTCTTTACCTACAATCCGCACAATCACTTATCATAAAATAGCACATAAATATATCATATGAAGTAACAAAACTAGGAATCAAACCAAAGATCGTCTTTAATCTTGAAAACGAAAATCAACATTAACAAATTCACTAAAATGACGAAGAATCATAAGTTGAAAAGGTAATAAAGTCAATTTTTCTTCAACATAGAACTGAAAAAATAAAACCCTTGTCATAAAAATAAAAGTATAAGAATCATACCTTTCTACTAACGGATTTAAAAAGAGGAACTAATATAAAAACACACAAAGGAGATTAAATGAGAGTGAGAAACGAAATGTAGAATATATATTTTGGAGTAAGTGTACACTTATAAAATGAAAGAGAGAGAGATGGAGATAGAGGGAGAAATTGTAGAATATATTTTGGAGTAAGTTTAGACTAATGTAAAGGAGGAAGAAAAAGACAAACAAAAAATGTAGGATAGTGCTAAGAACAAAATTGTTCTATGAGTAGTAGTACTATTTGATAAGGGAGAAAATTTTAAAAATATGGTTCTTTGCTATTTCTAAAAGAGATATATTTGCTTTTAATTAATGCACTGATTACTGACAACTTATCATTTTCGATTTTTAATTTTGTTAGAAAATATTTATGATCTAGTTCTTCATATATTCCAAATTGTTCTAAGGTTAGCAGTTATTCCATTTTTATTCGTACTTTAATAGGAGTGTTGGATTTAACGACTATCTAATGTTAGAAACGTGAAATCACAAATTCAAATAACTTACCATACTATTGGGAGTCAAATGACAGTGAGGACGTGCAATTAAGAGTTATGTCTGTAATACCTTCTCTATAAGACGACAAATATTTGAAGGTTATAGAGAAATAATAAGATATATCTATGTCAATAAAGTCACTGAAAAAAAATTCACAAGGCAAAAAAGAAACCATTGTATACACTAGGAAATAGCAATAAAAATTCACATAAAAAAGTTTTGATTGATCTCACGAAGTAATTGTAGAAGAAATATGATGATATTAACTAATGTATTTCTTTCGTGAGTATTTCATATTATATCATCACTCAAGTTGGTGAGATCAATGTAGTTACGAAACTTCAAATTGTACCAATATGAGTGAATCTGTAGAATACCGAATATGCGATCACAAAGAAAAATAAAATTGTATCAAATAACTCCAACAAATACAGTACCTCCAAGTTCATAATAATGTCAACATGGCACAAAAAAAAACTCTAATTTCAATCCCAAAAATCTTGCCTTAGCGGCCTCCAGAGCTTCTTGCCGTCGGAAGGTAAACTCGAAAAATATCATTAATAGAAATTATAGTTCTACAAGTAGGACATTTAGCCTGAAAAGATATTGCATTTTTTATGCACACCTTGTAGTGAGATAAGCAAAACGTATTAGATCAATTAATTAATGGAGAACATATACATCTGATCTCTTAAAAAGAAAAAAATCCTCCCAACTAAATGGGTAATTCTTGCAAAAACTCAAAGCATTCGCAAAACAAGTGTAATATATGCAATTAGTACACTTGGTTTGCGATTGCATGTTTTGTGAGAGCAACTAATCACATAACATGTGCAAAGACCCTTACACTATAGTTTAATGGGTTGGGTCAATTTATGTCTTTTAACTAATTTTTCCCAACTTATTAGTTCATATAATTTCTTCTATTTAAGGTGATAATAATACTTGATTAAAGAAAAACTAAAGGAGATAATAATATATCTCTCAAATAACAACCACCTTCCTTTAGAGATAATTAGCTCTTATATTTTATTACCTTTAAAACACTTTTCCATTTTTACAATTTAGTATGCCCTTAACATTTTTTAACATTAGTTGAATAATATTTAAGTTTTCTCATAACATTAGTTGTGAGGCATGGAAGTAATTAATAAATGTTGTGGTTTCTCTTAACCTCTCAAAGTACATGTCTGGTTTTTCTTGTGTGTCTTGCTTAGTGCCTAGGAAGTCTTATATGTAAAATGTTCAAGAAGTTATTATTATCTCCATTAAAAATATCGATTATGAAGTCATTTAGTATAAAACAATAAAAGACGATATATACATGTATATATATATATATATATATATATATATATATATATATATATATCTTAGTTGACACACAATCAAGCAAACTAGCATTATTAATATTTAACAATAAAGAAGACAAGCATCACATAATTACAAATATACCTAATAAAACAACATATTTGTTATCAAGTAATAATATAGATAGGTAACTAGATAGTTTTTTTACGCATCTTTACATGATTTTGTTCTCCCGAGTATGCCATATGAGAAACACTTGCATCAGAAAATGATGTCCCTGCAACTGCAAGCATTAATTTGTTGTTAGTTTAAGCTTTATTTTTCTTAACCTATAATAGAAATAATTGAAAATTCATATTTATTTATGCGAATTAAAGAACACATTTCAATGTAACTGATTTAATGTATATATGTGATGTGACGCCCCGTTTTTCCCAGCCACGTCCTCGGGCCAAAGATGGCCCTCAACTGGAATCGGGTCACCAAAACAAACCAAATAACCAAACATGTAATTTAAACTAGACTAGCAGCGAATAACATATAACTTAAAATTTGAATTAGTTTAATCATCATAACCAATTTATCGAATAACTTAAAACTCCAGTATTTAAAACGTCAAGTAAAATGCGAAAGAAATACTATCCAAACATACTTGAAATCTCAAAAATAATCTAAGAAGAAAAATTAAAATATAGGACAAGACCGACTCGGATCCCGGATCACCAACTACCACACACTTCAACTACCGAAAGTAACTGAAACAGTAATCCACAAAGAGTGGTAAGTTGATCATCCAACTTAGTGAGCTCGTGTGCAAATGTACATGATAGCATCAAGCAAGCAACATAATCGAATATCAATTCAAACACGCACACCATAGACGCTTCACACATATGTATGCAACAGACATCTCATCCAACCGCATAGAGGGCTCGAATGAATGTGATCAGACTCATGCAAAGACATCTCATCCAGCCACATAGAGGGCTCGAATGAATGTGATAAAAACACATCTCATCCAGTCACATAGAGGGCTCGAATGAATGTGATAAAAGACATCTCATCCAGCCACATAGAGGGCTCGAATGAATGTGATAAAAGACATCTCATCCAACCACATAGAGGGCTCGAATGAATGTGATAAAAAGACATTTCATCCAGCCACATAGAGGGCTCGAATGAATGTGATCAGACTCAACGATGCAAATGATGAAGCAAAAAAATAAATAAATAAATAGAGCACCAACACTCACACAGCAATAATTCACAAATTTCTAGTCACAGGCGCAGTTCAAAATTCACAAGACAAATAAAATATACACGCAAAAGTCAGAACTCATACAACAAGTCACTTCAAGTGGCACCAAGTAAATTTGCATAAGAACACTCACCTGATTAAATGGGGCGCTTACGAGAATTGGGCGCAAATTTCGAATCAAGAGTCTCAACTACCTCAACTTCAGACTACCCAAACACCACTAAAACTCCACTAAGCTTGTTCAGAAATAACCTAGGGATAATTAAGGCAACTTAGGTTACTAGAAGGCATTTAAAACTCTAAACTAACAAACAAAATAAAAATAAAGACTCACGACTCACGGGTTCGAAAAGCCAAAACTAAGACGGTTAGTTAAGACAAAGCTCGAATCTACAATCTAATGATAAAAATGAATAATTAATCACGATTACATAATCAGATGTCAACTCTAATAAATTTCCTTTGCATTTTAGATGCATGAGTTTGTCATATTAATTAACTCTCACGTACTCAATCTCCATTCTCATCCATTAGAAAATTCTACATCAATTTACATTACATATCTCCGATTCAAATTAAATCATACTGACGTGCCTGGTTCTCCTTTATGCTTGCCTTCATCGACCATCAATTGATTTCAATAGTTTAATGGTTGAATTATTTACACCTCCCTGCTTATATCTATGCTTGCCTTCATCGATCATCAATTGTTTTCAATAGTTTAATGGTTGAATTATTTACACCTCCCTGCTTATATATCATTCTTTATAAATTCAATTCTCTACCTAACAGGAATTCTAAGATCAAATAATTGTTCTCCACTACACGTAATTCATACAAGAATTGTGCTAACTAGACAATATTTAATTGTTACAGTTTAGAAGTTTCTCACCTTCTGTCGGCGCCGCTAATCACCGTAGAAAACCCAAGAATACCTAATTAGCTCTTTATCACTTGAACTTGAAACTTATAAGGTACTCCCTCCGTTTTTTTTTAATTGTTGCTTTGGGTTGGTGCACACAAATTAAGGAATGCAATAACTAATCACCTTTTCAAAGCAAAAACCCAAAAATACCCTTTTCACCATGTGATTAGAACATTTATTATTCTCTCTCGTCCTTTACTAAAAAGAATCATTAAATAAGGGCAAGATTGGAAGAAATTACATTGATTTCCTAAAGCGACAAATAAAAGTAAACAAACAAAAGTTGCCAAAGCGACAATTAAAAAAAAACGGAGGGAGTATAAAATACCCACTCTAGCTTAACCCATCACAATGGGCCTTGGTTATAGTTATCAATTTAATCTTTAAATAAATTATTTATCTAATTTGATCAAGTCTTATTAATTAATTTTAATCTAGTTGATATATATATAGCTAATTAACTAGGAAGATTAACACAAATAAAGATAATAAAGTCGCTTAAATTAAAAAGTTTACACATAAATGTCTTAATTTCTTGAAATTACGAATAGACCCGATATAGAGATTTTAGGGCCTCACAATCTACCCCCCTTAAAAGAATTTGGTCCCCAAATTCCTTTCTAACCATCGAACAACTCGGGGTACTTGGTTTTCATCTTCTCTTCTGGTTCCCAGGCAGCCCCTTCGACACTCTGACTCCTCCACAGTACTTTCACCAAAGATATCCTACGGTTTCGAAGTTCTTGGAATTTTTGATCGAGAATACGATTAGGCCTTTCCTCGTAGGCGAGGTTCTTTTGAAGCTGCAGGGGCTCTGGCTCTATCACATGAGAAGGATCGGAAAGGTATTTCCGTGGTAGGGATACATGAAATACGTCGTGAATACTCCCCAACGATGATGGTAACTCAAGACGATAAGCAACGTTCCCAATCCTTTCTAGGATTGCGAAGGGTCCGATGTACCTCGGACTAAACTTGCCACCTTTTCCACGACGAATACGCCCCGACTGCGAAGCTATCCTAAGGAATACGCGGTCTCCTACCTCGAACTCAAGAGGTCTCCGTCGTTGATCTGCATAACTCTTTTGTCGGCTCTGAGCTGCCAACATCCTCTTTCGAATAATTGGAACCATGTCAATGGCCTCCTGAACAGGGTCGGGCACTCCCCGTGGTGTCGTCGACGCTGATGACCTCAACTCATCCGAATCCCAATGAATCGGGGACCTACACTTTCTGCCGTACAGTGCCTCAAACGGAGCCATCTGTATCGACGCCTGATAGTTGTTATTGTAAGCAAACTCCACTAGCGGCAGACTTTTCTCCCATTTCTCTTGAAAGTCAAGGACACAGGCTCGAAGCATATCTTCTAAAATCTGAATGGTCCTCTCTGATTGACCATCGGTCTGCGGGTGATCCGTCGTGCTGAACAGTAGACGGGTTCCAATAGCCTCTTGGATCTGCTTCCATAACCGTGACGTAAATCTTGGATCTCGATCAGAAGTAATGTCCCTCGGAACTCCATGCAATCGTACTTTGTGATCCCGATATAACTCTGCCAAACGCTCCACCGTATAGTTCACTCCGATCGGAATAAAGTGAGCTACTTTAGTTAAACGATCGACTACTACCCAAATTGCATCATGCTGCTGTTGACTCCTCGGTAATCCAGTGACGAAGTCCATGGTAATGGAATCCCATTTCCACTCAGGTACCGGTAAAGGCTGAAGTAGTCCCGCCGGATGCTGATGTTCGGCTTTAACTCGCTGACAAACTAGGCACCGAGCAACAAAGCGAGCCACATCTTTCTTCATTCCTTTCCACCAAAAGTGTGGCCTCAGATCTCTGTACATCTTTGTACCCCCGGGATGAATGCTATAACGAGAACAATGAGCCTCATCTAAGATTCGCTCAATCAAGCTGGAATCAGAAGGCACACACAGCCTTCCCCGAAACCTCAATGCTCCCGACGAATCGACTGTAAACTGAGAATCTGCCGTCTCCGTGAGAGATTCCCGAATTCCCTTAAATTTCTCATCGAGAGACTGCGAGGCCGAGATAAGTTGAAAAATGTTCGGCGATACCCTCAGGCTGGACAGACGAACCCCAAACCGCTCCTCGGTTGGCTTCCACGAACCAACACTTTCCAATAATTCCCACTCTTTAATCATAAGGTGGGATAAGACTTGATCCACTTTTGGCCTTGTCAATATTGTTGGGCTCTAGTCCACTAGCCCAAAATGCTTAAGCCCATGTTGACAAGTAGAAGTAAGTCAAGTCTTTATTAACCATTCAAACAATTCATCCACAATCAATGTGGGATTGGGGTGTTACAATCTCCCCAACTCAAATACTCGACGTCCTCGTCGAGTCCAGATCAATAGCCCAAGACCGCCCTCATGGATAACACCACGAAGTCGGCTCTGATACCAACTGTGACGCCCCGTTTTTCCCAGCCACGTCCTCGGGCCAAAGATGGCCCTCAACTGGAATCGGGTCACCAAAACAAACCAAATAACCAAACATGTAATTTAAACTAGACTAGCAGCGAATAACATATAACTTAAAATCTGAATTAGTTTAATCATCATAACCAATTTATCGAATAACTTAAAACTCCAGTATTTAAACCGTCAAGTAAAACGCGAAAGAAATACTATCCAAACATACTTGAAATCTCAAAAATAATCTAACAAGAAAATTTGAAATACAGGACAAGACCGACTCGGATCCCGGATCACCAACTACCACACACTTCAACTACCGAAAGTACCTGAAACAGTAATCCACAAAGAGTGGTAAGTTGATCATCCAACTTAGTGAGCTCGTGTGCAAATGTACATTATAGCATCAAGCAAGCAACATAATCGAATATCAATTCAAACACGCACACCATAGACGCTTCACACATATGTATGCAACAGACATATCATCCAACCGCATAGAGGGCTCGAATGAATGTGATCAGACTCATGCAAAGACATCTCATCCAGCCACATAGAGGGCTCGAATGAATGTGATAAAAACACATCTCATCCAGTCACATAGAGGGCTCGAATGAATGTGATAAAAGACATCTCATCCAGCCACATAGAGGGCTCGAATGAATGTGATAAAAGACATCTCATCCACCCACATAGAGGGCTCGAATGAATGTGATAAAAAGACATCTCATCCAGCCACATAGAGGGCTCGAATGAATGTGATCAGACTCAACGATGCAAATGATGAAGCAAAAAAATAAATAAATAAATAGAGCACCAACACTCACACAGCAATAATTCACAAATTTCTAGTCACAGGCGCAGTTCAAAATTCACAAGACAAATAAAATATACACGCAAAAGTCAGAACTCATACAACAAGTCGCTTCAAGTGGCACCAAGTAAATTTGCATAAGAACACTCACCTGATTAAATGGGGCGCTTACGAGAATTGGGCGCAAATTTCGAATCAAAAGTCTCAACTACCTCAACTTCAGACTACCCAAACACCACTAAAACTCCACTAAGCTTGTTCAGAAATAACCTAGGGATAATTAAGGCAACTTAGGTTACTAGAAGGCATTTAAAACTCTAAACTAACAAACAAAATAAAAATAAAGACTCACGACTCACGGGTTCGAAAAGCCAAAACTAAGACGGTTAGTTAAGACAAAGCTCGAATCTACAATCTAATGATAAAAATGAATAATTAATCACGATTACATAATCAGATGTCAACTCTAATAAATTTCCTTTGCATTTTAGATGCATGAGTTTGTTATATTAATTAACTCTCACGTACTCAATCTCCATTCTCATCCATTAGAGAATTCTACATCAATTTACATTATATATCTCCGATTCAAATTAAATCATACTGACGTGCCTGGTTCTCCTTTATGCTTGCCTTCATCGACCATCAATTGATTTCAATAGTTTAATGGTTGAATTATTTACACCTCCCTGCTTATATCTATGCTTGCCTTCATCAATCATCAATTGTTTTCAATAGTTTAATGGTTGAATTATTTACACCTCCCTGCTTGTATATCATTCTTTATAAATTCAATTCTCTACCTAACAGGAATTCTAAGATCAAATAATTGTTCTCCACTACACGTAATTCATACAAGAATTGTGCTAACTAGACAATATTTAATTGTTACAGTTTAGAAGTTTCTCACCTTCTGTCGGCGCCGCTAATCACCGTAGAAAACCCAAGAATACCTAATTAGCTCTTTATCACTTGAACTTGAAACTTATAAGGTATAAAATACCCACTCTCGCTTAACCCATCACAATGGGTCTTGGTTATAGTTATCAATTTAATCTTTAAATAAATTATTTATCTAATTTGATCAAGTCTTATTAATTAATTTTAATCTAGTTGATATATATATATATATAGCTAATTAACTAGGAAGATTAACACAAATAAAGATAATAAAGTCGCTTAAATTAAAAAGTTTACACATAAATGTCTTAATTTCTTGAAATTACGAATAGACCCGAGATAGAGATTTTAGGGCCTCACATGTGATGTATTCTAGAATAAACTATAGAACCAAGTGAACAAATTAATAGTTTATGTTCCAGAAAAGATAAGCTCAAGAATCAATTAAAGCTCACGAATCAATTAAAACAGTTGTATATGCCCACATTTCCAATATCACCTAACCTAATTCTGTAAACATGAATTGCGTAAATTTACTTAGATGACTGACAAACTAAGATTTTCTAAGCTACTCTATGAGGAAAGAAAGAGAATGTCACACCATATTTGTCATTTTATATTACTTAAATCTCTTATATGTTAATAAAAAGTTTATTTACTTAATTTAGTGACTGAAAATATGATGGTATATGACCATAATATAGTTAAAAGTCACTAGAAGAATTATTTTCATTTTAAAATATGATGAAAAAGAAATCAATGTTGTCAAAGATCATTAAAAGGATTCACTATGTTTAGAAAAAGGAAAGAAGACCTTTTCTATTAATTTTTTTCTTACATAGCGGAATATATGAAACATAACTAGAATATTCATCACACATTTACACTATGGATTTCTTCTTTATAATGTAAAATATGTGTACATTCATATTGCGACGAAATACATGCACTCTATTTGCACAAGGATTATTTAATCATTCATTTGTTGTGTCATTGAGAAGAAATTCAATATATAGTTGTATAAATAAATAAGAAAGAAATGTTAATTCTAAACCTCGGATACGTATAAAAGGAATTTGATAGAAATACAAAAACCTGTGTGGTCTCTCTCGTGAGCAACAACTCCATGTCTTGTCAACCCGCTATTTCTTCTACGTCCATTTGTCGCATGAATAAAAATAAAAATTACGTTATTTAAGAATATTTAAGTGATCACATGAGACTTTGTATTTAAAAGAATTACCTGTGCAAAGCTCCTAGGGGAGATGACGACTACTACTTCATCTTCTTCTTCTGTATCGTTTTCAGCTCTTCTCACTTGAACATTAGGTGGTGCATGCTCAAGGTTGGTGTTCACTTCTTCCAGTGCATCATTAATGTTCAAGAAGCGCGACATCTTGAATATTACATCAATCAAAAAACACATTCAATTATATGACTGATATTATAGACTTACATTAAAATGAAAGACATGTTAAAAATGTTAAAATTTTAACAAGGCAAAAAAGAAACCATTGTATACACTAAGAAATAGCAATAAAAATTCACATAAAAAAGTTTTGATTGATCTCACGAAGTAATTGTAGAAGAAATATGATGATATTAACTAATGTAATTCTTTCGTGAGTATTTCATATTATATCATCACTCAAGTTTGTGAGATCAATGTAGTTATGAAACTTCAAATTGTACCAATATGAGTGAATCTGTAGAATACCGAATATATAGTCACAAAGAAAAATAAAAATGTATCAAATAACTCCAACAAATACAGTACCTCCAAGTTCATAATAATGTCAACATGGCGCAAAAAACAACACTAATTTCAATCCCAAAAATCTTGCCTTTTCATCATTTTGTCTTTACCTACAATCCGCACAATCACTTATCATAAAATAGCACATAAATATATCATATGAAGTAACAAAACTAGGAATCAAACCAAAGATCGTCTTTAATCTTGAAAACGAAAATCAACATTAACAAATTCACTAAAAGGACGAAGAATCATAAGTTGAAAAGGTAATAAAGTCAATTTTTCTTCAACATATAACTGGAAAAATAAAACCCTTGTCATAAAAATAAAAGTATAAGAATCATACCTTTCTACTGAAGAAAAAAAGAAAAAAAAAAAAAGAATCATACCTTTCTACTAGCGGATTTAAAAAGAGGAACTAATATAAAAACACACAAAGGAGATTAAATGAGAGTGAGAAATGAAATGTAGAATATATATTTTGGAGTAAGTGTACACTGATAAAATGAAAGAGAGAGAGAGAGGGAGAGAGGGGGAGAAATTGTGGAATATATTTTGGAGTAAGTTTAGACTAATGTAAAGGAGGAAGAAAAAGACAAACAAAAAATGTAGGATAGTGCTAAGAACAAAATTGTTCTATGAGTAGTAGTACTATTTGATAAGGGAGAAAAGTTTAAAAATATGGTTCTTTTGTTTTCTATTTCTAAAAGAGATATATTAGCTTTTAATTAATGCACAGATTACTGACAACTCATCATTTTCGATTTTTAATTTTGTTAGAAAATCTTTATGATCTAGTTCTTCATATATTCCAAATTGTTCTAAGGTTAGCAATTATTCCATTTTTATTCGTACTTTAATAGGAGTGTTGGATTTAATGACTATCTAATGTTAGAAACGTGAAATCACAAATTCAAATAACTTACCGTACTATTGGGTGTCAAATGACAGTGAGGACGTGCAATTAAGAGTTATGTCTATAATACCTTCTCTATAAGACGACAAATATTTGAAGGTTATAGAGAAATAATAAGATATTTCTATGTCAATAAAGTCACTGGAAAAAAATTAACAAGGCAAAAAAGAAACCATTGTATACACTAAGAAATAGCAATAAAAATTCACATGAAAAAGTTTTGATTGATCTCACGAAGTAATTGTAGAAGAAATATGATGATATTAAATAATGTAATTCTTTCGTGAGTATTTCATATTATATCATCATTCAAGTTGGTGAGATCAATGTAGTTATGAAACTTCAAATTGTACCAATATGAGTGAATCTGTAGAATACCGAATATGCAGTCACAAAGAAAAATAAAAATGTATCAAATAACTCCAACAAATACAGTACCTCCAAGTTCATAATAATGTCAACATGGCACAAAAAACAACACTAATTTCAATCCCAAAAATCTTGCCTTTTCATCATTTTGTCTTTACCTACAATCCGCACAATCACTTATCATAAAATAGCACATAAATATATCATATGAAGTAACAAAACTAGGAATTAAACCAAAGATCGTCTTTAATCTTGAAAACGAAAATCATCATTTACAAATTCACTAAAATGACGAAGAATCATAAGTTGAAATGGTAATAAAGTCAATTTTCTTCAACATATAACTGGAAAAATAAAACCCTTGTCATAAAAATAAAAGTATAAGAATCATACCTTTCTACTAACGGATTTAAAAAGAGGAACTAATATAAAGACACACAAAGGAGATTAAATGAGAGTGAGAAATGAAATGTAGAATATATATTTTGGAGTAAGTGTACACTGATAAAATGAAAGAGAGAGAGGGAGAGAGGGGGAGAAATTGTAGAATATATTTTGGAGTAAGTTTAGACTAATGTAAAGGAGGAAGAAAAAGACAAACAAAAAATGTAGGATAGTGCTAAGAATAAAATTGTTCTATGAGTAGTAGTACTATTTGATAAGGGAGAAAATTTTAAAAATATGGTACATTTTTTTTTCTATTTCTAAAAGAGATATATTAGCTTTTAATTAATGCACAAATTACTGACAACTCATCATTTTCGATATTTAATTTTGTTAGAAAATCTTTATGATCGAGTTATTCATATATTCCAAATTGTTCTAAGGTTAGCAATTATTCCATTTTTATTCGTACTTTAATAGGAGTGTTGGATTTAACGACTATGTAATGTTAGAAACGTGAAATCACAAATTCAAATAACTTACCGTACTATTGGGTGTCAAATGACAGTGAGGACGTTCAATTAAGAGTTATGTCTATAATACCTTCTCTATAAGACGACAAATATTTGAAGGTTACAGAGAAATAATAAGATATTCCTATGTCAATAAAGTTAATGGAAAAAAATTAACAAGGCAAAAAAGAAACCATTGTATACACTAAGAAATAGCAATAAAAATTCACATAAAAAAGTTTTGATTGATCTCACGAAGTAATTGTAGAAGAAATATGATGATATTAACTAATGTAATTCTTTCGTGAGTATTTCATATTATATCATCACTCAAGTTTGTGAGATCAATGTAGTTATGAAACTTCAAATTGTACCAATATGAGTGAATCTGTAGAATACCGAATATGCAGTCACAAAGAAAAATAAAAATGTATCAAATAACTCCAACAAATACAGTACCTCCAAGTTCATAATAATGTCAACATGGCACAAAAAACAACACTAATTTCAATCCCAAAAATCTTGCCTTTTCATCATTTTGTCTTTACCTACAATTCGCACAATCACTTATCATAAAATAGCACATAAATATATCATATGAAGTAACAAAACTAGGAATCAAACCAAAGATCGTCTTTAATCTTGAAAACGAAAATCAACATTAACAAATTCACTAAAATGACGAAGAATCATAAGTTGGAAAGGTAATAAAATCAATTTTTCTTCAACATATAACTGGAAAAATAAAACCCTTATCATAAAAATAAAAGTATAAGAATCATACCTTTCTACTAACGGATTTAAAAAGAGGAACTAATATAAAAACACACAAAGGAGATTAAATGAGAGTGAGAAATGAAATGTAGAATATATATTTTGGAGTAAGTGTACGCTGATAAAATGAAAGAGAGAGAGAGGGAGAGAGGGGGAGAAATTGTAGAATATATTTTGGAGTAAGATTAGACTAATGTAAAGGAGGAAGAAAAAGACAAACAAAAAATGTAGGATAGTGCTAAGAATAAAATTGTTCTATGAGTAGTAGTACTATTTGATAAGGGAGAAAATTTTAAAAATATGGTTCTTTTTTTTTTTCTATTTCTAAAAGATATATATTAGCTTTTAATTAATGCACAGATTACTGACAACTCATCATTTTCGATTTTTAATTTTGTTAGAAAAGATTTATGATCTAGTTCTTCATATATTCCAAATTGTTCTAAGGTTAGCAATTATTCCATTTTTATTCGTACTTTAATAGGAGTGTTGGATTTAACGACTATGTAATGTTAGAAACGTGAAATAACAAATTCAAATAACTTACCGTACTATTGGGTGTCAAATGACAGTGAGGACGTTCAATTAAGAGTTATGTCTATAATACCTTCTCTATAAGACGACAAATATTTGAAGGTTATAGAGAAATAATAAGATATTCCTATGTCAATAAAGTCAATGGAAAAAAATTAACAAGGCAAAAAAGAAACAATTGTATACACTAAGAAATAGCAATAAAAATTCACATAAAAAAGTTTTGATTGATCTCACGAAGTAATTGTAGAAGAAATATGATGATATTAACTAATGTAATTCTTTCGTGGGTATTTCATATTATATCATCACTCAAGTTTGTGAGATCAATGTAGTTATGAAACTTCAAATTGTACCAATATGAGTGCATCTGTAGAATACCGAATATGCAGTCACAAAGAAAAATAAAAATGTATCAAATAACTCCTACAAATACAGTACCTCCAAGTTCATAATAATGTCAACATGGCACAAAAAACAACACTAATTTCAATCCCAAAAATCTTGCCTTTTCATCATTTTGTCTTTACCTACAATCCGCACAATCACTTATCATAAAATAGCACATAAATATATCATATGAAGTAACAAAACTAGGAATCAAACCAAAGATCGTCTTTAATCTTGAAAACGAAAATCAACATTAACAAATTCACTGAAATGACGAAGAATCATAAGTTGAAAAGGTACTAAAGTCAATTTTTCTTCAACATATAACTGGAAAAATAAAACCCTTGTCATAAAAATAAAAGTATAAGAATCATACCTTTCTACTAACGGATTTAAAAAGAGGAACTAATATAAAAACACACAAAGGAGATTAAATTAGAGTGAGAAATGAAATGTAGAATATATATTTTGGAGTACGTGTACACTGATAAAATGAAAGAGAGAGAGAGGGAGAGAGGGGGAGAAATTGTAGAATATATTTTGGAGTAAGATTAGACTAATGTAAAGGAGGAAGAAAAAGACAAACAAAAAATGTAGGATAGTGCTAAGAACAAAATTGTTCTATGAGTAGTAGTACTATTTGATAAGGGAGAAAGTTTTAAAAATATGGTTCTTTTTTTTTTTCTATTTCTAAAAGATATATATTAGCTTTTAATTAATGCACAGATTACTGACAACTCATCATTTTCGATATTTAATTTTGTTAGAAAATCTTTATGATCTAGTTCTTCATATATTCCAAATTGTTCTAAGGTTAGCAATTATTCCATTTTTATTCGTACTTTAATAGGAGTGTTGGATTTAACGACTATGTAATGTTAGAAACGTGAAATCACAAATTCAAATAACTTACCGTACTATTGGGTGTCAAATGACAGTGAGGACGTGCAATTAAGAGTTATGTCTATAATACCTTCTCTATAAGACGACAAATATTTGAAGGTTATAGAGAAATAATAAGATATTCCTATGTCAATAAAGTCAATGGAAAAAAATTAACAAGGCAAAAAAGAAACCATTGTATACACTAAGAAATAGCAATAAAAATTCACATAAAAAAGTTTTGATTGATCTCACGAAGTAATTGTAGAAGAAATATGATCATATTAACTAATGTAATTCTTTCGTGAGTATTTCATATTATGTCATCACTCGAGTTTGTGAGTTCAATGTAGTTATGAAACTTCAAATTGTACCAATATGAGTGAATCTGTAGAATACCGAATATGCAGTCACAAAGAAAAATAAAAATGTATCAAATAACTCCAACAAATACAGTACCTCCAAGTTCATAATAATGTCAACATGGCACAAAAAACAACACTAATTTCAATCCCAAAAATCTTGCCTTTTCATCATTTTGTCTTTACCTACAATCTGCACAATCACTTATCATAAAATAGCACATAAATATATCATATGAAGTAACAAAACTAGGAATCAAACCAAAGATCGTCTTTAATCTTGAAAACGAAAATCAACATTAACAAATTCACTAAAATGACGAAGAATCATAAGTTGAAAAGGTAATAAAGTCAATTTTTCTTCAACATATAACTGGAAAAATAAAACCCATGTCATAAAAATAAAAGTATAAGAATCATACATTTCTACTAACGGATTTAAAAAGAGGAACTAATATAAAAACACACAAAGGAGATTAAATGAGAGTGAGAAATGAAATGTAGAATATATATTTTGGAGTAAGTGTACACTGATAAAATGAAAGAGAGAGAGAGAGGGAGAGAGGGGGAGAAATTGTAGAATATATTTTGGAGTAAGATTAGACTAATGTAAAGGAGGAAGAAAAAGACAAACAAAAAATGTAGGATAGTGCTAAGAACAAAATTGTTCTATGAGTAGTAGTACTATTTGATAAGGGAGAAAGTTTTAAAAATATGGTTCTTTTTTTTTTCTATTTCTAAAAGATATATATTAGCTTTTAATTAATGCACATATTACTGACAACTCATCATTTTCGATTTTTAATTTTGTTAGAAAATCTTTATGATCTAGTTGTTCATATATTCCAAATTGTTCTAAGGTTAGAAATTATTCCATTTTTATTCGTACTTTAATAGGAGTGTTGAATTTAACGACTATCTAATGTTAGAAACGTGAAATCACAAATTCAAATAACTTACCGTACTATTGGGTGTCAAATGACAGTGAGGACGTGTAATACCCCGTAATCTTATATAAATGTAAAATGAATGTTAAAATAAAATTATGGGCCTAATATGACATTAGTAGTAGATATTAATTATAGTTGTGTACTTATCAATCTTATATATGTTTATAGATATATACTACGGTACAAAATTATTTCAACATCTTATTAAATTAATTGAACAAAATAAAAATCACACCAAACTAAGTCTTACACACGGCAGCAAATTAGAGAACTGATGACTCTTGCTTCAAATTAATACTTGTCCTTCTCATAATAAAAGTCTATACACACAAGTTTACATACTATCTCACACACACTTAGTTCCTTTTCTTATTTTCACTGTGTGCGTATTTTTACACATAGAATTAGATCGAAAAAGAGAGAGAGGGAAGTGGTGAGAGAGAGGGTCGAAGGTGGCTTGTTAATAGCGGCAGCGGTTATAGCTATAAATATGGAGGCAGAAGATAGAAATTTAGGAGTGGGTACGGTTAGGCTCAGTTTTGGGTTATTTAGAATTGATTTGGGGATGGTGACAGATTTCCAGTGGGGTACGGCGGCGGAGCAGGGGCGGTAAATAGGCTTTGTGGGAGAAGATGATGAATGTGTTGATTGGGCTGATTATTTGGGTTGGGATTGTTTGGAACTGAGCCAATTGGTATTGAATATCCCAATTGAAGGTAATTTTAATTGGGTTTATGTTTTGAGCTTTTATCCTTGGGCCAGTTCAATTAATTTTGGGATGAGACTATTGAGTTTAACTGAATTTTTCCTAGCCAAACTAAGGACCCGGACTGATTTTTAGAAAAATTAAGAGAAGGCTTAACTATAATAATATATAGCTAATTAATTAAATTGGACTTCTATTAAACTAGAATTAATTCATTAAACTTTAGTATAGGCATATATTGAATGAGTAAGTTGAGAATTAATATCTACAAAAGATGATTATCGATTCTTATTATTTAGAAGACTTTTAGCTAACATGTAATATTAAATAATAATCAAGTTTGAATTTTCTTCAAAACTGTTTAGATGAAATTTAAGAACTATTCAATTGTGGAATTACAATTTTATATTTTGGGACGCCGTATAGGTAAATTCGAGACTTGGAATAAATTGGATTGAGGTCATTCTTCTACGAAGCTAGACTACATGGTTTAAATCGAATAGCGGGACATGAGGTCATTGTCTACTATGGAGTATCATATCTAGCCTGAGAACGGTGAGCACCTCAATAAAATATTTTTAAAACTGAAAGAGTTTCTAAAGAAAATCATATCATATATGTGCATTTCTCAATTGAAATGACTATAGTTGTTATATATCTATATTTGTAACTGTCTGAAATGCTCACATTACGTATTACATACTCATAATGGAACTGATAGCCCTATATCGGCATGCGGTGCTTGCAACATGTACTACTTCATCATAGTAGAACTGATAACTCTATACTTGTCTGCATTCCTCACAGTATATGATAATTGTTGAATAATGGGGTGTAGTACTTTATCTCACCTCATATTGATGAATGGTACCAAGGTGTAGTACTTTATCTCACCTACGTACCAATTGCTTGTACATGATTATTTGCGCGCTTATCTGCTCTCGGTTGATGGTATTCTCTGGATAATTCTGGGTAGCTGGGGGCTACAGGACTACCAGAGCTCTGCCATTGACCGGACTCACAAAACCAGGGATTAGAGCCCCTTGGGGAGTGATTCAAATTATTCGGCATGACATGTCAGGGCCACTTAAAGGGACGGGTAGCGCCTCAGCCCTTATCTAACCGTCGTGCTAACTATTGATCACATCCTGATCTTTCTGTATCCTTTTGAGGTGGAGGAGTTGTTTAGCCCGTTTTGACGGGTAATTGAACGTGATTTCGTTTGTGCCATTATTACAATTGTTATACTATTATGGATTGATTTTACAATGAAATAGACAGTTCCTGGAATTTTAAATCATTTCTTGCATAAAATTCAACTGCACCCATGCACTGGCCTCACTAAGTTGTTTTTACAACTTACGCTTTCAAATTATTACTCTTTCAGAATCTCACCAAGGGCAGGATGGGCCACATCAGATTAAGAGATTTCAATTGGGCGTCTACCATAGAGTTTCTAGAATTTGTCAAGTGAAGGTTTGGTTTGTAATGAAAAGTTTTAAGTTTAATAAGTTAGCTGGGGAAAATCAATGTATTAGAATAGATAGCTAGAGCTCTGAATTGCAGTTATTGAAAAATTTATTAAGGTTATCATATTATTTATTTATGTCATAGCAGGCAGGTGCCGGCTTCGGGTCGTTATAGGACGTGCAATTAAGAGTTATGTCTATAATACCTTCTCTATAAGACGACAAATATTTCAAGGTTATAGAGAAATAATAAGATATTTCTATGTCAATAAAGTCACTGGAAAAAAATTAACAAGGCAAAAAAGAAACCATTGTATACACTAAGAAATAGCAATAAAAATTCACATAAAAAGTTTTGATTGATCTCACGAAGTAATATTAGAAGAAATATGATGATATTAACTAATGTAATTCTTTCGTGAGTATTTCATATTATATCATCACTCAAGTTTGTGAGATCAATGTAGTTATGAAACTTCAAATTGTACCAATATGAGTGAATCTGTAGAATACCGAATATGCAGTCACAAAGAAAAATAAAAATGTATCAAATAACTCCAACAAATACAGTACCTCCAAGTTCATAATAATGTCAACATGGCACAAAAAACAACACTAATTTCAATCCCAAAAATCATGCCTTTTCATCATTTTGTCTTTACGTACAATCCGCACAATCACTTATCATAAAATAGCACATAAATATATCATATGAAGTAACAAAACTAGGAATCAAACCAAAGATCGGCTTTAATCTTGAAAACGAAAATCAAGGTTAACAAATTCACTAAAATGACGAAGAATCATAAGTTGAAAAGGTAATAAAATCAATTTTTCTTCAACATATAACTGGAAAAATAAAACCCTTGTCATAAAAATAAAAGTATAAGAATCATACCTTTCTACTAACAGATTTAAAAAGAGGAACTAATATAAAAACACACAAAGGAGATTAAATTAGAGTGAGAAATGAAATGTAGAATATATATTTTGGAGTAAGTGTACACTGATAAAATGAAAGAGAGAGAGGGGGAGAGAGGGGGAGAAATTGTAGAATATATTTTGGAGTAAGATTAGACTAATGTAAAGGAGGAAGAAAAAGACAAACAAAAAATGTAGGATAGTGCTAAGAACAAAATTGTTCTATGAGTAGTAGTACTATTTGATAAGGGAGAAAATTTTAAAAATATGGTTCTTTTTTTTTTCTATTTCTAAATGATATTTATTAGCTTTTAATTAATGCACATATTACTGACAACTCATCATTTTCGATTTTTAATTTTGTTAGAAAATCTTTATGATCTAGTTCTTCATATATTCCAAATTGTTCTAAGGTTAGAAATTATTCCATTTTTATTCGTACTTTAATAGGAGTGTTGGATTTAACGACTATCTAATGTTAGAAACGTGAAATCACAAATTCAAATAACTTACGGTACTATTGGGTGTCAAATGACAGTGAGGACGTGCAATTAAGAGTTATGTCTATAATACCTTCTCTATAAGACGACAAATATTTCAAGGTTATAGAGAAATAATAAGATATTTCTATGTCAATAAAGTCACTGGAAAAAAATTAACAATGCAAAAAAGAAACCATTGTATACACTAAGAAATAGCAATAAAAATTCACATAAAAAGTTTGGATTGATTTCACGAAGTAATTGTAGAAGAAATATGATGATATTAACTAATGTAATTCTTTCGTTAGTATTTCATATTATATCATCACTCAAGTTGGTGAGATCAATGTAGTTATGAAACTTCAAATTGTACCAATATGAGTGAATCTGTAGAATACCGAATATGCAGTCACAAAGAAAAATAAAAATGTATCAAATAACTCCAACAAATACAGTACCTCCAAGTTCATAATAATGTCAACATGGCACAAAAAACAACACTAATTTCAATCCCAAAAATCTTGCATTTTCATCATTTTGTCTTTACGTACAATCCGCACAATCACTTATCATAAAATAGCACATAAATATATCATATGAAGTAACAAAACTAGGAATCAAACCAAAGATCGTCTTTAATCTTGAAAACGAAAATAAACATTAACAAATTCACTAAAATGACGAAGAATCATAAGTTGAAAAGGTAATAAAATCAATTTTTCTTCAACATATAACTGGAAAAATAAAACCCTTGTCATAAAAATAAAAGTATAAGAATCATACCTTTCTACTAACGGATTTAAAAAGAGGAACTAATATAAAAACACACAAAGGATATTAAATTAGAGTGAGAAATGAAATGTAGAATATATATTTTGGAGTAAGTGTACACTGATAAAATGAAAGAGAGAGAGGGGGAGAGAGGGGGAGAAATTGTAGAATATATTTTGGAGTAAGTTTAGACTAATGTAAAGGAGGAAGAAAAAGACAAAAAAAAAATGTAGGATAGTGCTAAGAACAAAATTGTTCTATGAGTAGTAGTACTATTTGATAAGGGAGAAAATTTTAAAAATATGGTTCTTTTTTTTTCTATTTCTTAAAGAGATATATTAGCTTTTAATTAATGCACAGATTACTGACAACTCATCATTTTCGATTTTTAATTTTGTCAGAAAATCTTTATGATCTAGTTCTTCATATATTCCAAATTGTTCTAAGGTTAGCAATTATTCCATTTTTATTCGTACTTTAATAGGAGTGTTGGATTTAACGACTATCTAATGTTAGAAACGTGAAATCACAAATTCAAATAACTTACCGTACTATTGGGTGTCAAATGACAGTGAGGACGTGCAATTAAGAGTTATGTCTATAATACCTTCTCTATAAGACGACAAATATTTCAAGGTTATAGAGAAATAATAAGATATTTCTATGTCAATAAAGTCACTGGAAAAAAATTAACAAGGCAAAAAAGAAACCATTGTATACACTAAGAAATAGCAATAAAAATTCACATAAAAAGTTTTGATTGATCTCACGAAGTAATTGTAGAAGAAATATGATGATATTAACTAATGTAATTCTTTCGTGAGTATTTCATATTATATCCTCACTCAAGTTGGTGAGATCAATGTAGTTATGAAACTTCAAATTGTACCAATATGAGTGAATCTGTAGAATACCGAATATGCAGTCACAAAGAAAAATAAAAATGTATCAAATAACTCCAACAAATACAGTACCTCCAAGTTCATAATAATGTCAACATGGCACAAAAAACAACACTAATTTCAATCCCAAAAATCTTGCCTTTTCATCATTTTGTCTTTACCTACAATCCGCACAATCACTTATCATAAAATAGCACATAAATATATCATATGAAGTAACAAAACTAGGAATCAAACCAAAGATCGTCTTTAATCTTGAAAACGAAAATCAACATTAACAAATTCACTAAAATGACGAAGAATCATAAGTTGAAAAGGTACTAAAGTCAATTTTTCTTCAACATATAACTGGAAAAATAAAACCCTTGTCATAAAAATAAAAGTATAAGAATCATACCTTTCTACTAACGGATTTAAAAAGAGGAACTAATATAAAAACACACAAAGGAGATTAAATTAGAGTGAGAAATGAAATGTAGAATATATATTTTGGAGTAAGTGTACACTGATAAAATGAAAGAGAGAGAGGGGGAGAGAGGGGGAGAAATTGTAGAATATATTTTGGAGTAAGTTTAGACTAATGTAAAGGAGGAAGAAAAAGACAAACAAAAAATGTAGGATAGTGCTAAGAACAAAATTGTTCTAAGAGTAGTAGTACTATTTGATAAGGGAGAAAATTTTAAAAATATGGTTCTTTTTTTTTTCTATTTCTAAAAGAGATATATTAGCTTTTAATTAATGCACAGATTACTGACAACTCATCATTTTCGATTTTTAATTTTGTTAGAAAATCTTTGTGATCTAGTTCTTCATATATTCCAAATTGTTCTAAGGTTAGCAATTATTCCATTTTTATTCGTACTTTAATAGGAGTGTTGGATTTAACGACTATCTAATGTTAGAAACGTGAAATCACAAATTCAAATAACTTACCTTACTATTGGGTGTCAAATGACAGTGAGGACGTGCAATTAAGAGTTATGTCTATAATACCTTCTCTATAAGACGACAAATATTTGAAGGTTATAGAGAAATAATAAGATATTTCTATGTCAATAAAGTCACTGGAAAAAAATTAACAAGGCAAAAAAGAAACCATTGTATACACTAAGAAATAGCAATAAAAATTCACATAAAAAAGTTTTGATTGATCTCACGAAGTAATTGTAGAAGAAATATGATGATATTAACTAATGTAATTCTTTCGTGAGTATTTCATATTATATCATCACTCAAGTTTGTGAGATCAATGTAGTTATGAAACTTCAAATTGTACCAATATGAGTGAATCTGTAGAATACCGAATATGCAGTCACAAAGAAAAATAAAAATGTATCAAATAACTCCAACAAATACAGTACCTCCAAGTTCATAATAATGTCAACATGGCACAAAAAACAACACTAATTTCAATCCCAAAAATCTTGCCTTTTCATCATTTTGTCTTTACCTACAATCCGCACAATCACTTATCATAAAATAGCACATAAATATATCATATGAAGTAACAAAACTAGGAATCAAACCAAAGATCGTCTTTAATCTTGAAAACGAAAATCAACATTAACAAATTCACTAAAATGACGAAGAAGCATAAGTTGAAAAGGTACTAAAGTCAATTTTTCTTCAACATATAACTGGAAAAATAAAACCCTTGTCATAAAAATAAAAGTATAAGAATCATACCTTTCTACTAACGGATTTAAAAAGAGGAACTAATATAAAAACACACAAAGGAGATTAAATTAGAGTGAGAAATGAAATGTAGAATATATATTTTGGAGTAAGTGTACACTGATAAAATGAAAGAGAGAGAGGGGGAGATAAGGGGAGAAATTGTAGAATATATTTTGGAGTATGTTTAGACTAATGTAAAGGAGGAAGAAAAAGACAAACAAAAAATGTAGGATAGTGCAAAGAACAAAATTGTTCTAAGAGTAGTAGTACTATTTGATAAGGGAGAAAATTTTAAAAATATGGTTCTTTTTTTTTTCTATTTCTAAAAGAGATATATTAGCTTTTAATTAATGCACAGATTACTGACAACTCATCATTTTCGATTTTTAATTTTGTTAGAAAATCTTTATAATCTAGTTCTTCATATATTCCAAATTGTTCTAAGGTTAGCAATTATTCCATTTTTATTCGTACTTTAATAGGAGTGTTGGATTTAACGACTATCTAATGTTAGAAACGTGAAATCACAAATTCAAATAACTTACCGTACTATTGGGTGTCAAATGACAGTGAGGACGTGCAATTAAGAGTTATGTCTATAATACCTTCTCTGTAAGACGACAAATATTTGAAGGTTATAGAGAAATAATAAGATATTTCTATGTCAATAAAGTCACTGGAAAAAAATTAACAAGGCAAAAAAGAAACCATTGTATACACTAAGAAATAGCAATAAAAATTCACATAAAAAAGTTTTGATTGATCTCACGAAGTAATTGTAGAAGAAATATGATGATATTAACTAATGTAATTCTTTCGTGAGTATTTCATATTATATCATCACTCAAGTTTGTGAGATCAATGTAGTTATGATACTTCAAATTGTACCAATATGAGTGAATCTGTAGAATACCGAATATGCAGTCACAAAGAAAAATAAAAATGTATCAAATAACTCCAACAAATACAGTACCTCCAAGTTCATAATAATGTCAACATGGCACAAAAAACAACACTAATTTCAATCCCAAAAATCTTGCCTTTTCATCATTTTGTCTTTACCTACAATCCGCACAATCACTTATCATAAAATAGCACATAAATATATCATATGAAGTAACAAAACTAGGAATCAAACCAAAGATCGTCTTTAATCTTGAAAACGAAAATCAACATTAACAAATTCACTAAAATGACGAAGAATCATAAGTTGAAAAGGTACTAAAGTCAATTTTTCTTCAACATATAACTGGAAAAATAAAACCCTTGTCATAAAAATAAAAGTATAAGAATCATACCTTTCTACTAACGGATTTAAAAAGAGGAACTAATATAAAAACACACAAAGGAGATTAAATGAGAGTGAGAAATGAAATGTAGAATATATATTTTGGAGTAAGTGTACACTGATAAAATGAAAGAGAGAAAGAGGGAGAGAGGGGGAGAAATTGTAGAATATATTTTGGAGTAAGATTAGACTAATGTAAAGGAGGAGGAAAAAGACAAACAAAAAATGTAGGATAGTTCTAAGAACAAAATTGTTCTATGAGTAGTAGTACTATTTGATAAGGGAGAAAATTTTAAAAATATGGTTCTTTTTTTTTTCTATTTCTAAAAGAGATATATTAGCTATTAATTAATGCACAGAATACTGTCAACTCATCATTTTCGATTTTTAATTTTGTTAGAAAATCTTTATGATCTAGTTCTTCATATATTCCAAATTGTTCTAAGGTTAGCAATTATTCCATTTTTATTCGTACTTTAATAGGAGTGTTGTATTTAACGACTATCTAATGTTCGAAATGTGAAATCACAAATTCAAATAACTTACCGTACTATTGGGTGTCAAATGACAGTGAGGACGTGCAATTAAGAGTTATGTCTATAATACCTTATCAATAAGACGACAAATATTTCAAGGTTATAGAGAAATAATAAGATATTTCTATGTCAATAAAGTCACTGGAAAAAAATTAACAAGGCAAAAAAGAAACCATTGTATACACTAAGAAATAGCAATAAAAATTCACATAAAAAAGTTTTGATTGATCTCACGAAGTAATTGTAGAAGAAATATGATGATATTAACTAATGTAATTCTTTCGTGAGTATTTCATATTATATCATCACTCAAATTTGTGAGATCAATGTAGTTATGAAACTTCAAATTGTACCAATATGAGTGAATCTGTAGAATACCGAATATGCAGTCACAAAGAAAAATAAAAATGTATCAAATAACTCCAACAAATACAGTACCTCCAAGTTCATAATAATGTCAACATGGCACAAAAAACAACACTAATTTCAATCCCAAAAATCTTACCTTAGTGGCCTCCAGAGCTTCTTGCCGTCGGAAGGTAAACTTGAAAAATATCATTAATAGAAATTATAGTTCTACAAGTAGGACATTTAGCCTGAAAAGATATTGCATTTTTTATGCACACCTTGTAGAAAATATGGCCAAATTTTGTAGTTGTCTCCTCCTCAAATGGCCCCAGGCAAATTGGACAGCTGAATATCGGCTCTGTTGGTGGTGATGGTGGTGATGGTATCAATCCCGAACATTGTCCAGGGTCTCTCTAAAATTCATAAAACATATCATTATTTGTTATTTTTGAAATTTATTCGGACTAACAAAAATGAGCATTTCATATATAGTGAGATAAGCAAAACGTATTAGATCAATTAATTAATGGAGAACATATACATCTGATATCTTAAAAAGAAAAAAATCCTCCCAACTAAACGGGTAATTCTTGCAAAAACTCAAAGCTTTCGCAAAACAAGTGTAATATATGCAATTAGTACACTTGGTTTGCGATTGCATGTTTTGTGAGAGCGACTAATCACATAACATGTGCAAAGACCCTTACACTATAGTTTAATGGGTTGGGTCAATTTATGTCTTTTAACTAATTTTTCCCAACTTATTAGTTCATATAATTTCTTCTATTTAAGGTGATAATAATACTTGATTAAAGAAAAACTAAAGGAGATAATAATATATCTCTCAAATAACAACCACCTTCCTTTAGAGATAATTAGCTCTTATATTTTATTACCTTTAAAACACTTTTCCATTTCTACAATTTAGTATGCCCTTAACATTTTTTAACATTAGTTGAATAATATTTAAGTCTTCTCATAACTTTAGTTGTGAGGCATGGAAGTAATTAATAAATGTTGTGGTTTCTCTTAACCTCTCAAAGTACATGTCTGGTTTTTCTTGTGTCTCTTGCTTAGTGCCTAGGAAGTCTTATATGTAAAATGTTCAAGAAGTTATTATTATCTCCATTAAAAATATCGATTATGAATTCATTTAGTATAAAACATTAAAAGACGATATATATATATATATATATATATATATATATATATATATATATATATATATATATATATATATATATATATATATATATATATATATATATATATATATATATATATATAGCACAAAAATTTGATCATATGAAGTAACGAAACTAGGAATCAAACCAAAGATCGTCTTTAATCTTGAAAACGAAAATAAACATTAACAAATTCACTAAAATGACTAAGAATCATAAGTTGAAAAGGTAATAAAGTTAATTTTTCTTCAACATAGAACTGGAAAAATAAAACCCTTGTCATAAAAATAAAAGTATAAGAATCATACCTTTCTACTAACGGATTTAAGAAAGAGGAACTAATATAAAAACACACAAAGGAGATAAAATGAGAGTGAGAAATGAAATGTAGAATATATATTTTGGAGTAAGTGTACACTGATAAAATGAAAGAGAGAGAGAGGGAGAGAGAGGGAGAAATTGTAGAATATATTTTGGAGTAAGTTTAGACTAATGTAAAGGAGGAAGAAAAAGACAAACAAAAAATGTAGGATAGTGCTAAGAACAAAATTGTTCTATGAGTAGTAGTACTATTTGATAAGGGAGAAAATTTTAAAAATATGGTTCTTTGTTAGAAAAATATGGAGTGTCTGAGCGGAGGAATCGAACTTTGTTAGACATGGTTCGTTCCATGATGAGCTTTGCTGATCTTCCCTTTTCGTTTTGGGGCTTAGCCCTATTAACTGCCTCGAAGATACTGAACATAGTACCTTCGAAGTCAGTGCCAACGACACCTTACCAAGTATGGGATGGTAAAGCACCCGTATATTCGTACTTACGAGTATGGGGATCTCCTGCGTATGTAAAGAACAAGAAGGGAGATAAGCTAGATAGTAGATCTAGTTTGTGCAAATTTGTGGGGTATCCAAAGGAATCCATTGGATACCTGTTCTTCGATCCTAAAGAACGTAATACGTTCGTATCTAGGAACGCCCACTTCTTGGAAGAGGATTTCCTCACCAATCGAAATGGGGCAATCGTAGAACTTGATGAAGTCCAGGAATCGGACCCATCCCCACAAACAGTGGGAGCTGAACCAGAATTTATTGAACCTACTAGTACACCTACTCTTCGAAGGTCTGATCAAAATCGTAAGGAGCCAGAGCGATTTGGTTTCATTCACGAAAACGAGAAAGTTGAAAGTGATCCAAGGACCTATCAAGAAGCGATGTCAGACATAGACTCGGGTGCGTGGCTCGAAGCCATGCAATCCGAAATGGATTCCATGCATTCCAACAAGGTTTGGACCTTGGTCGATCCACCTGAGGGAACTATCCCTGTAGGATGCAAATGGATTTTCAAGCGCAAGCTTGGAATGAATGGAGAGATACTAACTCATAAAGCTAGCTTAGTGGCGAAAGGGTATTCTCAAAGGAAACCTTCTCTCCCGTGGCGATGTCGAAATCCATTCGGATACTACTTTCCATAGCCGCGTGGCATGACTACGAAATATTGCAAATGAACGTAAAGACCGCCTTTCTCAATGGAGACATTGACAAGGAGATCTTTATGCAACAACCTGAAGGTTTTGCGTCCAAAGGATGTGAGCACAAATTGTGTAAACTTCAAAGGTCAATTTATGGCCTCAAACAGGAGTCCCGAACCTGGAATATACGATTTGATGAGACAGTCAAATCATTTGGCTTCATCAAAAACGTATATGAACCTTGTGTGTACAAGAAAAATAGTGGGAGCTCGATACAATTCATTGTTTTGTACGTCGATGACATTTTGTTAATCAGAGACGATATCAAGATGTTAGCGCAGACTAAAGCGTGGTTATCCGCGCAGTTCTCCATGAAAGATATGGGAGACGCATCTTTCGTATTGGGAATACGTATCTATAGGGATAGATCGAAGAAGATGATAGGACTCTCCCAATCTCAGTACATCAACACAATTTTGAAGTGATTCAAAATGGAAGAATCCAGGAGAGGATTGCTTCCAATGAGACATGGTATCTCTCTTTCTAAGTCAATGTGCCCTACAACCGACGAAGAAAAGACGAGAATGTCTCTCATACCTTATGCCTCTGCTATAGGGAGCATTATGTATGCAATGTTGTGTACTCGACCAGACATAGCACACGCTCTAAGTGTAACGAGCCGCTATCAGTCAAATCCAGGCGAAGAGCACTGGCCTGCCGTAAAAGCAATCCTAAAGTACATGCGAATGACTAAGGATATGTTTTTGGTCTACGGTGGTAGTGGAGAACTGAAACTTGAAGGATTCACTGATTCGAGTTTCCAGTCTGACGTGGATGACTTCAAATCCAACTCTGGATACATATTCTGCATCAATGGTGGAGCAGTCAGTTGGAAAAGCTGTAAACAGTCTACCACTGCCGACTCAACCACATAAGCAAAATATATCGCAGCATCAGATGCAGCAAAAGAAAGTGTATGGATGAAAAACTTCATCCAAGAATTGGATGTTGTTCATAGCATTGCTGAACCTGTAGTAGTCTTCTGTGACAACAACGGGGCAATAGCTCAAGCGAAGGAGCCGAGATCACACCATCAATCCAAACACGTTCAGAGGAAATACCACGTGATCAGGGAGATCATTGGTAGAGGAGACATGCACATGGAGTATGTCAAATCAGAAGACAACATGGCTAACCCACTAACTAAACCACTTTCAAAAAAGGCGTTCGAGGGACATCTAGAAAAGATGGGCCTTAGAAACATCGGTGAATGGTTTTAGGGCAAGTGGGAGATTGATAGGATAGTGCCCAGCAAGCCAGTTCAATTAGCTTATAATAGGTCTATTCTGTAAGAAACAATCTTTTGGTTTTATAATAATATGCACGTTTATTTATATGTGTATAAGGATAAACAATGACCAACTTCATCTCTCGCGAATACATTTAAGCGATTGGTTGAAACCCTTAGATTACATTAGACTATGGGACGATTCATTTCAGTACTGAGTGCAATCATGAAACAGTCTCAAAGGTCGTAATCTTAAAACTGTTCCAAGTCATAGATTCCGAACGAGACGGGGTATCGTAGGAATCGCCAAGACTTGTACAAGTATGCATGATTCACATCGAGTGAATTTGTAGCGTTTCATGAGCAAGGCATTTGAGGCCAGTGCATATGAGTAGGTGGTTCAATCGAAGATTGAACACATCGAACGACCCGAACAGAGAAACCCATTGTGGAAGTCCATGTCGCATATCGGTGATGGGATGTTTCTCAAGGATTATAATAGTGTACGATTTAGTCCTTTGACTTGAGGTGCTAGGGCGAATTCGGTGCATGAAAGTGCGTACTTAGATCTAGGTATAGGCCACTTAGCTTGGTCATAACATGCCTAGGTTGGGTGCGTATGGACATGTACGCGAGTATTTAGTACCAATATGGAATCTATTGACTCATCTTAATGGATGAGAGAATTTCCTATACGATTCTTAGATAATATATATCCAAAAGAATCTACGGCCGTAGTCAGTGATAGATTTGGAAAGGGGTTTCCAAATTTAAGAGTCACACTCGAATATTATCCCGAATTAGAAAGTATAGTTATCGAGACAAATTTAGAGGTGCCGGTCAATTCACACACCCTAAGTCTTGATCGGGAATATTAGTCGATAGAAGGACCATATATACATGGTAATTATATGAGACAAGGTTCACAAATATCAATTCACCTGAAGTTGGGCTTCATGGGCTTGTGGCTAGACATCGACCATGAAGTGTAGGTATTCCTGAGTTAATAGAGGATTTGATTCTTGGAGTGGTCAATTAAAGGTTGTTTAATTGACCGAGCAATTTATTGTTGATAAATTAAATCACGAAGAATTCGTGGGCCTGCTGCCAATTGATGGTGAACCCAGAGGGTCACACACAATACAATTGGACGGTGACTGTTGAAAAAGGACATGAAAGGAATTAATTGATTTAAAGGTAATTAAATCAATTAAATGAATTAGAATGGCAAAAATTCAATTTTGGTACCATAGAACTGGGCAAATTTCATTTTTCATACCGAAAGTCAAAAAATAACACCAGTTCCTACTCAGCCGTTTCAAAAAAGGCACTTCCGTTAATTTTCTTAACGTTTCTGCCACGTGTCCGTTAAGTCTTCGTGGGCGGGCTGGGCACGTGGGTCGGATTCTGCCCGTTGGAACATAAAATTCAATTTTGGTACCATAGAACTGGGCACATTTCATTTTTCATACCAAATTCCGTTATGTTTTTCTTTTTTCGAAATGGTTGTGGTGATATGTTTGAATTAGTTTGTTCTACAGTAGACTAGTAGTCATGTTACTTTTTTTTTCATTTCATTTTAACAATAAGCTAAAAAAAAAGGTTTAATTTGCACAATTTAAATTTGCAACTTAGATTCCCGGGACTCCCGAACCCGTCCCGAAATCCCGAAATTAAATCGGGTACCCGAAACCCACGGGACCTTGGTTGATCTACCGGGTTTCGGGACTTAAATTTGAAATCTCGAAACCCAAAATCCCGTCCTAAAATACCCGAATTCCTGAAAACCAGTCCCGATCCCACCCCTACGACCGCCGGTTCCGGTGGCTTTTGGTCGGAATTGGTTGAGGGTTTATGTTCCCCTTGTCATGGAGAACTCGTACATATAAAGATCTTTTCAATCATTTGAGTAATCTATTCGAATTTTGAGTTCTAATTTTCGAATTGTAGGTCAAAATTTTCGAAATTTCAAATCGTGATTTGTTCTTCGATTCTTAACCAAACTTCGTAATTCTTGTTGCATTAGTTTCCCCTAACCGTGGGCATCATTTTCCATAGGTTTATTGTAGCTTCCATAGACGGTTGAGCTCCGCCCAAGTCATAGACGGTTGAGCTCCGCCCATGACAAGAGGAACAAAAATATTCAACCAATTTCGACAAACGGCCACCGGAAGCCGGCGATCGTCCATAGGAGGAAGAAGGCAATAAATGCAAAAACAACCTGCTCAATTTTAGACAATTGCATTTCCCCCCTAGTTTGAAACGGCTGAGTGAGAATTGGTATGATTTTTGGACTTTTGGTATGAAAATTGAAAATTCCCCAATTCTACAGTACCAAAATTGAACGGGCAGATTAGTACCAAAATTGAACGGGCAGATTAGTGCCCCATGTGCCTCTCACATGCACTTAACGGAGGAGACTAAACGGCCATGGCAAAACTTAATGGCTGTATGATTTTTGGACATTTGGTGTGAAAAATGAAATTTGCCCAGTTCTATGGTACCAAAATTGAATTTTAGCCGAATTAAAATATTAATTCAAGTGGGAGATTAATTAATTAGGTGACTTAATTAATTAAATACTATTTAAGTTGCTAATTAATTATATAAAAGAAATAATGATTTATTTGGATTGGGCATTTAATTAAAGCATTTAATTAAATGAAAAGGCTTGCAAGACATGGGCCTTTAATTAAAAAGCCCATAAGGAGTCTTGCAAACCTAGGTCAAATAGAACTCTATAAATAGAGTTCTATCAGAGCTCAAAAAGCGAACACCCTAGCACAAAAAACCCTGGCCTCTTTTCTCTGACCTGCGCCCCCAACCCTGCGCCGCCAAGCTAGTGCCGCCGCCACCTTGCTGTCGTGAGCTGCCCTAGCGCCGCCGCCGCCTCTCCCTCGTTCCACCGTGGTAGATCTTGCCTTGCCAAATAGATCTGCACAGTCCTGCAACAACAAATCTCCTAGATCCAGTTCTGAGCCTAAGACTAGGAGGTGTTACCAGAATCCAGTTGGTGTGGACTATCTTTGGAGGTGAGACATTTGGATCACTCCTGTGAACCAGATCCAGATTCAGAATCAGAACTGAAGGTTACCACCACCTTGCCTGTGGTGAGGTAAATCGCAAAAACCCCCTTGTTTATTACTTTGTGTGTTTTTGTTTCATGCTTGCGTATATATAATATGGAGATTCTTATATGGGACCTTGGGTGCTTCGAAAATTTTAAATTCCGCACTTTTGTTGTTCTGACAATCGAGGCAACCCAACCACTATCCCAACATTTTTGTCCATGTACAAAGATTTGGGATTCCAAAACATCTTCTCTAATCTATCACCATAGATACGCACTGCCAATACATGAGATGTATCCCTTAAATCTTTTAATGTAGAATTGCGTGAATGAACACGCTTTCGTCTGTGTTTAACACTCTTACATCATCTATGTCAACTTTAGTGTTTATATTACGAACAATGCAAAAACTCCCACTGATTCTTTTGTACATTGAGATTTACATGCAATTTTGATAAAGTCAACTACTTTGACTGTCTCATCTAGTTGCATGTTCCAGCTTCGGGATACTGGTCTAGAGTCATAGATTCACCTTTGGAATTACATCCAGTGGTTATGCCTCGTGGTCATACGAAGCTTCTACGGTTCAGCGTTTCTAAATGGATTATTGGAAACCCACTCAGACCACATGGCGTTTCAAGCTATGTGCCCGAGTCTATGTTATACATAGATTTTTCGAAAGTTCTTGGATCACTATCCAATCGATCATATTCATGAACGTACTAGTTCTTTTCGAATTCGATCGAATCTTCGAAATTTTGGTGTACAAAATTTTTGTTCAGTAGGTTTGAAAATATACTCCCACTATTTGTAGGGATATGTCCAAGTCTAGGACTTCATCAAGTTCCATGATAAAATCCCATTTCTATTAGCGAGGGAACCACCCTCTAAGAATTGGGTATCCTTAGCAATGGACTCCTTTCGTTCTATAGGATCATGGAACAGGTATCCAATGGATTTTGTTGGATATCCTACAATTTTTTCTCAATTGGATCCACTATCCAATTTCATCATTCAAGGATGATATACCATACTTGAATTAGTACGGTTTTCGTAGGAATTGACTTAAGAAAGTACTCATTTAAGTATCCTTCTAGAATCATAGGGTTGAACCCCAGAATTGATTGAGGAGTTTTATCAATACTAATTTGAGGAATGAATCTAGTCTTTCATAGTTTGATTCCTTTTATTGGGTTTTAACTTGCTATTCAAGAATTCTATTCTCGATTTAGATAATTTGAGTAATTTAGGGCTTATGTATTAATCACTTCGATTACATCGAATGATCATACTTTAATGCCGTTAATTGCTTCGGTTTTGGAATTCCTTTGAATCCTTTCAACATTTCCGTACTTGCACTTTACCTAGTGCCTTTATGAAACACTTTGAACCCTTCAACCTTTCCAAAAACATGTACATTCCAAAGTACTCATATCCTAAATGCTATTAGGATACTTATGAAGCAATTAATTACTCGCACTAATGCTTTAGTGATCCACATGTGTATTAACGTTTTCATCCATTAAACACTTGGTATTTCAAAATACCTTTAATTGATCAATTTCCTATTCAGACATGATTCGCATGTTTTGAATTCATCAATCTCCTATTTTTCAAGAGCCATGATTGAAAACAATTTTATCGATTCCCTCTTTCAGGAATTATGATCGAATGTGGATAATTATATTAATTTGTTTTTCTTTTCTTGATTTAGCATAATTGTTTATTAAGTTCTATCAATGCTTATTTCTTTGCTTTATTTACAACGGTAAAGCAATTATGTACGAATTAAAAGCTTTAATTAAAATAACTCCATTCATAATGGTAAAGCTAAGAAGTTTCGTACAAAGTTCGAAATAACTAGACAAAACTATAATTAATGCCAAAATCCAGAATTAAAGAAAAACATATGCTAATAAGGAAAATCCAGATGCTCCTTGACCCATTCCCTGAAGTATGTTTCCCTCATGTGCAGTCAAAACCCGAACTTGGTTACATGCAACACGTTCCAGTCATCCTCTGTAAACACTTTTACAGAAACCATAAATTTCAGATGTTTTACATCAAAAGAAAATCTTAAGATGTTTTTCATCAAAAGGAAATAACTTAGGTAATACCTTGGTCAAGTATGTTTCGGAATTCTTCATCAGTCATGTTCCTCAGTTCCTCATCTTTCTTACATAAGGGACAATTCTTTCCTTCGATCAGTCCTTGTCCTCTTTCGAGGGCTTTCTCATGATTGTCTAACAATTTTTGCAAATCACTAGTCTCAATTCCTTTGCTTGGAACTTCACAATGATCGATAAAATGAGAGAATGATTCAGGCAAGCCATTTGTGATGATTTCCATTTTATCATCTAGAGTCAATTTAGCTCCAAGCTTATTGATTCGATTTAGCCTTTTGATCAGGTAAATTCAATATTCACTAATATTGTTGAACCCAGTCATGCCTTTCTCGTGGAGTGATGATTTCCAGATTTGCAATATTGTTTGTTCGCAATTGACAGTGAATATTGGCATGGCTAAATATAAATAATAGACAACAATAAGCAGACAGATTTAAGATAATACTTATAATTAACAAAGATTGGTCTTTCTATCGAAAAAGTTCTCCCACTATTTTATCGAAACAATAACCCCTTTCATTGTTCGGAAAATTCTATTTTCTAGTAGGTCTTGACGTCCCAGCAGACATTAATTGCACCCACGACTCGCGGCCATACAATTAACTCACTAGGTAGGTATACTTTTTACCAATTGTGTTACTCCACAACCTTCAAGTTATTTTGCCTCGATTTTCGCATTTATCTAGCACTGCTACATCATAAATGTTACTACTCGTTTAAGTCTAATCCAGTCAATCTTGATGAGCAACTGGCCCAGTCATGAAATCCCCGTAACTGGTTATCGGTCGATTTTCACGTCCCGACCAGTCCACACACTTGTCGAGTTTAGTTAAAAACAAGAATGAAGGAATTTCGTGTATTGTTCCTTTCTTCGCCTAGGGTGCCAGACTCTGGATCACCTTCAACAATAAGTAGACAACCTATACTAGTCCCTATTGATGGAAGGCTTGGATCTATAAAACTTCATTTTATAGTTTACCCAATATGACTTAATATTTTATTTCGAGAGGGGATTTTCGGTTTTAGGAAGTTTGAGGTAACTCTCCTCAAGATCTCACCGCATTAATTATGCTTTATAATTTATTTAGTGATCTAAATTCTAGCGCGCAAGCCTAAAATAAATCAACAAATGAAATAAAACATTCACACCTAGCATGCATACTACCACAGTATGTTTTCGATCGGGAGCCTCCTATGCGGACCACCATCGAGCCAAAGACGATGGTCATATTGGTCAATCTATTAGTTTTCACAGAGACCTACTCTATTACACATTTTTCCATGCATACAAGGCCTTTAGTCTTCTTGGGCTCCCACCTTGCTTGTAACGGGCCTCCATCCTATACTAATAAAACAGTAAAGCCCTATCTATTACAATGGCTCAAAGTGGCCCAAAACTTAAGGCTCACAGGCCCAATAAAACCAATAAGATTATAATTAACCAATCACATCTAACCTAAGGGTCAAGGCTCGACGCGATCGAAAACCACGTAAACAATTTCACGTTGAGCAAGAAAAAAGCAAAATTATAATTTTCTTATTTATTATATTATTTTAAAACTACCTTTTAAAATAACTTTAGATTCTAGTTTTAAAAACCCCTTCCTAAAACAATCTCTTAACTATCATTTTAAAACCCCCTCTTAAAATGACCCTTTGATTTTATTTTAAAACCCCTTTTAAAATTAAATCACAATTCCTATTTTAAAATTCCCTTTTAAAATATCTCATGGTTCTTACTTTAGTCCACTACTAATTATGAAAAATTAATCCTTCGGATAATAAAACACCTTTTAAACATAATTCAGGTTCTGGAAATTTCAAATTTTTGAAAAATTACAGTTTGGTCCCTCAATTTTTGAAAATTACATTTTGACCCCAAAATTTTTGGAAATAACAAATTAGCCCCGAAAATTCCAGAACGTGCAAATTGGCCCAGAAAACAGAAATTACTATTTTATTTCCAGAAACTTTTATTAATCACAAAACAGCCCCTGAAGTTTTCGTAAATTGCAAAACAGCCCCACAACTTACGGAAATTGCAAACAGACCCCTATCGCTAGAAAAACAGATTTTCAATTTCAGCCCAGAATTTCCAGAAAAATAAAATTTCAGATTCTGTCCAGATTTTATAAAAATCGCAAATTGAAGTTTTTGGTCCTGTAAAATTCGTAAATTGCAGATCTGGCCCAAATAAGAATTATGCTATTTACCCGAACACATTATTAATCATAATCAGCAAGATCCATGCATAGAACACGACAAATAAACATATTCACGAAAATTTGAAGTGTTCAAGCATTTTTCATATGTGCATAATAAGTTAGGCTCTAATACCACTGTTGGGATTTTTTGGGTATAATTGTCAACTACAACAGTGCGAAATTTAAAATTTTATTTATACACCAAATCCTAGGGTTTCTTATTAGCACATATGAATAAGATTGAATTTATTTTCAGCAAACAAGTACTAAAAATAAATAAGATGGTAAAAAGCTATTTTACCTCACCACAGGCAAGGTGGTGGTTTTTCTCCGGTCTTTAGTTGTTCACTAGAGCACCCCAAGTGTTGTGCCTCGAGAGAAAGTCCACACCAATTGGATTTGAGTGACTTCGCGTAATCCCCAGGCTCAGAACTAGGATTAAGGAATTGTCTCGTCAGGAATTGGATTCAGATCCGGGAAGAAAAACTTGGAGAAAATCCTACACAGGGTGGGGCGATTTTGACAGGGTTCGGCTATGCAGTAGGGGCGAGAGAGGGGCTGAATTTTGCGGTCTCTTTGTTTTCTTGTGTTTTGATTTTCTTTCTTTTTTATTAGATTATGTGTATCTTGTATTTATAGATATCTAATTGGAAGACTCCTTCTTCTAATAGATATCAAATCTTGAAAGGATCTCTCCTTATCAAGATACAAGATATATAAGATCTTATCACTTTAGGAATCAAGATATATCACAATCTCTTTCCTAGTTACACAAGATAACAAAAACTCTCCTAATCCCTATCATAACTAATCATAATCAACATTAATTCAAGACTTAATTCCCAAGCAAAAAATCGGACATGTTGATTAAACAACCAACATTAAAATCGGCCCATGTGCTTTAATTAATCCTAAATCAATTTGATCATTATTCCCAAAATCGGCCCATGCAAGATTAATTAATCCTAGATCAATCTATCTTTACATTATATGGCCCATATGCTTTTAATTAATTAATCTCTTTCAATTAACACTTTAATTGAGGATTTAGTCAATCAGAAATTCCAATTGATTCATTAATTAGTTACTTCTAATTAATGATTCTCCATTTTGAATTAACATTTTAATTCTTGATTAATTAATTAGTTAATTCAAATTAATTATTCTTCTTCTTTGAATTAATACTTTAATTCATTTATTGATTTAATTCCTTAAATCAATTGCTTCCTTTTCAGACTATCACTGTCCAACTGTATTGTGTGTGACCCTCTAGGTTCACCATTTATTGGCAGCAGGCCCATGACTTTCGTGATTTAATTAGTGAGCAATTAATATGTAATTGATTGCTCCGATCAATTAACCACTTTAATTGACCACTCCAGAATTAATTTCCCTATTAATTCAGGAGTACCCACACTTCATGGTCGATGTCTAGCCACAAGCCCATGGGCCCAACTTCAGGTGAATTGATATTTGTGAACCTCCAACTCTTATAAATGCCATGTACTTACGGTCCTTCTAGCGACTAATTTCCCGATTGAGACCTAGGGTGTGTGAATTGGTCGGCACCTCTAATCATCTCAATTCTGTACTTTCTAATTCAGGATAATAATTCCAGTGTGACTGCTAAATTTGGAAACCCCATTCCAAATCCGTCACCGACTGCGGCCGCAGATTCCTCGGATACTATTATCTAAGAACGTACAGGAAATTCTCTCATCTTATCAGGATGAGTCGATAGATCATATATTAGTACTAACCATCCGCGCACACGTTCATACGTACCCAAAGTAGTCGCACAATGACCAAGCTATGTGATCGGCTCCTAAATCAAAGTACGTATTCCCGTGTACCGAATTCGCCCTAGTACCTCAAGTCAAAAGACTAAATCGAACACTATTATAAGTCTTGAGAGACATCCCATGACCGATATGCTTAACGCACTTCCACGATGGGTCTCTCTATTCGGGTCGTTCGATGCGTTCGATCCCCTATCGAACCACCTAGTCATATGCACTAGCATTACATGCCTTGTTCATGAAACTACAACAAACTCACTCCATTGAATCATGCATAATCCTACAAGTCTTGACGATTCATTCGATACCCCGTCTCGATATGAATCTATGACTTGGAACATTTTCGAGATCACAACCTTTGAGACTGTTTCATGATAGATCGAACTCAATACTGAAGTGTATAGTCCCATAGTCATAAGTGATCTCAGGGTTTCATCCAATCGCTTGGATAAGTTTGCGAGAGATGAAGTTGGCCATTGTTTAATTCACGTACTATGAATAAACGGGCGTATTATCTTATGAATTAGAAGATTGCTTCTAAAGGTAGTTCCTTAACAAGCTTATATTTGTTGGCTTGTTGGGCAATATCCTATCAGGACTGCAAAGTCAAAGAAGAGTAAAATGAAGAAGAATTTATTCTCTTCTAAATTCGACCATAAAGGTAGTCAAAAGAACGCAAGTAGCCTAAAAGTCGAATTATCCCACTACATCTAAGAAAGGCACTGATATGTTTAACTGATTAGATGATCTAATTAATTAAGCAACGTTTTAATTAAAGTGTTAATTGAAAAGGAAAAGGAATCAATTAAAGAAGTTAATTGAAAGGAAGTAAATTAATTGAATTAAACTATTAACTCAATTTTATTGAATTAATGTGTGAAGTTCAAATTAATACAAAGATAATAATACATAACTTTGGTACGCTAGACTTGGACACATCTCCAAGAGTAGGATTCAAAAGTTGGTTTCACCTAAGCTTCTTGAAAAATAGAACTTGGATGAACTTCCAACCTGCTTATCATGTCTCAAAGGAGAGATGACCAGATCTCCCGTCACAGGGAATCCAGAGAGAACCAAACAAAATCTGGATTTAATCCATGAATATGGACCACTTAAAGTTAGGGTGAGAGGAGATTACTCATACTTTGTACTTTTTTCCTGATGACCTTGGTCGTTAGTGAAAAATGTATCTAGTGAGATACAAATCCGAAAAACCTTTGAAAAGTTTTCAAGGTATTTCAATACGAAGTAGAGAATCAACAAAGACATAGTATTATGACCATTCGATCTACACGAGATAGCAAATACTTGTCAAGGATTCCTCAATTATCTCAATGAGAATGGGGTTCTCATACAACAAACTTCTCCTAAGACGCCTCAACTTATTGAAGTGTCTAAATAGAAGGAATCTAACATTGTTAGGCATTGTTCGATCCATATTGAGTTTTGTTAAGCTTCCTTATGCATTCTAGGGGTTGGTCCTCCTGACTGCATCGAAGATACTGAGCAAAGTACCTTCAAAGTTCGTGCCTACAGAGCTTTACCAAGAAAGGTATGGCAAAATACCTCTATGCTCTTACTTCTGAGTATGGAGATCTCCTGCCGATGGTAGAAACGAGAAAGGAGATAAATTGGCTAGTAGATCCAATTTGTATGTAATTGTGGGGTATCCAACGAAATCCATTGGATACCTGTTCCACGACAATGAAAAACAATAGTTTCTCCTAAATACCCGTTCCTCTGTTGATGAATTTCTCGTCAAAGGAAATGGAAACGTCATGGAACTTGATGAAGTCCAAGATTTGGACCCATCCCCGCAAACAGTGGGAGTTAATCCAGAAACTACTGAACCATCAAGTACACTAATACTTCGTAGATCTGGTCAAGTTCATGAAGAGATTCAAAGATATGGTTTCACCATATACGAAGAAGCTACATTTGGATGTAGACGCACTTGCATGACTGGAATTCATGCAAACCTAAATGGATCCTGTCCATTCCAACAAGGTATAACCTTGATTGATCCACCCTAGGGATTTATCCCTATAAGTTGGCTATAAGTTGTAAGTGGATATTCAAACTTGAAATGAATGGAGAGGTGTTGCCTCTAAGAATCTACTAGTGGTAAAAAGGCTATTCACAAAGTTCTGGAACAGACTTTAATGAAACCTTTTTCTCCAGTAGCAATGTCTGGATCCATTCAGATTCACATTTGTTCTGATGAGACAGTCTAGACATTTGACTTCATCAAAACGAGTATGAACCATGAGTGTACAAGAAGATTAGTGGGAGCGCGATGAAGCTCATATTTTATATGTCGATAATATTCTGGTTATCTGGGATGATGTCGGAATGTTAGCACAGACGAAAGCATGGTTCTCCGTGCAATTCTCCATGAAAGATTTAGGAGAAACATCTTGCGTATTGGGATACGTATCTATAGAAATAGATCGGAAAAGATGCTGACACTCTGTAAATCTAAGTACATAGAATAAATACTGGAAATGTTCAGTATGAAGAATCCAAATAAGGATTGCTTCCAGTGAGACACTGTATCCCCTGTTCCAAAATCGATGTGCCCTACATCAAATGAGAATAAAGGAGAATGTCTCAAATACCTTATGTTTCAAACAAAAGGTTGCATGTGGCATGCTTTACTATGTACTAGACCAGACGTAGAACATTCTCAAGTGTCACGAGCAGTTGCTAGTCAAACTCCAGTGAAGAGTGCTGGACCACCGTAAAAGATACCCTTAAGATCTTGACAAAGACTAAAGGATTTGTTCTTGGTCTACGGTGGTAGTGGAGAATTAAAAATTCGAAGGATTTACCGATTTGAATTTTTCAGTCTGATGTGGATGAATTAAATATATCCATTTTTGGATACATATCCTGCCTCAATGGGGTAACGGTAAATTTGAAAGGGTTCCAAGCAACTCACCGTAACCATCTAAACCACTGAAGCAAGATATATTGCAGCATTAAATGTAGCATTAAATACGGCTTAAGAAAGTGTTTGGATATAAAACTTCATCCTATTGTTGGATGTTGTGCCTAGCATTGCGAAGCTCATGGTTATCTTCTATGATAACATTGGAGCTATTGCTAAAGCAAAGCATTCGAGATCTCACCAGAAATCTAAACACAATTGAAAGAAAAGTACCATTTGATTAGAGAAATCATTGGTAGAGTTAACGCACATAATGGATCGCGTCAACTCAGAAGACAACATAGCAGATCCACTAAAAGAGGCTATATCATGAAATGAGTTCGAAGAGCATCTTTAAAAAGATGGGTCCTAGAAACGTTTGTGATTGGCTTTAGGGCAAGTGGGATATTGATGGGATAGTGCCCTGCAAGCCAATATATTTAGCTTGTACTGGAACTATCATTATCTTTCTTTCGTATAAATGATTTAATACGCATGTTTATTTATATGTGTATAAGGATAAACAATGGCCAACTTCATCTCCCGCGAATACATTTAAGCGATTAGATGAAATCCTTAGATTACATTTAACTATGGGACGATTCACTTCAGTACTAAGTGCAATCATGAAACAGTCTTTAAGGTCGTAATCTTAAAACACGTTCCAAGTCATAGATTCCGAAACGAGACGGGGTATCATAGGAATCACCAAGACTTGTACAAGTATGCATGTTTCACATGGAGTGAATTTGTAGCGTTTCATGAGCAAGGCATTTGAGGCCAGTGTATATGAGTAGGTGGTTTGATAGAGGATCGAATGCATCGAACGACCCGAACAGAGAAACCCATTGTGGAAGCGCATGACCCATATCGGTGATGGGATGTTTCTCAAGGCTTATAATAGTGTACGATTTAGCCCGTTGACTTGAGGTGCTAGGGCGAATTCGGTGCATGAATGTGCGTACTTAGATCTAGGTATAGATCACTTAGCTTGATCATAACATGCCTAGGTTGGGTGCGTATAGTTATGTACGCGAGTGGTTAGTACCAATATGGAATCTACCGACTCATCGTAGTGGATGAGAGAATTTCCTATACGATTCTTAGATAATATATCCAAGGAATCCACGGCCGTGGTCGGTGATGGATTTGGGAAGGGGTTTCCAAATTTAACAGTCAAACTTGAATATTATCCCGAATTAGGAAGTATAGTTATCGATATATATTTAGAGGTGCCGATAAATTCACACACCCTAAGTCTTGATCGGGAAAATTAGTCGATAGAAGGACCGTATGTACATGGCAATTATAAGAGTCGAGGTTCACAAATATCAATTCACCTGAATTTTGGCTTCATGGGCTTGTGGCTAGAAATCGACCATGAAGTGTGGGTACTCCTGAGTTAATAGAGGAATTGATTCTAGGAGTGGTCAATTAAAGGTTGTTTAATTGACCGGAACAATTTATTGTTCATAAATTAAATCACGAGGAATTTGTGGGCCTGCTGCCAATTGATGGTGAACCCAGAGGGTCACACACAATACAATTGGACGGTGACAGTTATAAAAGGGTATAAAAGAAATTAATTGATTTAAAGGTAATTAAATGAATTAAATGAATTAAAGCGTTAATTCAAGTAGGAGATTAATTAATTAGTTGATCTACTTGATTAAAATAATTAATTAAAGTATTAATTAATTAATTAAAGGAAATATTAATTTATTAATTAATATGGACTGGGTATTTAATTAAGGTTGTTAATTAAAAGAAGGCTTGCAAGACATGGGCCTTTAATTAAAAGCCCTTAAGAAGTCTTGCAAACCTAGGTCAAGAAGGAGGCTTATAAATAGAGTTCTGCATGAGCTCAAAAGCTAACACCCTAGAAAAGCAAACCCTAGCCACACCCCCCCCCCCTGCGCCGCCATCTAGCTGCTGCCGCCACCTCCTGGCCGTGAGCTGCTGTAGTGTCGCCGTGGTTCCCCTCCTGTTCCTTTGTGCTAGATCTTGCTCTGTCAAGTAGATCTGCACAGTCCTTCAATAACAAACCTCTTAGATCTAGTTCGTAGCCTAAGACTAAGAGGCGTCGCCATAATCCAATTGATGTGGATTAATCTCTGGAGGTGAGACACTTGGATCATTCCTGTGAACCCGAATCAGAATCAGAGTTGGAGGTTGCCACCACCTTGCCTGTAGTAAGGTAAAATCGACGAACCCCCTTTTTACATACTTTATATGTTTGATTCATGCTTTTCGTATATATAATATGGAGATCTAATATATGGGACCATGGGTGCTTCGAAAATTTTTAAAATTCTGCACTCTATGTTGTTCTGACAATCGAGGCAACCCAACAATTTCTTTGTCAGTGAAGGTCTTTCCCAGCTTTAGAACTTCATTTAGTATTCTGGTTAACCTTGTATCTATTTGGTCAATGGTTTCTGCAGACTTCATTTTGAAGTTATCCAACTTTTCTAAGGCAACACTCAGCTGGTGCTCCTTTATGGCATCGTTTACCTCACTTATGTCACAGCCTTTATCCCACATTTCTTTTGCAATTTTGCAATGTTTGACTTTGTCAAACCGATCATTATCAAGGGCTTTAGTCATGATGAAATGACCAACCTTGTCCAGATTGAACAGCTTGACTTCCTCAGCCGTCATCTCTTCAAGTTCTTTATTCAGCACAATGTCAACTTCATCAATCTTTATTGTCTTGGTGATTTTGAATGGACCTCTTGTGATACATGTAAACATGTTGTCATTCTAAGCCGCAAGAAAGATTTTCATTATAATCTTCCAGTCTTTGAAACTCATACCGCCAATGTGGGGAACATGGCTGATAGAGTCCATTTTCAAAAAGTTTTTAGTTTTCAAAACGTGCTCTTTTGAAACTTTTAAAACTTTTGAAAAACACTTGGATCAAGCTCGATGATCAAATAGTTGATTCTAATGAACCACCAACTCCCTGCGACAGTGTACTGTCATATCCACTATACTCCTTGTCAGTCTCATTAAATGCACTCCGCTGTTACGAGGTTCTTCTTTAATCATTTGTCATAAATTCCCTTTCTCTTCAGCATTAATTTCTCTAAGTGCATTTATAATCGTTGAGGTGACTTGTCTGATCACACATCCACTCACCTGTCTGAAGTCTCTCGTCTGATGAATATTCGGCTGATCCCAAACTAAACAAATCTGATGAGTCGGCTGAATCTCACCAATCTGATTTTCTTCTACAGCAGTAGATCAATCGTCTCCTCGACCATAAGTCTTGATCCTTCTGATTTGTTTTTATTTTTGATCAAAACTTCTTGACAGGGAATTCACTAAGCTTTTATTACTTTGCTGATCTTGATGTTTTGGAAATCATCAAAACCTCCCTTCGATTTTTTTCTTCATCTTCATCTTTATCCAACAACTTTTTTATTCAAAAAGATTTTCATTGTTCAAGGGTACCTCAGGGACAGAGTCGGCAATCTTCTTTGCTTCAGCTTTAGCCATCTTCCTCACCTTATAATGCAGTATGTTGTCGAAGTGGTCTGAATCTAAAGCTTATTTTATGCAACCGATTTGAAGCCACTTCAGCACCCAGGCTTCTTCAGCATCGAACTCCTTCCAGCGCATAATTTGCTCCTTTGTCTTCGTCAGACGATAGTCCCTCCATCTGTTGTATCGAAATTTTTCAGCAACAAAGAGACTCTGACAAATCAACATTTGATTATACCTCTCCAACTCAGCTGTGAATTTTTGGAATGCTTATGGGCTACTTTCCACAACGTCCAGAGCGTTCTTTATCTCGTATCTCTTCTTCTTAGCTGGTTTGGGAGTGGGCATAACAGACTGTGGCTTCTGTTTTTCTATAATAACGATTTCGCCACTGTGTCTTGGACCATGGGATTCCTTGACACTGGCTTCCAGTGCCTTGGCCAGGTCTTGATCTTCCTTTTCGACTAACTCAGCTTCAGACATTTTCTTTGTCTGAGCTTGAAAGCCTTCTGGTAATCTGCTTCTGCCTTTTTGTTCAGCTCTTCTTCTTCTTTCTTCCTTTTGGCAGCTTCTTCCGTCTTCTTCTGAGCAGTAACTGCCTTGGCCTTACTAGTTCCTTTTCTTCGGGTGGCAGGGGATTTCACAACTGTCAGTGAAACAACATCAATAGGTTGAAGGTGGATAAGAGGCACATCCTCCTCAACTATTGTGCTAGTCTGCTGATCAGTTCCTGTGACAGCAGACTCGGTCAGAGATAAGTTCTCAGCAGGCTTAACATAAGCAGCCTTCTCTGTAGCATCAACTGGTCTTTCAGCTGAGACTTCATCCTCTCTAACTCTGTCAGTAGGTTCCTCTGAAAAGATGACCCTCATCCTTGCTTTGGATTTGGTCATAGTCACGGTGGGTTCTGGTTGGGCAGCATACCTTTTCACTGAACTTCTTGTCCATCACCTAGTTACCTTAACCAGGACTGGTTCGTCAGATTCAGTCCTTTCAGGAGATGTTCCAGCATTCATCTCCTCAATTTTCATCGTCACTTGAGTTACTATTTCCTCAGAAACTGCAACCCAAACTCTACTGATATGGCTTTAATAGCAGGGTTTGCTGTTTGATCAGCAGACGTACTAGTCTGTTTCACATTTTTGGGCTTCTTTGCAAGAGGCTTCTCAAACTTTCCTTTAGCCTTTCTTTTAGGCATAGTCAGCAACTTTGCCTCACTCCTTACTGGCTCATACGTCTTCAGCTCCTTTAACGCACGAACTGGTTTTCATTTCACCAATGAGCACTTTAGAGCCATGAACAAATGGCTAAGCATAATAGCGTGGCCACTCTTCTTCAATGCCAAAATATTTAAAAAATGGCAGCCCAGTTGACCTTAACGCCATAGTAAATACACGTCATTGTGTGGAATCGTCTTCATGGCAAACCATCCAGCGAGCCAATAGAACATTCCAAAACCTTTGCAATTATTTCAGCGAAGCGTTGATACTTGTCTTTTAGTTGAGTCTTCATCAACGTTCCAGACATCTCCTCTCCTTCCATAGCACATAATGCCCAAAAATCTTCTTCATTTTCTGAGCCTAGAACAGTCACTTCTCTTCCCTTATCCGTCAAGCTATACACTTCATTCAACATAGAGGGAGATATGCCGATCATTTTCCCTCCTACTTTAGCAATCATTGTATTCTTCTTAAAATCAATCTTCCTAGTTCAGTAGTAAATGGCAACATCTTCAACAAAGACCAGTTCTTCGTGAGCCTTACCAGCCAAGATTCCTTGATTTTCACCATTAATTCCTTCATGAGTGGAGTTCCAAATGCGTAGAATTTGTCATAGATAGGATATCGTCTTTCTGCTCCAGCCATTTCGAATGATTTCAAGTAGTACTGTGAGATTAAAAAGCTTTAAGACAAAAACTTAGAGAGTTAGTAACTTCTTTTGTGCGTTAGAGAGTTTTAGGTGCGTAAGGTCGACTCTTCTAATCAGATCTGGATTTATAATGTTTGAATTGTTTTGGTTTCTGTGTTTCACGCTAGCCGTTCGATTTGATCTGACAGATTTTAATCGTGTGAACGAGATTTACGGATTTCAAATTTTATATATTAATGTCAGATGGGTGGGAAACTCAAGCGACACTAGTCTGTTACTTATAAAAGCGGATTTTTAAATCAAACATTTTTAGTGCACACTTATACAATATATGTTGGATGAAGATGAAGATCAGAAGACAAGGAAGTTAGAAGTTAAAGGGATGTTTTGATGATTTCCAAAACATCTTAATCAGCTAAATAAGGAATACTTAGTAAAATCCGTTAGAAGAATTTTGATCAACCTCAAGACAAATCAGTTAAGTCAAAATTCAGTTTGGTCCAGAAGACTATTGATCTGCTGATGAACAGAAAATCAGCCGACTCGAATCAGATTAGTTCAAGTTTGGGATCAACTCCATTCATCATCAGACGAGTGATTCTCATCAGCCAAGTGAAGATGATCAGGAAGTCTCTCCAATGGTAATAAATGCACTTGGAGTAATAAATGCTTAAGACTGAGGGTATTTATGGATGATTGAAGAAAACCTCGTATCAGCTTGATGCCTTTAATACTTTTGACAAAAAGTACTGTTGACAGTACTGCCGCAGTACAGAGAGTCGTTCGCAGAAATTAAGGACCAGTACTCGAGGTATTTGAATCTTGCCTTTCTTCAACGGACATTTTTCAAATATGGAGTATAAATAGTTCGCTAGCTTGAGAGAGAAGATAACAACACAACTCTGAGAAAATCTCCGAAGCAAAATCTCTCTAAATCTCAAGAACATCTCACTCATCTGGTGAAGTCATTTGTTGGCAGAACCAAGTTGAAGTTCAAGATTAATCATTTTTCTGAGTGAAAAACTGTAACAGGAGTGTTGTGAGAAGTGTAGATCCATCTTAGTGAGTGATCTAACTTCAGAGGATAGGTCTTCCAAGTGATTTCCTATTGTGAGCTTACGACCTCTTCATTTGTTGTTTTGGCGTAAGTAGCGCGTATTGTAATCTAAGTGATTATAGTATAACCAAAGATCTAAGTGACTTGGAAGAGTGGACTAAATGATTTTTATCCATATAACCACTATAAAAAATTATTTGTGTTTTAACTTGCATTACTTTCTTGCATATCTTCGAAATTGGATAAAACACTTTAGAAAACTGCTGAAAGATCTTTAAAAGGGATTTGTTAAAATTGGGGAAAAAATCTTTCAAAAGACTAAGTATACTTGTGAAGAACACTTATAAATATCCGTTGCAAGTATTCTGATTTTAAAACTATGTTTTGCTGAAATCAGCTAAGTAACTATAAGAATAGTGGTCAACTCTGATGTTCCAGATTTCTTCACGAACAGCTCAGTCAGCTTACTGTTCTATATCTGCTTAGTCTGCTGACAGACAACTTGTAAAATTTTAAAGTCAATAATTTTCAGAGGTCTATTCACTCCCCCCCTCTAGACCTCATCTGACCACATGGGACCAACGAGCGGTATCAGAGCGGGTGGTTCATTAGAATTAGCTGCCTGATCAACGAGCTTGATCCGAGTGTTTTTCAAACTTTTTCAAAAGAGCATATTTTTTGAAAAATCAAAACTTTTTGAAAATGGATTGTATCAGCCATATTCCCCACATTGGCGGTATGAGTTTCGAGGACTGGAAGATCAGGATGGAGATCTTCCTAGCTGCTTATAATGACAACTTGTATACATGCATCACAACAAAAGGTCCATTCAAATTCACCAAGACTATAAAGGTTGATGAAGTTGATATAGTGGTGGATAAAGACTTACAAGAGATGACAGCTGAAGAAATCAAGTTGTTCAATCTTGATGAAGTTGGTCATTTCATCATGACCAAAGCCCTGGACAACGACAGATTTGTCAAAGTCAAGCATTGCAATACTGCTAAAGAAATGTGGGACAAGGTTCGTGACATGAGCGAAGGAAACTATGCCATAAAAGAGCATCAGTTGATTATTGCTCTTGGAAAAGCTAGACAACTTCAAGATGAAGTCTGCGGAAACCATTGATCAGATTGATACAAGGTTTACAAGGACGCTGAATGTAGTTCTTAAGCTAGGAAAAAACTTCACTGACAAGGAGATAACCGTCAGAGTGCTAAATGCTCTACCTCCAAAGTTCAACATGAAGGGGACAACTATGGAAGAATCAAGAGATCTGGGAAAGATCTCTCTTACCGAGCTGTTCTCAGTACTCAAGGCATACGAGTATAAACTGCCAAGAATGGGTATTGAAGAAACCTCAACTTCAGGCCCCACAGCTGCCCTAGTTGCTGCTGAAAATCCAAGAAGAACAGCTAACAAAAGCAAAGAAGTGGACTCATATGATGAAGCCACACTACTCAACAAAAAGGAATACACTGTTGGAGACGTTGCATTGCTGATGAACAATTTCAAGAAGTTCTATAAAAGAAAAATGAAGAACAAATACAACAATGCTTCTCCTTCTAACCCTACTTCTTCTTCTCAAGCTAAAGATGCTTATAAATCCAAACTAATGTGTTACAACTCCAGGAAATTGGGACACTTCATTAGAGACTGTCCATATCCTAAAGCTGATAAGTACACTGAAGAAGAAAAGAGAATCAGAAAGAAAAGAAGGCATCAGAAAAGCAAGGTGGTGATAGCAGAAGCAGAAAAGTTGGCTGCTATCTACTCGTCTGATTCAGACGCAGACACTTCTGATGAAGAGTCTACTGAAGATGAGAACCCTGCTCTTATCTGCCTGATGGCTAAGGAATCTGATGACTCTGAGTATGAGGTAACTCCTCTTGAAAATGAATTTTTTAATTCATTTCAGCAAATGATGGTTAATAATACTAGTATTGCTAATGCATTTGCTAAGCTTAAGGAAGAGATGATATTGCTATGAGAGCAAAACAGTTCATTGAAACTTAAGGCTGAAGAGCAAAAAGAATCAGCTGAATATAAACTGCTTGAGCAAGATAATGAGTCTCTGAAAGTTGAATGTGAAGTCTATAAGGGAAAAATCATGGAACTTGAAAAGATTATTGAATCTCATGACAAGTCATCTGTTGCATCCACTCATATGTCTAGTAAACAGAAGATGCCTTTAGAACATGATAAGTTAGAACTAAACCATATTGAAAAATTTGTATCAGCTAACAACAGTAAGGTCATATTGTATGTTCAGACTACTAAACCTGCTTTACCTGAGAAAGAATTAAAGGAGGAGAAAGCTCCTAAGGCTAAAAAGAGCAAAGAGCCTAGTTTAGGAAAACAGACTGGTAAGACTAAACAGCAGAGTCCTAGGAAGTTTGCTGATAAAGCTAAAACCAATCAGACTAGTAGCAAGACTAAGTCATTTGTTAATGAGCAAGCATCTAGTAAACCAAAGAAGCATAAGAACAAGAAGAATCAAAATGCTTGGTATGGAAATGAATCATATTATGTGCAACCTGCTGCATATCCTCCTATGTATCATGCACCTCAATTTCCAACTTACTATGCACCTTATCCTGCTCATCTAATGCATGGATATCCTGCTTATCATGCATCTTATTCTGCTTATGAACATCATCCTTATCATACTGATTATCAACATAACAAATTTGATGGATATGATGAAGATAAACCTGTTCATGCTTCTGTCAAAACTCAGAAGCCTAAGAAGCCTAAGACTTCAACATCTTGGGTTGTCAATGGTGGAACTAATCCTCCAGAACCCTCTCAATAAGGGTACCTAAAACAAATTTATTTTGTTTTGTAGGTTAGGATTAGGAGTAGGAATAAAGTAGAGAAAATCTGGTACTTGGACAGTGGCTGTTCAAGACACATGTGTGGAAACATACATGAGCTGACTGATGCTGTTACTGTGGATGGTCCTAAAGTAACTTTTGGAGACAGCAAGGAAGGCAAGATTGTAGCACGTGGAAGATTAATCAAAGGCAACATTGAGATATCTGACGTCTCTTATGTTAAAGGCCTTAAATACAATTTGCTGAGCATAAGTCAATTTTGTGACAAGGGATTTTCAGTCATCTTCTAATCCGATAAGTGCTACGTTGAACAGATTGGTACAAAGACGGTCATCTTATCTGGAAGACGACAGGGAAATATCACTGGAATTCTGTGGACAAGAATTCAAATGTTTGTTTGGTGGCATCAACACCAAGTGAAGTCAGTTGGCTGTGGCACAAAAGAATGAATCATGTGAATTTCAAGACCATAAACAGACTAATCAAGAATGATCTAGTAGAAGGAATTCCTAAAACAGTCATGATCAAAGATAAGCTCCGTGACGCCTGTCAGAAGGGTAAACAAATCATGTAATCTTTCAAGAGCAAGAAGCACCAATCATCTGGAACGATTTTGGAGCTGCTACATATGGACTTATTTGGACCCATTGATCCAATCAGCAATGGTGAAAAGAAATACTGCCTAGCTGTTGTGGATGATTTTTCAAGATACACTTGGGTGATTTTCATGAAAAAGAAAAGTGAAACCAAGGAGCATCTTACAAATCTGATGGAGCTGATCCAGAAAGAGAAGAACATGAAGATACTAAAGATCAGATCAGATAGAGGGACTGAATTTACAAACTTAACTGTTGAAGAGTATTGTAACATCAGAGGCATCAGCCATGAGTACTCTGCTGCCAGAACAGCTCAACAAAATGGAGTTACTGAAAGGAGAAACAGAACTCTAAAAGAAGCTACCAGAACTATGATAGCTGAAGCAAAGCTGCCCCAAAGATTCTGGGCAGAAGCCACAAATGCAGCCTGCTTTACCCAAAACAGATGCATGATCAACAAACATCAAAACAAGACTCCATATGAAATTTGGAACAACAGGAAGCCAAACATTCATTACTTTAGAATTTTTGGTTGTAAATGCTTTGTTTTAAACAATGGGAAGAATCACCTTACTGTCTTTGTAGAAAAGGCTTATGAAGCTGTTTTTGTAGGATACTATACAGTTAGTAAATGTTATAGAGTCTTTAACAAAAGAACTTTACTTGTAGAAGAATCTATTCATGTAGTATTTGATGAACCAAGTCAATCTTCTGAAAAAGAACCAAAGTACTAATCCAAGTCTGTCTACTAATTTTCATAAATGGAGTGTTGAAAGAAATGAAGAATATATACCCATCATACTACCTGATCTCAATTCAGCTGCTAGCTCAAATGCTGTTCAAAATCACCCGGCTGATTGTCTAACAGACGAGTTGCAAACAACTGACAGACCAGAGACTGTTCAACAGACAACTAATGTTCAACAAACTACTACTGAAACTCCAACAGTAGTGTTGCAAGATAAAAATAGAGGACAACATTCAGATTTGCAACCTGATCTTAGATGGCTGAAGAATCACCCACCTGAATTAGTGATTGGTGATCCTTTGGATAGAGTAAAGACAACGAGAGCTGCTGCAAATGATGCAATGTTTGTCATCTTCCTATCTAAAATAGAGCCCAAACAGATTGAAGAATCTCTCAGTGATTCAAACTGGATTGAAGCTATGCAAGAAGAGCTAAATCAATTTAAAAGGAATGAAGTCTAGTACTTAGTTCCTAGACCAAGTCATCAAAGGGTAATTGGCACTAAGTGGGTATTCAGGATAAAATGAATGAAGATGGTATTGTCACCAGAAATAAAGTAAGATTAGTGGCCAAGGGTTACTGCCAAGAAGAAGGCATTGACTTTGATGAAACCTTTGCACCAGTAGCAAGATTAGAAGCAATCAGATTTTTTCTTGTCGATGCTGCTCATAAGAATTTCACAGTCTATCAGATGGATGTGAAATCTGCCTTTCTCAATGGAGAATTGCAAGAAGAAGTATATGTTGAACAACCACCTGGATTTGAATCATACAAAGAAGAAGACAAGGTGTATCGTCTGAGGAAAGCTCTCTATGGACTGAAACAGGCTCCAAGAGCATGGTATGATACTTTATCTGATTTTCTTTTAATAAAGGATTTCGAAAAGGTAAAGTTGACATGACCTTGTACCACTGAATAGGAGGATCATATAATACTTGTGCAAATATATGTAGACGATATTATTTTCGGTTCAACAAATCAACAAATGTGTGATAAGTTCTCCAAGCTGATGCAGAACAAGTTTGAAATGAGCTTGATGGGTGAACTAAATTACTTTCTTGGTTTGTAAGTAAGACAGTTGCCTGATGGAATATTCATCAACCAAGCTAAATACACTAAAGATCTGTTCAAGAAATTTGGTATGGAAACTAGCTCTACTGTTAGTGTTACAATGTCTACTGGACTTCATTTGGATAAAGATGAAGATGGAAAATCAGTACATATAACCAAGTACAGAGGCATTATAGGGTAACTGTTATATCGAACAGCTAGCAGACCTGATATCATGTACTCTGTTGGGGTTTGTGCGACATATCAATCAAATCCTAAGGAATTTCATCTCCTGGCTGTCAAGAGGATACTTAGATACCTTAAAGGCACTCAAGAACTGGAATTATGGTACCCTAGGGAATCTGGATTTGAGCTGATAAGATATTCAGATTATGACCTTACTGGCTGCAAGATTGATAGGAAGAGCACAACAGGTGCCTGTCAATTCTTGGGTAGTCGTCTGATCTCACGGATGAGTAAGAAACAGACTTCAGTATCCATCTCTACTGCTAAAGCTGAGTACATAGCTGCTGGAGCATGTTGTGCACAGATACTTTGGTTGAAGCATCAACTAGAAGATTATAACATTAAAATCAGTGGAATTCCAATCTACAGTGACAATACAAGTGCAATCTCTCTTACTCAGAACACTACAAGTCATTCAAGAACTAAGCATATTGAGATCAAACATCATTTCATCAAAGATCATGTGGAAAAAGGAAATGTTATAATTTAGTATATTCATACTGACAATCAGATCACTGACATATTCAAAAAACCACTAAGTAATACAAGGTTTTCAACTCTGAGAGCTGAACTAGGTCTACTAAATTTAGATGCATAAGTTGAGGGGGAACTCATCAGAAGACTGGAGTTTATCAGCTTACTCATCTTATCGTCTTCAAGGTTAACTCTCAACAGACTAGTTAACTTATGGATTCTTCAAGTCAGGGGAAACGTGTAAGACTAGCGGTAATTCTGATTAAAAGATGAAATTTGCTGATGACAGTTAGTTGAAGTTAAGTTTTCATCAGATAGGTTCTCAATTCTTGAAGATTGAAGACTAAATTATCTTGCTGGATTGACAAACAACAGAGGAAGATTACTAGTTATTGACTTTCACTAGTAATATATGTTATCAGAACACTCGTCTGATCAGATAAGTATTAGCTTATTCGTCTGATTAATTGTATAAAGTGCTGATTGTTTAGAACGCTATATTTGAAAACACGCTTTTACAAGTCGACTAAGGCGGTTCGCATTCCCGCCAATCATTAAATTTTTTTTGAATTTTGAATCGCGTAAATATCACCCCACGATCAATACTGACAGATAACTGATCTAACGGTTAGCGTGAATCACGGAAACCGAAACGCTTTCAACTCTTTAAATTCAGATCTGACCAGGTTACTGATCTTTTACGCACCCTCAAAAATTTCTAAGGCATTCAAAGAGAATTTTGCTCTCATTTTACTGTAAAACTACTCTCGTTCTACTAATCTCTTTCAGATCAATCATCCTGAGTTCACAATCGCAAGAAGCTAAGGCTGAAGGTATGTATCTTGTGTATGACACGTATCACAAAACTGGAACCGACTTGATGAAGGCAATTCTGGAGAAATTCAAGGTTGCTACATTAGTTGACTACATGGAAGCTCATGAGGAAATGGTCTATAAGGACCAAATTGTGGAGTTCTATGGATCTAAAGAACAGCCTGACTTCAATAAACTGGAGATTAAGGCGAATGTTGGAGGAGTTGATATATGTATCACTCCTAAGCTGCTGAATGAAAAATACGGCTTGTCTTTGAAGGGAAGAACAGACCTTTCAACAATGGGTGAATCAAAAGAACAGGAGTTCTGGAGCATCTGTGCTCAAGAAGGGAGATCTTGTCTGGGAATATCAAGAAAAGACAACTGAAGGTTGAGTATCAGCGGATAGCTGATATGGTTGCTAAGATTGCGGAGAGCTGCACTTTTTCCTTGGATAGTATTCCTGGTACATACTGGCGAATCATCACAAGAAGGGGAATACCTATCACAGGATATTCCTAAGTCACCTGTTCACCATCCTTGGATGTATATTGGCGAATGGGAAGCCTGTCCACAATTCAAAGGCAATGATCTACTATCAGCCTGTGAGAGGAGTCACAAAGAGAAAGGTTGCTGAAGAATCTCCTGCTGAGCCCAAGAAAAAGGCTCCAAGTAAAAAGAAGAAGGTATATGTTCAAACAGCTAAGCCAACTGTTGAAGCCAGAACAGATAAGGATACTGTTGCTGATGTATCATTGATCATACAACAAAGGAGATTCAGAATATGCTCAAGGGAAAGTGGTTCCCAAGAAGACCTCTGCAAAGAGGAAAATGATTTTTGAACCATCACCTACTAAGTCATCTGATTTAGTTAGGGAAGGTCCTCAATCAGTTGAGAGGCCTCTTGAAGTTGAAAAAGAGACCACCACTGCTGCTAAGGAGTCAGCTGCTGCAACAGCTACTCAACAGCCAACTTCAACAACTGAGGTTGCCAAACCTCAAGATGATCCTGAAGTGCAGATCATCGAACCAAAAGCAGCTGTTCCAATTTCACCCCAGAACCAACTGCTGCTGTACCTGTTGCTGCTAAGCCAAAAAGAAAAAGAATTATCAAGGTCAAAATCTCTGCTGCTGAGAAAAGGAGAAGAGAGGAAGAACTGGCAGCAAAGAAAGCTCAGGAAGATTTTGACAGAGCAGTGGAACTGAGCAAGTTGAAGGCTGAAAAAGAAGCCAAAAAGAAGAGGCTGACTGAAGCCGAGCTGAAGGCTTTAGAAAATGCTGACATTGCAACAACCTTGGAACAGAGCAAACAGGATGCTCATGAACCAAGACGAGCTGGAGGAATCAAAATTGGGGAGTCTGTGAATGCAAGACAAATCCTTCCCCCAGGCCAAAGGGTAGAAAAATGTCCATTCACTGTTAAGTGGGCATTGAATATAGTTAATCAGCACCCTGGAGCCTTTGCAAGGTTTGAAGCCGCCTTTGTAGATTTTGACAAGAAGCTCCAACAGGCTACTCTTTTCGTTCAGGAGAAGATTAGATACAATCAATGGAGGAACTACTGAGTGAACAAGTCTGTTGATGAAATCAAAGCTTGGAAGGAGTTTGAAGATGAAGAAAAATGGGTACTATCTTTCTTTCAAACATCCTCCATTACAAATACTTTGAACCCTGATCATGTAAGAGATGTCTTCCATGAATATACAAGGGGAATAGTGGCCATAGAAGCCAAGAAGATCAAAGATGCACATCCTCCAAAGAGGAAAAGAAGTGAAGATCCTATCAGAAGAGCAGTGCTGATAGCTGTTTATCAGGCCTTGGAGAAGTGATTTGAAAGGTGAAGGTATTTCAAGGGATCGCCAAGTGACCTTCCCACTCTGCCAAGTGTTCAACAGATTACATTTGGCCCTGAGATCAGCACATATCAGGATAAAATAATTAAAGCACCTTGCCCAAGGAACAATGGCTTTAATTACAAAAGTTATCCATCAAACAACAACTATATCAGCTGATGGAACTCCTGAAACAACTAAGGTGGAAGAACAAGTTGCTGTTGAACAAGAAGCTGCCAAGACTGATGAAGAAAATGTTCAAGGAGATGCTGGAGCTATTGTTGTACATGAAGCTGTTCAAGAGACTGCTGAACCTGAACAGAAAGAGGAAGAAGAAGAGGTTCTAGCAGATGTCCCAGTCCACCAAACAGAACAATCAGCTTCCACTTCCATTCCAACAACAGACGAGCAGTCTTCCTTGATGGAATCCATTCAGTTGCTGCTGGACCAGTCCTTGGAAGAAAGGAACAAACAGCTGATGAAGGAGATACATGAAGAAAAGAGAAGACTGCAGGAGGAAAACTGAAGACTGATCAAGGATGCACTTGACAATTTTCCTCTGCCGCCTGATAATTCTCTTCAATTGATTCAAAGTCTGATCAGCATGAACAAGAACATTGAAGACGTGAAGTCTGATGTAAATCATCTTCACACAGCTCTTCAACATCATAAAGGAGATATTGCTGATGTACTTAGCCTGATCACCAAGCTTTCTGATGCTGAAACAAAGAAAGTCTTGGGTTTGTACGTCATATAGACGAAACTGCCACAAAAGTTCATGATGAAGTGGCTACTTTACAACTCAACATGGACTATTTCAATGATCAGACTGCCACACTCAGACCTATTCTGAATCACCATACATCTCAATTTGCCACAATGGATGACAACATCAGAAGAATTTGCACTGCTATCAACATCCCAACTGCTGAACTCAACCCTGTTGATGATGACAAAAGGGGGAAGAGAAGTCAGCCACTGAAAAAGAGAAGTCAGCTCCAGCAACTGAAGCTGTTCAAGTACCTGAGAAACCTAAGGACTCTGCTGACAAAGAAAAACCTGTTGAAGAGGAGTCAGTACTTGAAAAACAAGCTGAAGAAGCTGAAGAGAAGAAAACTGATAAAAAGAAGGAAGTTGAAGCTGTTGAAGAGAAGGTAGCTGATGCCAAAGCAGATGCTAAGGAAGCTATTGATGAAGAAGTTGATGAAGAAGAAGAATCCAAGGACCCAGCAAAAAGTGACAAAGAGCTTGCTTCATCCAAGGATACACCTGAGGAGCAACTGGATCCATTTGTGAAGTACAAAAACTTGGAACGCATCAAAAGAAGGGTTGCAGAGGCAGAAGAAGCTGAACGCAAACAGAAGATGGAAGCTGCTCAGAAGAACCTTCTAACTGATGATACCAATGAAGAAGATGATGAAATTGATGATGAAGATGGAGAAGAAGAGTATATGGAGATTGAAGAAGAAGTGACTGATGATGAATCAAATCACCAATGCTTAAGTTTTCTTGTATCAGTTTACTTTCCTTGTAATCTCATCTGATGTAAATGCTTGTAACTTGTACTCAAATTCAATATCAATAAAAGTTCAAGTTTTTACTCCAACACATTATTTATATCTCAGAAATCTTTGAGGATTAAAACTTTAGTTTAGGTACAGGTAATTAGCTGAAGTTTTGTCATCATCAAAAAGGAGGAAATTCTTGGATGAAGATGAAGATCAAAAGACAAGGAAGTTAGAAGTTAAAGGGAGGTTTTGATGATTTCCAAAACATCTTAATCAGCTAAGTAAGGAATACTTAGTAAAATCCCTTAGAAGAATTTTGACCAACGGTAATAAATGCACTTGGAGTAATAAATGCTGAAGACTGAGGGTATTTATGGCAAATGATTGAAGAAAACTCGTATCAGCTTGATGAATTTAATGATGTTGACAGTACTGTCGCAGTACAGAGAGCAGTTCGCAGAAATTAAGGACCACTACTCGAGGTATTTGAATCTTGTCTTTCTTCGACGGACATTTTTCAAATCTGGAGTATAAATAGTTCGCGAGCTTGAGAGAGAAGATAACAACACAATTCTGAGAAAATCTCTGAAGCAAAATCTCTCTAAATCTCAAGAAAAGCTCACTCATCTAGCGAAATCATTTGTTGGCAGAACCAAGTTGAAGTTCAAGATTAATCATTTTTCTGAGTGAAAAACTGTAACAGGAGTGTTGTGAGAAGTGTAGATCCATCTTAGTGAGTGATCTAACTTCAGAGGATAGGTCTTCTTAGTGATTTCCTATTATGAGCTTACGACCTCTTCATTTGTTGTTTTGGCGTAAGTAGAGTATATTGTAATCTAAGTGATTATAGTATAACCCAAGATCTAAGTGACTTGGAAGAGTGGACTAAAGGATTTTTATCCGTATAACCACTATAAAAATTCTTTGTGTTTTAACTTGCATTACTTTCTTGCATATCTTCAAAATTGCATAAAACACTTTAGAAAACTGTTGAAAGATCTTTAAAAGGGATTTGTTAAAATTGGGGATAAAATCTTTCAAAAGACTAAGTCTACATGTGAAAAACACTTATAAGTATCCTTTGCAAGTATTCTGGTTTAAAACTATGTTTTGCTGAAATCAGCTAAGTAACTATAAGAAGAGTGATCAACTCTGGTGTTCCAGATTTGTTCACGAACAGCTCAGTCAGCTTACTGTTCTATATCTGCTTAGTCTGCTGACAGACAACGTGAAAATTTTTAATGTCAAATATTTTCAGAGGTCAATTCACCCCCCCCCCCCCCTCTAGACCTCATCTGGCCACTTGGGACTAACAATATATCAGACGAGTAGACTTTAACTTATCTGACAGACTAGTGATCTGGTATCTGATATTACTAGTGAAAGCCAATAACTAGTAATCTTCCTCTGCTGTTTGTCAATCCAGCAAGATAAATTAATCTTCAATCTTCAAGAATAAATAACAAATATGTGAGCACATAAATCTAACTAACTGACATTAACAAATCTCATCTATAGATCAAGAGTACTGCTAGTCTTACACGTTTCCCCTGACTTCAGGAATCCATAAGTTAACTCGTCTGTTGAGAGTTAACCTTGAAGGTAATAAAGGATAAGTAAGCTGATGAACTCGAGTCTTCTGATGAGTTCTCCCTCAGCTTATACATCAAAATTTAATAGTCTTAGTTCAGCTCTTAGAGTTGAAAACCTTGCATCACTTAGTGGTTTAGTGAAGATGTCAGCAATCTGATTGTCAATATGAACATACTCGATAATGACATTCCCTTTTTCCACATGATCTCTGATAAAATTGTGTTTGATCTCGATATGTTTTGTCCTTGAATGACTTGAAGTATTCTGAGTAAGTGAGATGACACTTGTATTATCACAGTAGAGATAGATACTGACGTCTCTAGTACTCTTCCTATCAATCTTGCAACCAGCAAGGTCAGAATCTGAATATCAAATAAGCTCAAATCCTGATTCTCTAGGATACTACAATCCCAATTCCTGTGTACCTTTGAGGTATCTGAGAATCTCCTTGGAAGCTAAGAGATGAGATTCCTTAGGATTTGATTGATATCTCGCACAAACTTTAAAAGAATATACAATATTTGGTCTGCTAGCTGTTAGATATAACAATGACCCTATTTTGACTTTGTACTTGGTAATATCCACTCACTTGACATTTTCATCTTTATCCAGATGAAGTCCAGTAGACATAGGAACACTAACAGTAAAGCTAGTTTCCACACCAAATTTCTTGAACAAATATTTTGTGTAATTAGCTTGGTTGATGAATATTCCATCATGCAACTGTCTAACTTGCAGACCAAGAAAGTAGTTCAGTTCACCCATAATACTCATTTCAAACTTGTTTTACATCAGCTTGGAGAACTTGTCACACAACTGTTAGTTAGTTGAACCAAAAATAATATCGTCCACATATATTTGCACAAGTGATATGTGATATTCCCATTCAACGGTGAACAAGGTTTTATCCACTTTACATTTTTGAAATCCTTTAACTAAAAGAAAATTAGATAAAGTGTCATACCATGCTCTTGGAGCCTGTTTCAGTCCATAGAGGGCTTTCTTCAGATGATATACCTTATCTCCTTGTAGATAGACTTCAAATCTAGGTGGTTGTTCAACGTACACTTCTTCTTGCAATTCTCCATTGAGAAAAGCAGACTTCACATCCATTTGATAGACAGTGAAGTTCTTGTGAGCAGCATAGGCAAGAAACAGTCTGATTGCTTCAAGTCTTGATATTGGTGCAAATGTTTCATCAAAGTCAATGCCTTCTTCATGGCAGTAACAATTTGCCACTAGTCTTGCTTTGTTTCTGGTGACAATACCATTTTCATTCATCTTATTTCTAAAAACCCACTTAAGTACCAGACTTCATTCCTTTCAAATTGATTCAGCTCTTCTTGTATAGTTTCAATCCAGTTAGAATCACTGAGAGCTTCTTCAACTTGTTTAGGCTCAATTTGGGATAGTAAGATGACAAACATTGCATCATTTGCAGCAGCTATTCTAGTCTTTACTATATCCAAAGGATCACCAATCACTAACTCTGGTGGGTGATTCTTGAGCCATCTGAGATCAGGTTGCAAATCAGGATGTTGTCCTCTTGATTGATCTTGCAACACTACTGTTGGAGTTCCAGTAGTAGTCTGTTGAACACTCTCTGGTCTGTCAGCTGTTGGTAACTCTTCTGTTAGACAATCAACAGACTGATTTTGAACAACACTTGATCTAGCAGCTGAGTTGAGATCAGGTAGTATAATGGGTACATATTCTTTATTTCTTTCAACACTCAATTTCTGAAAATTAGTAGATAGATTTGAATTTGCACTTTGATTCTTTTCAGAAAATCGGTTTGCTTCATCAAATACTACATGAATAGATTCTTCCACAAGTAAAGTTCTTTTGTTAAAGACTCTATAAGCTTTACTAACAGTAGAGTATCCTACAAAAACAGCTTCATCAGCCTTTTATGCAAAGGCAGTAAGGTGATTTTTCCCTTTATTTAAAACAAAACATTTACTACCAAAAATTCTAAGATAATGAATGTTTGGCTTCTGGTTGTTCCAAACATCTGATTTTTGTTGATCAGGCATCTGTTCTGGGTGAACCAGGCTGTATTAGTGAGTTATGCCCAGAATCTTTGGGGCAGTTTTGCTTCAGCTATCATGGTTCTGGTAGCTTCCTTCAGAGTTCTGTTTCTCCTTTTAGCAACACCGGTTTGTTAAGGGGTTCTGGCAGCAGAGTGCTAATGGGTTATTCCTCTGATATTACAGTACTCTTCAACAGTAGAGTTTGTAAACTTGGTTCCTCTATCTAATCTGATCTTCAATAGTTTCATACTCTTCTCATTGTGGTGCAGTTCCATAAGATTAGTTAGATGCTCCTTGGTTTCACTTTTCTTCTTCATGAAAATCACACAAGTGTATCTTGAATAATCATCCACAACAGCTAGGCAGTATTTCTTTCCACCATTGCTGATTGGATCAGTGGGTCCAAATAAGTCCATACGTGGTAGCTCCGATATCCTTGTAGAAGATTGGTGCTTCTTGTTTTTGAAAGATGACTTTATTTGTTTACTCTTCTGACATGCGTCAAACAACTTGTCCTTGCTCTTGACTGTTTTAGGAATTCCTTCTACAAATTCATTCTTGATTAAGCTGTTGGTGGTCTTGAAATTCACGTGATTCACCCTTTTGTGCCAAAGCCAACTGATTTCACTCGGTCTTGAAGCCATCAAGCAAACGTTAGAATCCTTGTCTGCAGAATTCCAGTCGACTACATAAATGTTTCCTTGTCGTCTTCCAGATAAGATGACCTTCTTTGTACCTATTTAGCACTTATCTGATGAGAAGATAACCGAGAAACCTTTATCACAAAATTGACTAATGCTCAGCAGATTGTAATTGAAGCATTTAACATAAGAGACGTCAGATATTTCAATGTTGTCTTTGATAAGCTTCCATACGCAACAATCTTGCCTTCTTTGCTATCTCAAAATGTAACTTCCGGACCGTCTATAGCAGCAACATCTGTCAGCTCATGTATGTTGCCACATATGTGTCTTGAACATCCATTTTCCAAGCACCACTTCTTCTCTACTTTACTCCTACTCCTAATCCTAACCTACATAACAAAAGAAAGTTGTTTTAGGTACCCTTATCATGAGGGTCCCGGAGAATTATTTTAACTTTTGACAACCCAAGATGTTGAAGTCTTAGGCTTCTGAGTTTTGGCAGGAGCATGAACAGGTTTATCTTCATCATATTCAGCAGATGTGTTATGTTGATAATTAGTATGATAAGGATAATGTTCATAAGTAGAGTAGGGTGCATGATATGCAGGATATGCATGCATTGGATGAGCAGGGTAAGGTGCATAGTAAGCTGAAATTGAGATGCATGATATACAAGTGGATATGCAGCGGGTTGCACATGATATGATGACTCATTTCCATACCAAGCATTTTGATTTTTCTTATTCTTATGTTTCTTTTGCTCATTAACAGACGACTTATCATGAGACTCTAGGACTTTCTCAAGTTTCATGATTTTACCCTTATATACTTCGCATTCCGCTTTCAAAGATTCATTATCTTGCTCAAGCAGTTTATATCAGCGGATTCTTTGGTCTTTCAACCTTAATTTTCAGTGAAATATTTTGCTCTCTTAGCAATATCATCTCCTCCTTAAGCTTAGCAAATGCATCAACAATCATTTGCTCAAATGAATTAAATAATTCATTATCAAGGGGAGTTGCTTCATCCTAAGAATCATCTAATTCTTTGGCCATCAGACATATAAGTGCAAGGTTCTCATCTTCAGTAGACTCTTCTTCTGAAGTGTCTGAATCTGAGTCAGACGAGTAGATAGCAGTAAGCTTTTCTGCATCCGCCATAAGCACCTTGGCTTTCTTATTTTTTCTTGCCTTTCTGATTTTTTCTCTTCCTCAATGTATTTCTCAACTTTAGGATATGGGCAGTCTCTGATGAAATGTCCCAATTTTCTGCAGTTATAACATATTAGTTTGGACTTATAAGCATCCTTACTATCATGAGAAGAAGAAGTAGCGTTAGAAGTAGAAGCATTGTTGTATTTGTTATTCATTTTTCTTTTGTAGAACTTCTTGAAATTATTAATCAACAGTGCGACGTCTCCAGCAGTGTACTCCTTTTTGTTGAGCAGTGTGGCTTTATCAGATAAGTCCATGTCTAAGCTTTTGTTTGTTGTACTTCCTGGATTTTCAGCAGCAACCAGTGTAGCTGTGGGGCCTGAAGTTGAGGATTCTTCAATACCCATTCTTGGCTTATACTCGTATGCCTTGAGTACGGAAAACAAATCAGTAAGAGAGATCTTCCCCAGATCCCTTGATTCTTCCATAGCTGTAACCTTCATGTTGAACTTTGGAGGTAGCAACTTCAGTACTCTGACAGTGATCTTTTTGTCAGTGAAGGTCTTTCCCAGCTTTAGAACTTCATTTAGTGTCCTGGTAAACCTTGTATCCATCTGATCAATGGTTTCTGCATGCTTCATCTTGAAGTTGTCCAACTTTTCTAGAGCAACACTCAGCTGGTGCTCCTTTATGGCATCATTTCCTTCGCTCATGTCACGAACCTTGTCCCATATTTCTTTTGCAGTCTTGCAATACAGCTTAACTTCCTCAACTGTCACCTCTTCAAGTTCTTTGCTCACCACAATATCTACTTCATCAACCTTTATTATCTTGGATATTTTGAATGGACCTTTAGTGATACATGTATACATGTTGTCATTATAGGCAGCAAGGAATATTTCCATTCTAATCTTCCAGTCTACGAAACTCATAACGCCGATGTGGGGAACATGACTTATACATTCATTTTCAAAAAGTTTTGATTTTTCAAAAACATGCTCTTTTAAAAACTTGAAAACCTTTGAACAACACTCGGATCAAGTTCGTTGATCAGGCAGCTGATTCTAATGAACCACCCACTCTGATACCACTTGTTGGTCTCAAGTGGTCAGATGATGTCTAGAGGGGAAAGGAGGGCGAATAGTCCTCTGAAAATTATAGACTTTAAAAACTTTTCAAGTCTTCTGTAGGAGACTGAGTTGATCGAGGATTGTAAGCAGACTAAGCTGATCGGGCACAAAGCTTGAACACTAGAGTTGACCACTCTTCTGATATGACTTAGCTGATTTCAGTAAAATCAAGTTTTCAATCAGATTACTTGCAGGGGATTTTATCAGTGTTTTTCACAAGTAAATTTTTTGTAACTTAGAAAGAATTTTGTCCCCAGTTTTCACAAACTCCTTTGAAAAATCTTTCTAACAATTTTCCTAAGTGTTCTTATGCAGTTTTGAAAATATGCAAGAAAATAATGCAAGTTAAGAACAAAGAATTTTATAGTGGTTATATAGATAAAAATCCTTTAGTCCACTCTTCCAAGTCACTGATCTTAGGTTATACTATAAACACACAGTTTCGAATATATTCTGCTTGCGCTTTACAACAAAGGATAAGCCACAAGTTCGTAGTAAGAAGTCACGAAGAAATCCTACTCTCTGAAGCTAGATAACTCACTAAGATGGATCTACACTTCTCACAACACTAACTTTTTAAAAGTTCAATCAGAAAATGTGTATTCTTTTTATTTCAAATTAGCCTCTGTGAACAAATGACTTCAGCAGACGAGTGAGTTGTTCTTGAGCTTTTGAGACTTAGAGGAATTCTGCTTTGCAAATGAAATCTCAGATTGTTATGTATCTCTAACTCTTGAATTCAACTCTATTTATACTTGCATTTGAAATATATCCGTTCAAGAATGAGACAGATTTCAAAGCTACAAGTACTGGTCCCCCATTTTCTGGAACGGCTCTCTGCAACTGTGGCACTGTACACACTGTTGTACTTTTCTGCCAGTCGCATTTAATGCACCCTGCTGATCCGAGAAAACCTTCAATCATTTGCCATTAACACCCTTCTCTTGCAGCACTTATTACTCCAAATGCATTTACTACCGTTGATCAGACTCCTTGATCACTTCTATTCTGCAGATCGAAGTGAACCGTCTGATAGATACCCTGCTGATACAATCTTGAACCAATTTGATTTCAGTCAGCCGAAAAACTACCAGTTTGATTTCGAACTCAGCATAAGATCGGTAGTCTTCTGGACCTTGAACTTTTGACCATTCTGATTTGTCTTCTTACTTGGTCAAAATTCTTCTAAGGGATCTAAGCATTCCTTACTTAGCTGATTCTGATGTTTTGGAAATCATCAAAACCTCCCTTATCTCCTTGCACCTCATCTTCATCTTAATCCAACACATATAGTCCACTATCATATTCTGAAAAATGGCAAATGGATGTTACTGTGAATCTCGACGTGCATCTCCAACCATTATGGGTGCATTCTTCACACACCCTACACTTGAACATTTTGATTATCGATATTTTAAACATCTCACACTACCTCTTGAATTTGATGAAGACATTATCAAATTTGTGGGATGAAATACAAAACTAAAAATAAACATTTGGACTGCTATTTATAACCAAAACATGTGGCCAACAGTAACATCTAATGATCATTTTTTTAAATTTGATAGTTGGCTACAAGTAACTCGTGGAAGTTATTGTAATCTTTCAAAGACACCCGTTGTGATATGATATTATTTCATAGACACCCCCTATGATATGAAATTATTATATAGACGCCCCATGTGGTATAATATTATTACATAGACAGCCCATGTGGGTATATTTAGCAACGGGTAAATTTGGAAAATTAAAATTTTTTTCGGATATCATCGAATTCCTTCTGTTTTTAACGACGTAAAGGTTTTCTTGTAATATGCCAAAACCTAAGGAGGTATCCTTGTAATTCTTGAAACATCGAGGAGTTTCTTGTAATATACCCAAAATTGAGGGGGTCTATGTGTAAATCATCCTGTTTTCCATTCATCACCAGCATTTCAGTTAACACAAGTATACCCATACCTTTTTAATAAATTTGTTTTTCTATTTTTTTATAATAGAATTCAGCTAAATTACATTCAACCAGCATATCAGTTAATACAAGTATATTCATACCTTTTTAATAAATTTGTTTTTCTATTTTTTTTTTTTATAATAGAATTCACCTAGATTACATTAAACAAGTGGAGCCATAATATTGACTGACTTCCTTTACCCTTTAAATGAAAAAGAATTTTGTAATAAATCTATCATCAACCATTTCTACTATTAAAGAAAGAAAAAATTTACCAATATTAGTCACATCTCAATGATCATTTCAATATCTCATTTTCCAAAAGATATTATTTCATTTTCTTAAATGAATGAAAAATATGTGGAATGGTACGCATCACTACTACGAGTTTGGTCTTTTGCAACGGAAAATTTGTGACGGATGGCAAAACATTAGCTTAGGTACAGGTACCTAGCCGAGGTTTTGTCATCATCAAAATTTGGGGAATTCTTGGATGAAGATGAAGATAGAGTGCAAGAAGTTAAGGGAGGTTTTGATCATTTCCAAAACATCAAAATCAACTAAGTAAGGAATGCTTAGATCTCTTAGAAGAATTTTGACCAAGTAAGACGACATATCAGAAGGGTCAAAAGTTTAAGGTCCAAAAGACTACTGATCTATTGCTGAAGTTCAGAATCAAACTGGTAGCTTTTTAGGTGGCTCAAATCAGATTAGTTCAAATTTGGATCAGCAGGGTATCTATCAGACGGGTCATTTCGGTCAGCAGAGTGGAAAAGATCAAGAAGTCTGTCCAACGTTAATAAATACACTTGAGTAATAAATGATGTTGGAGAAGAGTATTAATGGCAAATGATTGAAGACATTCTCGGATCAGCAGGGTGCATTTAATGCGACTGGCAGAAAAGTACAGCAGAATGTACAGTGCAACAGTTGCAGAGAGCCATTCCAGGAAATAGGGACCAGTACTTGTAGCTTTGAAATTTGTCTCACCTTCAACGGATAGATTTCATAAATAAGTATAAATAGAGTTGGATTCAAGAGTCAAAAAAAAAACAACAACTGGGATTTCATTCGCGAAGCAGAATTTTTCTAAGTCTCAAAAGCTCAAGAATAACTCACTCGTCAACTGAAGTCATTTGTTGATAGCAGCTAAGTTGAAGCAAAAAGAATACACATTTTCTGAGTGCACTTGTAAAAGAGAGTGTTGTAAGAAGTGTAGATCCATCTTAGTGAGTGATCTAGCTTCTGAGAGTAGATTTCTTTGTGATTCCTTACTATGAACTTGTGGCTTATCATTTGTTGTAAAACACAAGCAGAGTATATTGTAAACTGTGTGTTTATAGTATAACCCAAGATCTAAGTAACTTGGAAGACTAAACTAAAGGATTTCAATCCATATAACCACTATAAAAATTCTGGTGTTTACCTTGCATTATTTTCTTGCTTATTTTTAAGAAGCATTCAAACACTTAACTGTTTAAAAGATTTTAAAAAGGAGTTTATAAAACTGATGATAAAATCTTTTAAGTTGATAAAAGCTTACTTGTGAAAAACACTTTAATATCCGCTACAAGTAATCTGATTGAAAATTTGATCTCACTGAAATTAGCTAAGTCATAATCAGAAGAGTGGTCAACTCTGTTGTTCAAAGCCTTGTGCGCGATTAACATAGTCAGCTTACAATTCTCGATCAGCTTAGTCTGCTGACAGAAGACTTGAAAATTTTTTAAAGTCAAAAAATTTCAGAGGTCTATGTACCCCCCCCTCCCCCCATTCTAGACCTCACCTGACCACTTGGGACCAACATTTCAAAAATTACAAAAAAGAACCAAAATTTCCGATATTACTCATATAAAAAATAATTCAATACTTTCCAAATGATAATTGAACATTCATCAATACTTGAATATAAATATCTCAACATTCAAAAATTACAAAAGAACATCTAAATTATATGATATTACTCATATAAAAGATAGTTCATTACTTTTCACATGTTAATTTATCATTTATCAATATTTGAATATAAAATATTTCAAAAATTACAATAAAAATCTAAACTCATAATTTAAAAGTATTTGCAATGCCTATAATTTAGGGTGTATGGCATAATTGTTGGATGAAGATGAAGATTAATGAACAAGGAAGTTATAAGTTAAAGGGAGGTTTTGATGATTGCCAAAACATCATAACCAGCTAAGTAAGAATGCTTAGTAAAATCCCTTAGAAGAATTTTGATCAACTCTAAAGACAAATCAGACAAGTCAAAATTCCGTTTGGTCCAGAAGACTACTGATCTGCTGTTGAAGGAAGAAATCAGTTTGGTGAAAATCAACCGACTCAAATCAGATTTGTTCAAAGTTTGGGATCGGCTCATTACATCATCAGACGAGAGTTTCTGATAAGCCAAGTGAAGACGATCAGGAAGTCTCCTCAACGGTAATAAATGCACTTGGAGTAATAAATGCTGAAGAAGGAGGGTATTTATGGAAAATGATTGAAGAAATCCTCGTATTAGCTCGATGCATTAAATGCTGCTGATAGAAAGTACTGTTGACAGTACTGTAGCAGCACCGAGAGCCGTTTGCAGAGTTTATAAACCGGTACCCGATGCATTTGAATCTTATCTTTCTTCAATGGACACTTTTCAAATCTGGAGGTATAAATAGTTCACGAGTTTGAGAGAGAAGATACAACATAATACAACACAACTGAGATCAATCCTGCGAAGCAAAACCTTCTAAGTCTCAAAAACTCAAGAGCAACTCACTAGTCTGCCGAAGTTATTTGTTAACTGAAGCTAGTTGAAGTCGAAAGAAAAATCATTTTCTGAGTGATTCCTTTATTGTAGAGTGTTGTGAGAAATAGATATTCATCTGAGTGAGTGATATTACTTCGGAGAGTAGGAGTTTCTTTGTGCTACGATCTTACGGCTCATCATTTGTTGTAGAGCGTAAGTAGAGTAAATTGTAAACTGTGTGTTTATAGTATAACCCAAGATCTAAGTGACTTGGAAGAGTGGACTAAAGGATTTTCATCCATATAACCACTATAAAAATTCTTTGTGTTTTAACTTTTGTTGGTATAAATTAGAGAAGGTTTTGAAGATGACAAAAAGGCCATAATGGTTTTGAAGATCAAAAGGATAAGTCATCAACTAAGAACAGCTTAGTGAAACCTATCTCAAGGTCTGCAAGCTATGTGACCGAATCAGCCGAGTGGGATATCAGAACAGTGAAGATCAGATTGGTTATCATCAGCCGAGTCAAGATAGATGTGTTAATTCTTGAATCAGCGGAATAGCCATCAGCTCAGTACTCCCATCAGCCAAGTGAAGACGGTCAGTAAGCTGTCCAACGGTAACCTGCTAAGTGCATTAAATGCGACTGACAGAAAGTACACCAGACTGTACTGTAGCAGTTGCAGGGAGCCGTTCCAGAAAATGGGGACCAGAACTCGAGGACTGCAGAATTATGTCTCATCTTCAACGGGCAGAAATTCAAATCCAAGAGTATAAATAGAAGACTAACTGAAGATCTAAATGAGACTTGCACAATTCAAGATCACATCTTAAGAGCGAGATCCATCAGTTGAGTCGTCTGATCACAAGCCTAGTCATCTGTTCACGAAGCTTTTTGTTGAAGAACAGAGAACTTGCGTTGTCTGTCTGAGTGACTCTCAACTGAGAAAAGAAAGGAGTGTATATCCATCTGTGTGAAGTGATATAGCTTCTTAGTGTAGGTTTTCTTTGTGAGCTCCTATACTGAAAATAGCGTGAGAAGTGTAGATCCATCTGTGTGAGTGATCTAGCTTCGGAGAGTAGGATTTCTGTGTGATTTCTTACTGCGCACTTGTGGCCTGTTCATTTGTTGTTCGGCGCAAGCAGAGTATAATGTAAACTGTGTTTATGGTATAACCAAGATCTGTGTGACTTGGAAGAGTGGACTAAAGGATTTTTATCCATATAACCACTATAAAAATTATGTGTGTTTGATACATAGTTTCTTTACCTGGCTTATTTTCAAAAGAACTCAAACATACGAACTGAAAAAAAAGTTTTTAAAAGGAGTTGAAAAAAAAAACTGGGGATAAAATCTTTTGAGTGAGAAAACTTAAAGAGGAACAGATTGGTTGAAAAACACTTGATAAATCCGCTGCCAACTAGTTTCTAAAACTCCGATATTTCATCTGAATCAGCTGAGTGAAATCAGATGAGTGGTCAACTCTGCTGTTCAAAGCTTTGTGCGCGATCAGCTTAGTAAGCCATGTTCCTCACATTGGCCTTATGGAGTTTGAAAGCTGGAAAATCAGAATGGAAACCCTTCTTGCCGTTTACGACGACAACATGCTTACTTGTTTTACAAAAGGACCATTCAGATTTTAGAAGACTGTGAAGTTTACTGGCCAACCAGATCAGATCGTTGACAAAGAGCTGGATGAGCTGACTCCCAAAGAAGTCAAGTTAGTAAACCTTGATAAAAAGGCTAAGCTCATTATGTTCAAAGCTGTAGACGAAGAAAGATTCCAGAAGATCAAGCATTTCAAAACTGCCAAAGAGATGTGGGATAAAGTCTGCAAGCTAAGCGAAGGAAACGACGCTATCAAAGAACACAAGCTCAGTGTGGCTCTTGAGGAGTTTGAAAATTTCAAGATGAAGTCTGGTGAAACGATTGATCAGATGGATACCAGATTTACCAAATCTCTGAATGAAGTTCTAAGATTTGGTAAAGAATTTGCGAACAAGGAGATCACCGCAAAGGTTCTCAAGGCCTTCCCATATAAATTCAATATGAAGGTGACAGCCATGGAAGAATCAAGGGATTTAGGGAAGATTTCCCTTTCCGAACTGTTCTCATCCCTCAAAGCATATGAGTATCAAATGCCAAGAATGGGATTAGAAGTGTCAACCAGTTCAGACCCTACTGCTGCTATAATGGCGTCAGACAAGTCAAGAAAATCAGCAGACAAGTCAAAACAGAAGACTCTGCTGAGTTCAGAAAAAGTCTACACTGCTGACGACATTACCCTGCTGCTGAATGATTTTAAGAAGTTCTACAAGAAGAAAATGAAATTAAAATATAAAAATGCTACTTCATCTTTTCTGATCATTTTCAGGAAAACAGGGATTCCTCCAAAGCAAATCTTAGAGTCAACAATGACAAAGAGTTTGGACTCATGATCAAAGATCATCCACACTCATCATCTGGGATATTAGCTGAAAAGGAAAATGTGCCAAAAAGGAGCGTAAGCTTAGTAAGAGAAAATCAAAGTTAGCTGATGCAGCAAAGCTAATAAACTCCGGCATATCTTATTCAGACAAACAGTCGTCTGATAAAGAATTTGAAGAAGTACTTGAAACTCTATGCTTAACTGCCATAGAATCTGATGATTCTGAACCTTGAGGTAACTTCTATTATAAATGAAATGCACTATTTGAATAGTTTGAATAAATGCTGAATTACAAAATCAAATACTGTTGAAAAAGAAATCAGAGACGTAAAAGAAGAAGTCTACTGATGGTCAACAGGTTAGAAAACCTAGTAAGCTACCTAAGACGAATCAGACTACTAAAACCCATCAGTCGAATAGGCTGCTGATGGGAGTAAAATTTAAATGTTAAGTCTGCTAAATCTAAGGAGAGTTATTAAATAACTCAGGTAGGAAATTGAGGCAAAAATGAATTATCTGGCAAGAATTTAAATCACATTATGATAATTATTATTATGACATGCACTATGCTTATTCATATTATCATGTTGATCATGTTCACTGTGCTGATTGCCATCCTTATTTCAATATGCATGCTTATCACACATTTCATGCATCTTACCTTGCTTATGAGCATTGTTTTAATCATGACCAGAAAGTGGTATCACAATGACAAGTGGTATCATCATGATAAAACATAAGTCACTAGATCATCACATGTCAAAGGTTATACTAATCCTGCTGGACCCAATAAATAAGGGGTACCAAAAATAGTCATCTGTTTTACAGGTGAAATACATGTGAGATGACAAAGATGAGTTGACTGCCTTGGAAATTTCACCAAGTTCAACAAGTGGTCTCACCAGCAAGCATGGACCAACAAGTGTGTTATCAAAATAAGTGGTATCAACAAAGTGGTATAATTCAAGTGGTAGACTCTACATTTGGAGATTTCAAGGAACGCAAGAGTGTTGAAAAGTTGAAGATTATCAAAGAATAATAAGTGGTATTAAAGACCAACAACTGATCGCAACAAGCAGTATCACCAACAAGTGTGGTATCAGTCAACCATGTGACAAAGAAAGTGGTTTGTTGATTTTGGATTCATAAGTTGAGGGGGAACTTATCAGAAGACTAACCTAGAACAACTTACGGGAATTCAATGGCTGAGTGACTTTGAAGAGAAACTCTCATCAGACTACTTGATTGTTGGGTTAGTGGTTCGGTTGCCTCGATTGTCAGAATAACATACAGTGCGGAATTTTAAAATTTTTTGAAGCACCCAAGGTCCCATATATGAATCTCCAGATTATATATACAAAAGCATGAAACAAAAACACACAATGAATTAAACAAGGGGGTTTTTGCGATTTACCTCACCACGAGCAAGGTGGTGGCAACCTTCAGTTCTGATTCTGAATCTGGATCTGGTTCACAGGAGTGATCCAAGTGTCTCACCTCTAAAGATAGTCCACACCAACTGGATTCTGGTAACACCTCCTAGTCTTAGGCTCAGAACTGGATCTAGGAGATTTGTTGTTGCAGGACTGTGCAGATCTACTTGGCAAGGCAAGATCTAACACGGTGGACCGAGGGAGGTGGTGCGGCGGCGGCACAACAGCTCACGGCCAAGGATAGGCGGCGGCAGCTAGGGGCGGCGCAAGGGAGGGGGCGGCTAGGTCAGAGAAGGAGCTCAGGGTTTTTGTGCTAGGGTGTTAGCTTTCTGAGTTCTGGTAGAACTCTATTTATAGACTTCTATTTGACCTAGGTTTGCAAGACTCCTTATGGGCTTTTAATTAAAGGCCCATGTCTTGCAAGCCTTTCATTTAATTAACTACTTTAATTAAATGTTCAATCCAAATAAATCAATATTTCTTTTATATAATTAATTAGCAACTTAATTAAGTATTTAATTAATTAAGTCAACCAATTAATTAATCTCCCACTTGAATTAATACTTTAATTCATTTAATTGATTTAATTACCTTTAAATCAATTAATTCCTTTTATGTCCTTTTATGACCAAGCTAAGTGGCCTATACCTAGATCTAAGTACGCACTTTCATGTACCGAATTCGCCTAGCACCTCAAGTCAAAGGACTAAATCGTACACTATTATAATCCTTGAGAAACATCCCATCACCGATATGCGACATGCACTTCCACAATAGGTTTCTCTGTTCAGGTCGTTCGATGCGTTCAATCCTCCATTGAACCACCTACTCATATGCACTGGCCTCAAATGCCTTGCTCATGAAACACGACAAATTCACTCCATGTGAATCATGCATACTCGTACAAGTCTTGGCGATTCCTACGATACCCCGTCTCGTTCGGAATCTATGACTTGGAACAGTTTTAAGATTACGACCTTTGAGACTGTTTCATGATTGCACTCAGTACCGAAGTGAATCGTGCCATAGTCTGATGTAATCTAAGGGTTTCAACAAATCGCTTAAATGTATTCGCGAGAGATGAAGTTGGCCATTGTTTATCCTTAGATATATATAAGTAGCATTATTACATTTATACTAAAGAAAGATAATGATAGTTCCAATACAAGCTAAATATATTGGCTTGCAGGGCACTATCCCATCATTGATCACGGATTCTTGAACTTAGGGGGGAACGTGTACGACGAGCGGTACTCCTAAATAAAGATGAAGTTTCAATAAGTCAAAATGAAGCTATCAGAAGACTGCTTCTTATCAGCCGACTGGAACTCAACAGCCAAGTGTTATTCAATAATGCACTACATCAAGTGGTATCAGCAAGTGTTATCACATCAACAAGGGATATCAGCTGACTAATCTGATTTACATTCATACAAGTAGTATCAGACTACACGTAGCATCAGACTACAAGTGGAATCAGACCACAAACAGCATCAAGTTGTATCAATTCTTGAAGTTAAGGGAATTTTCTAGCTGGAGTGATAAACAGCAAAAAAGACTACCTAAATCAGCCTAGTACTCACCTAATTGTCTTCAGCATACTATGTTTGCAATCCTATAAAGAGAAAAAGGGGAAGAAGAGATGCAACTCAAGTATTATTGTTAATGACAAAAAGGGGAAAGATAAAGGATGCAACTAAGAACCCTTTAAACAGAAGATCAAAAAAAAAAAAAAAAAGGGGAAAAGAACCAACTATTGGTAATTTTTGAAAGTTGTATCAGATCAATAAATTTCAATCTCAAGGTATGAAGACCAAATCTGAAGACTTAGAAGACGTTCTTAGTTGAAAGTTTTGTCATCATCAAAAAGGGGAAAATTGTTGGTATAAATTAGAGAAGGTTTTGAAGATGACAAAAATGCCATAATGGTTTTGAAGATCAAAAGGATAAGTCATCAACTAAGAACAACTTAGTGAAACCTATCTCAAGGTCTAGAAGCTATGTGACCGAATCAGCCGAGTGGGATATCAGATCAGTGAAGATCAGATTGGTTATCATCAGCCGAGTCATGATAGATGTGTTAATTCTTGAATCAGCCGAATAGCCATCAGCTCAGTACTCCCATCAGCCAAGTGAAGACGGTCAGTAAGCTGTCCAACGGTAACATGCTGAGTGCAATAAATGCGACTGACAGAAAGTACAGCAGACTGTACTGTAGCAGTTGCAGGGAGCCGTTCCAGAAAATGGGGACCAGAACTCGAGGACTGCAGAATTCTGTCTCATCTTCAACGGGCAGAAATTCAAATCCAAGAGTATAAATAGAAGACTAACTGAAGATCTAAAGGAGACTTGCACAATTCAAAATCACATCTTAAGAGAGAGATCCATCAGTTGAGTCATTTGATCACAAGCCAATCATCTGTTGACGAAGCTTTTTGTTGAAGAACAGAGAACTTGCGTTGTCTGTCTGAGTTACTTTCAACTGAGAAAAGAAAGGAGTGTATATCCATCTGTGTGAAGTGATATAGCTTCTTAGTGTAGGTTTTCATTGTGAGCTCCTATACTGAAAATAGCGTGAGGAATGTAGATCCATCTGTGTGAGTGATCTAGCTTCGGAGAGTAGGATTTCTGTGTGATTTCTTACTGCGCACTTGTGGCCTGTTCATTTGTTGTTCGGCGCAAGTAGAGTATATTGTAAACTGTGTGTTTATAGTATAACCCAAGATCTGTGTGACTTGGAAGAGTGGACTAAATGATTTTTATCCATACAACCACTATAAAAATTATGTGTGTTTGATTCATAGTTTCTTTACCTTGCTTATTTTCAAAAGAACTCAAACATACGAACTGAACAAAAAGTTTTTAAAAGGAGTTGAAAAAAAAAACTGGGGATAAAATCTTTTGAGTGAGAGAACTTAAAGAGGAACAGATTGGTTGAAAAACACTTGATAAATCCGCTGCCAACTAGTTTCTAAAACTCTGATATTTCATCTGAATCAGCTAAGTGAAATCAGATGAGTGGTCAACTCTCCTGTTAAAAGCTTTGTGCGCGATCAGCTTAGTAATCTTACGAATCAGATCAGCTTAGTCTGCTGACAGAAAGAGTTAGAGAAAAAGTTTTAAAAGTTTATGAGATCTATTCACGCCCCCCCCCCCCCCCTAGATCTCATTGACCACTTTTGGGACCAACAACTTGCATTATTTTCTTGCATATCTTCAAAGTTGCATTAAACACTCTAGAAAACTGTTGAAAAGATTTTAAAAAGGGAGTTTGTTAAAACTGGGGATAAAATCTTTCAAAAGACTTAGTTTACTTGTGAAAAGCACTTTAAAACATCCGCTGCAAGTAATCTGGTAAAACTAATCTTACTTGAATCAGCTAAGTACCTTTCTCAAAGAGTGGTCAACTCTGCTGCTCAAACTTTGGGTGTGAACAGCTTAGTCAGCTTATTGTTTACGATCAGTTTAGTCTGCTAACAGTTAAGTGAAAAGTTTTTAAATCTAAAAATTTTCAGAGATCTATTCACCCCCCCCCCCTCTAGACCTCATCTGACCACTAGGGACCAACAAGTGGTATCAGAGCAGGTTGTTCATTAGAATCAGCTGCTTGATCAACGAGCTTGATCCGAGTGTTTTTCAAAGGTTTTTAAACTTATTCAAAAGAGCATAATTTTAAAAATTCAAAACTTTTTGAAAATGGATTGTATCAGCCATGTTCCCCACATTGGCGGTATGAGTTTTGAGTACTGGAGGATCAGGATGGAGATCTTCTTAGCTGCTTACAATGTTAACATGTATACATGCATTACCAAAGGTCCATTCAAATTCACCAAGACTATAAAGGTTGATTAAGTAGATATAGTGGTGGATAAATATCTACAAGAGATGACAGCTGAAGAGATCAAGCTGTTCAATCTTGATAAAGTTGGCCGTTTCATCATGACCAAAGCCCTGGACAATAACAGATTTGATAAAGTCAAGCATTGCAAGACTGCAAAAGAGATGTGGGACAAGGTTCGTGACATGAGCGAAGGAAACGACGCCATAAAAGAGCATCAGCTGAGTGTTGCTCTGGAAAAGCTAGACAACTTCAAGATGAAGTCTGCCGAAACCATTGACCAGATGGATACAAGGTTTACAAGGACGCTAAATGAAGTTCTCAAGCTAGGAAAAACCTTCACTGACAAGGAGATAACTGTTAGAGTGCTAAAGGCTCTGCCTCCAAAGTTCAACATGAAGGTGACAGCCATGGAAGAATCAAGAGATTTGGGAAAGATCTCTCATACCGAGTTGTTCTCAGTACTCAAGGCATACGAGTATAAACTGCCAAGAATGGGTATTGAAGAAACCTCAACTTCAGGCCCCACAGCTGCCCTGGTTGCTGCTGAAAATCCAAGAAGAATAACACACAAAAGGAAAGAAGTGGACTCATCTGATGAAGCCACATTACTCAACAAAAAGGAGTACACTGCTGGAGACGTTGCATTGTTGATGAACAACTTCAAGAAGTTCTATAAAAGAAAAAATGAAGAACAAATACAACAATGCTTCTACTTCTAACCCTACCTCTTCTTCTCAAGATAATGATGCTTATAAATCCAAACTAATGTGTTACAATTGCAGGAAATTAGGACACTTCATTAGAGACTGTCCATACCTAAAGCTGAGAAGTACACAGAAGAAGAAAAGATCATCAAAAAGGTAAGAAAGCATCAGAAAGGCAAGGTGCTGATAGCTGAAGCAGAGAAGCTGGCTGTTATCTACTGAAGATTAAAACCCTGCTCTTATCTGCCTGATGGCTAAGGAATCTGATGTCTCTGAGGATGAGGTAACTCCTCTTGAAAATGAATTGTTTAGTTCATTTGAGCAAATGATGGTTAATAATACTAGTATTGCTGACGCATTTGCTAAGCTTAAGTAAGAGATGATTGTGCTAAGAGAGCAAAACAGTTCACTGAAACTTAAGGTTGAAAAACCTAAAGAATCAGCTGAATATAAACTGCTTGAGCAAGAAAACGAGTCTCTGAAAGCTGAATATGAAGTTTATAAGGGTAAAATCATGGAACCTGAAAAGATTATTGAGTATCATGACAAGTCTTCTGTTGCATCCACTCATATATCTAGTAAACAGAAACTACCTTTAGATCAGGATAAGTTAGAACTGAATCATACTGAAAAGTTCATATCAGCTGACAATAGTAAGGTCATATTGTATGTTCAGACTACTAAACCTGCTTCACCTGAGAAAGAATTAAAGGAGAAGAAAACTCCTAAGGCTAAAAAGAGCAAAGAGCCTAGTTTAGGAAAACAGACTGGTAAGACTAAAAAGCAGAGTCCTAGCAAGTCTGCTGAAACTAGTAAAATCAATCAGACTAGTAACAAAGTTACGTCGTCTGTTAATGAGCAAGTAAAGAGTAAGCCAAAGAAGCATAAGAACAAGAAAAATCAAAATGCTGGGTACGGAAATGATTCATCATATTATGTACAACCTTCTGCATATCCCTCTATGTATCATGCACCTCAGTTTCTAACTTACTAGGCACCTTATCTTGCTCATCCAATGCATGTATACCCTGCCTATCATGCATCATATCCTGCTTATGAACATCATTCTTATCATACTGATTATCAACATAACACATCTGTTGAATATGATGAAGATAAAACTGTTCATGCTCCTATAAAATCTCAAAAGCCTAAGAAGCCTAAGACTTCAACATCTTGGGTTGTCAAAGGTGGAACTAATCCTCCAGGACCCTCTCAATAAAGGGTACCTAAAACAATTTTATTTTGTTTTGTAGGTTAGGATTAGGAGTAGGAGTAAAGTAGAGAAAATCTGGTACTTGGACAGTGGATGTTCAAGACACATGTGTGGAAGCATACATGAGTTGACTGATGTTGTTGCTGTGGATGGCCCTAAAGTTACTTTTGGAGACAGCAAGGAAGGCAAGATTGTAGCATGTGGAAGATTAATCAAAGGCAATATTGAGATATCTGACGTCTCTTATGTTAAAGGCCTCAAATACAATTTGTTGAGCATAAGTCAATTTTGTGACAAGGGATTTTCAGTTATCTTCTCATCAGATAAGTGCTATGTTGAACAGATTGGTACAAAGAAGGTCATCTTATCTGGAAGACGACAAGGAAATGTCTACATAGTCGACTGGAATTCTATGGACAAGAATTCAAGTGTTTGTTTGGTGGCTTCTACACCAAGTGAAGTTAGTTGGCTGTGGCACAAAAGAACGAATCATGTGAATTTCAAGACCTTAAACAGACTAATCAAGAATGATCTGGTAGAAGGATTTCCCAAAACAGTCATGAGCAAAGATAAGCTCTGTGACGCCTGTCAGAAGGGTAAACAAATCAAGTCATCTTTCAAGAGCAAGAATCACCAATCTTCTGGAAATATCTTGGAGTTGCTACATATGGACTTATTTAGACCTATTGATCCAATCAGCAATGGTGGAAAGAAGTACTGCCTAGCTGTTGTGGATGATTTTTGAAGATACACTTTGGTGATTTTCATGAAGAAGAAAAGTGAAATCAAGGAGCATCTTACAAATCTGATGGAGCTAATTCAGAATGAGAAAAACATAAAGATATTAAAGATCGGATCAGATAGAGGGACTGAATTTACAAACTCAACTGTTGAAGAGTATTGTAACATCAGAGGCATTGGCCTTGAGTATTCTGCTGCCAGAACCCCTCAACAAAATGGAGTTGCTGAAAGGAGAAACAGAACTCTAAAAGAAGTTACCAGGACTATGATAGTTGAAGCAAAGCTGCCCCAAATATTCTGGGCAGAAGCCACAAATACATCCTGCTTTACCCAAAATAGATGCATGATCAACAAACACCAAAACAAGACTCCATATGAAGTTTGGAACAATAGAAAACCAAACATTCATTATTTTAGAATTTGTGGTTGTAAATGCTTTGTTTTAAACAATGGGAAAAATCAGCTTACTGCTTTTGCAGAAAAAGGCTGATTAAGCTGTTTTTGTAGGATACTCTACTGTTAGTAAAGCTTACAAAGTCTTTAACAAAAGAACTTTACTTGTAGAAGAATCTATTCATGTAGTATTTGATGAACCAAGTCAAACTTCTGAAAAGAATCAAAGTTCTAATCCAAGTATGTCTACAGATTTTCAGAAATTGAGTGTTGAAAGAAATGAAGAATATATACCCATCATACTACCAGATCTCAACTCAACTGCTAGCTCAAGAGCAGTTCAAAACCAGACAACTGATTGTCTAACAGACGAGTTGCAAACAGCTGACAGACCAGAGACTGTTCAACAGACAACTCATGTTCAACATACTACTAATAAACTCCAACAGTAGTGTTGCAAGATCAAAACAGAGGACAACATTCAGATTTGCAACCTGATCTCAGATAGCTCAAGAATCACCCACCAGAATTAGTGATTGGTGATCCTTTGGGTAGAGTAAAGACAAGAAGAGCTGCTGCAAAAGATGCAATGTTTGTCAACTTCCTATCTCAAATAGAGCCCAAACATATTAAAGAATCTCTCAGTGATTCAAACTGGATTGAAGCTATGCAAGAAGAGCTAAATCAATTTGAAAGGAATGAAGTCTGGTACTTAGTTCCTAGACCTTGTCATCCAAGGGTAATTGGCACTAAGTGGGTATTCAGGAATAAAATGAATGAAGATGGTATTGTCACCAGAAATAAAGTAAGATTAGTGGCCAAGGGTTACTGCAAAGAAGAATGCATTGACTTTGATGAAACCTTTGCACCAGTAGCAAGATTAGAAGCAATCAGACTGTTTTTTGCCTATTCTGCTTACAAGAACTTCACAGTCTATCAGATGGATATGAAGTCAGCTTTTCTCAATGGAGAATTGCAAGAAGAAGTATACGTTGATCAACCACCTGAATTTGAAGCTTATCAAGAAGGAGACAAGGTATATCGTCTGAAGAAAGCTCTCTATGGACTGAAACAGGCTCCAAGAGCATGGTATGACACTTTTTATCTGATTTTCTTTTAATTAAAGGATTTCGTAAAGGTAAAGTGGACAAGACCTTGTTTACTGTTGAATAGGAGGATCATATATTACTTGTGCAAATATATGTAGATGATATTATTTTCGGTTGAACTAACCAACAGATGTGTGACAAGTTCTCCAAGCTGATGCATAAGAAATTTGAAAAGAGCATGATGGGTGAACTTAACTATTTTCTTCGTTTGCAGGTAAGACAGTTGTCTGATGGAATATTCATCAACAAGCTAAATACACAAAAGATTTGTTCAAGATATTTGGTATGGAAACTAGATCTACTGGACTTCGTTTGGATAAAGATGAAGATGGCAAATCAGTAGATATAACAAAGTACAGAGGCATAATAGGGTATTTGCTATACCTAACAGCTAGCAGACCTGATATCATGTACTCTGTTGGGGTTTGTGCGAGATATCAATCAAATCCTAAGGAGTCTCATCTCCTGGCTGCCAAAAAGATACTCAGATACTTTAAAGGCACTCAAGAACTGGAATTATGGTACCCTAGAGAATCTGGATTTGAGCTGATAGTATATTCAGACTCTGACCTTGCTGGCTGCAAGATTGATAGGAAAAGTACAATTGGCGCATGTCAATTCTTAGGTAGTCGTCTGATCTCATCGATGAGTAAAAAACGGACTTCAATATCCATCTCTACTGCTGAAGCTGAGTACATAGCTGCTGGAGCATGCTGTACACAGATACATTGGTTGAAGCATCAACTAGAAGATTACAACATTTAGATCAGTGGAATTCCAATCAACTATGACAATACAAGTGCAATATCTCTTACTCAGAACACTACAAGTCATTCAAGAACTAAGCATATTGAAATCAAACATCATTTCATTAGAGATCATGTGGAAAAGGGAAATGTCATAATTGAGTACGTTCATACTGACAATAAGATTGCTAACATATACACTAAACCACTAAGTGATGCAAGGTTTTCAACTCTAAGACCTGAACTAGGTCTACTAAATTTAGATGCATAAGCTGAGGGGGAACTCATCAGAAGACTGGAGTTTATCAGCTTACTCATCTTATCGGTCTTCAAGGTTAACTCTCAACGTACTAGTTAACTTATGGATTCTTAAAGTCAGGGGGAACGTGTAAGTTTAGCGGTACTTCTGATTAAAAGATGAAATTTGTTGATGATAGTTAGTTGAAGTTAAGTTTTCATCAGATAATCTCTTAATTCTTGAAGATTGAAGACTAAATTATCTTGTGATCTTACGTGGTTTCGTTAGTTCGATCAACGGTGGAATGCAATACAATAATAACAATAACAAAGTGAAGCAAAGATCAAAGTAATTGTATTCGAATCGAATGAGTACAAATACAAGTATTCAAAGGTCCTATTCGAACATTACTGGATGCCGTACAAGCTAGAGGGTGAAACATGTATGAGAAAGCCTATACTAATATTCTCCAGAAAACCCGAGCAGCAGTCCCAAGGTTGGTGTGTCTTGGAAGTCCCCCCCCCCCAGTGTAATAAATGCATGGAGTATTTATAGCCAAATTGGAGGGCTTGGGCCTGGGCTCGGCCCAACAGTGTCCTTCGATCTATGGCTCTCTAATGTGCTCGGAACAATAATCTTCATGCTTTGGTTCGACTTTTGGTCCCTGGCGACAGGGTTCGATGCTATTCGAACCGCGTTGAGGCTAAAACAGTGGATCCGAATTACCCCTCATCAATACTCCCCCACTTCTCGAGTGTGAAGCGAAGCAAGCGCTCAAAGAAGTACAAAATATGTTCCATGCTACAATGAGACGAGCCGTTCTGAATATCTTTTGGATATGCCTCGTTAAAAACCTGGCTCGGAAAAACCCATTGGGATAAAAACCGAGCTAGGGAAAAAGAGTGCATATATAAGAAGACATACTCCGGCGTGTTCTTAAGTTATCCTTGTTGGAGGATGTTGAAGTAATAATATCCTTTCGGTTTCCAAGATGCGTTGTTCGATCACTAGATGGATGCTTTTCAGAATTTCCGGTTATGACAAGGAGGGTCTCCGAGATCCTTCGGAATAAAACGCAAGGACAAATTCCGCAGTTCTAAAAAGATGGATCAAAAAGGCTATTTTGAGAGGAAAAACCCAAAGTTTTTACCCTTGGTAAGTTCAACCGTCGCGGTTACTCGGGGACCTCTTTGCAATTTTACCTTTTTAACCCCGTATATATATGTTGACCCGTTGAAAAATTACTTCCATGTTATATTTTCTCTTGAGCTCGAAGTGTTTTAATCGAAAAGGTAGTTACTTTAGTATAATCATCTCCGAATTCATAATGTCAAGTTCTAGAAGTTCAAAGGGCAAGAATAAGGTCGAAGAGAGCCAAGAATCTGATCCCTTGTTTAAGCTTGTAGATGACTTTGAAGATGGGGAATTTCATCAAGACGGCGAAGACGACGATCCGACCGAGGATCTCGAAGAGAATGAGGTCGACAAACGTAGTATCGGCGAAGGTGCTTTTGTCAGGATCTTTAAACATACGCAAGCCTCACAAGCCGTAATCTCAGGTAAGTCAGAGCTTCCCGCTAGTGAAACTTCCTGTTGTTTTTCGAAAAAGGATCGCGCTCACCTCGAGGCGGATTTTGGGAAATTTCTTCCCAAAGGTTTTTCGATTGTCGTTCCTTCTTACACCGAACGTGCCACTAAGCCCCCTGCTGGATGTCAAGCCTTTTACGAGGGACAATTTTTCTGTGGCTTACGTATCCCGTTCGTTCCTCTTATCAGAAATGTCCTGAATTTCTTTTCGCTTTCCCCGGCTCAGCTTCTCCCGCACTCCGTTGCATATATACTAGCGTTTTGCACTCTTATGGAGGCGAAAGGAGAAGAAGCTTCCTTTAGCAACTTTTGGCAGATATTCCGAATGGATCCCTGCAAGGGTTCGAACATAGGCTTTGTGTCCGTCCGTCCGAGGTCTAAACGGCCTTTTCTTACAAAAATAGCAACAGAGAAGACTTTAGGTTGGAAGAGGAGATTCTTTTTCGTGAAGGGCCCTGACGTTCCTATTTCAGAGGGTAGTTCGAAAACAAGACCTTATCGATGGGATGGCGCAAATACTTTGACATACGGTTCTCGCAGAATAAAAGAAAAACTTAGCCATCGTCTTTCTGATGAACTCCTGGGGCGATTGGAGTCTAATCCTTATCAAACTAGGTACTTGGTTCAAGAAGGCGTTTTGCGATTGGCTGGGTTGAGCCACTGTAATTACCTAGCTCCGGCGATTAGATACCCTGGCCAGTCCTCCCAAGGGCCCCTCATGCGAACGGATGTCCTGCCAACCTCCAGTGCTTTGAACACTGTTCCTCTTTCTTTGGGTGTGTTTCTTATCTTTAACTTACTTTTGTGTTTAATTAAACAATTTTCCTTTTTTGAACTCGTGCCCGATTCATATTATCCTCGCAGGTCGAATTGTTGAGAAATTTCGAGTGTCCGCCGCCGGCTTGGTTGGAAATAAACCGTTTTATTTTGAGCCATCACCACGTACTTCCGAGAGGACTGCGGACGCACATAATATAGGTGGGGATTCAGTCGTTATAGCAGCTACGCTTCCCGATTTGAGAGGGGTTGGCACTATGAGTTGCCTGAATTCTGCCACTGCCGGGCCTCTTCGAGCTCTGTTTTCCCCGGACACTTCCGTTCTTTCCTCAGTTGGCTATAGCCAGCACTCTTGGAATCGAATTCAGGGCGTCCAGGAGTATGAGAAACTCCTAAGTCGAAAAAGAAATGCTGGAAATCCCGGGCCCTCAAGGAGGGTAAAACCTTTTGGCATGAAATCTGACTCAGTTCCAAGTCGAGAAGGTAGGTCGGAGCCTGATGTGGCAGACTTTATGGAAGAACATCTTCGAGGTAGCAGAGCTGTTGGATACCCTAAAGATGGCACCATTCTGACTGATTTGGATGCGGGTGGGGAGAACGAGTTTGATAAAGCCACTAGGATCTACATGGCTAGTCGGTTTAAACGGGACATTCTGCTTCAGTCCGTTAAAGGGGATTTTGAGGTTCTAAGTGACTTTTCCAGGACGTACCACGAGGTAAAAACATATCTTTCGACCAACTATTCTTTCCTTAGCGCCCTTAATATTCATGTGATATCTCTTCTTACTTTTTTAGATCGGAGATCTCTTTGCCACCCAAACATATCGCTTAGCCTTGCTGGAACAAGAGTCGCAGGATGCTCATGATGCATATGCGCAAATTTTCGTTGACAATCAATCTCTTCGATCTCAGTTAGCAGAAAGTCAACAGGAACTAACTCAAATGAAGAAGGAACTTGAAAAAGCTACTAAGAAACGTTCCTCGTCCGTGGAGAAAGATTTGCTGGCGTCTGTTACAGAGAGAAGTGCCCTCGAGGCAGAGCTGAAGAAAGTAAAGATAGACCTAGAGCTGGCGAAGCAAGATTCCGAGCGTGCCTATGCCCAGGGCCGGGAAGAAGCCGAGATTTCGGCCATACGAGAATTCTTGGAATCCCCTGTCTTAGACCGTTTGGTTCAAAGGAAAACGGGAGAAATTCTTCAGGCGATTTTTTACAAAGGGGTTCAACAATTAGTCGCGGCCGAGAAAATTCCGGATGACATGGAGGAATACTTTAAGTATATGGACCCTTTTAAGAATGCTGAAGGGAAGGATTATAAAGCTTCCTCTTTACCCAAGGCGAATACTAACTGGCAGGAACATCGTTTTGCCCCCTTAGTTGAGGAGTATGGCATTCCGATGCCTAACCCTGATGTGCTCGAGTACTCCTGCGACGATCCTTCTAATGTATCCGGAGAGAAAGGCGAAGATGTCAATATAGGCAATGCCCCGGATAAGGGAGACGGTCGATCTGTCGACCAGGCTGGGTAATTATCCAGCTTCAAATATATATATCGTCTGATCTTCAGTTTTAGCGAGTTATAGGGGTTGAGCGAACCGGAGGGGGCGATTCAAAGATCTCTAGTTAGGAATGAATTGTATTTACTCATGTAACCCAATTTTGTAAACGAGTTAACTTTATATTTTTTGATCTGATTCGTGTAATTTGTGAATTCTAACTTTATAAATATCGATAGCTTTTCACGCTTTCTGCTCGAACTTTATCCGAGTGGGGTTTCTCTTCACGGTTGCGTCGATTCGTTATCACAATTGTAGTGTGTAGCGTCTATAAATATTAGGATCTCTTCTCATTACTCGCACGACATCCTTCCTTACAGAGATCGGAGCTCTCCCCATATTTTCTGCATTTTCTGAATTCCTTAAAAAGTAAAGAACTTAGCTTGTCGATCCCGAATTCGCTTACCATGGAGAATGTATTAGGCAAAGCTATCGATCCCAGGTCGCTATTTGGTGGTTCGAAGAATAAGAAATCGAACAAAGAGCAAAAGGCTGACAAGGAGGCCAAACCCTCCAAATCTTCTTCTAAGACCTCTGTGTCTTCCCCGAAAGCTCCTAAAGGGGGAGAAGATAAGAAAGAGAAAAGCGCCTCCTCGAAACCAAACAAGGGTAGCTCCAGCAAGTCCATTTTGGACGAAGAGCTCGAGGCTGAGCTCGGAGGTTCCTCCCCGAAAGTGATTGATTCTAAGAGTGAGGATCGTGTCCAAGAAAAGACTCCTGTTCCCTCTTCGAATAAGAGGCCTTATTCCGATGGGGTTACGCCCATTGAGGCTTTGCAAAATCTTGCTATTGGTAGCAAGTCATCCTCCGATACTTCGATCGTTCGTCCCTCAGGGAATCCCAGCAAAAAATCCAAGTTAGAGACTGGTGGGGGGGCCTCTGCTGAAGCTTTAGGAATTGATAATCCTCCCCGACCTTTTGTCGATTCCTCTCCTCAAAAAGTTGCTTCTTCCCTGCACGAGGAGTTGAAAGATGGATCTCCTTCTAAGGTTGATCCCATGGGTAACTTGTTGCAAGCTACCTTTACTTCTTCAGAGACTGACATACCCAAGGAAAGAAACATGTCCAAAGAGAGAAACATAGAAGAGTTGTTCGAGTCTGGGCAGCACTTCCTCTTTCAGGTGTACATTTATTTATTCTTCCTTTTCCCCATTCTTTTTTTTTTTTTTTTTTTTTTTTTTTTTTTTTTTTTTTTTTTTTTTTTTTTAGCGCTGTTGATCCTTTTAATAGGCCAGACAAGACTTCATTGAGCTTAAAACATTTGTTGAGCGGGAGACCAACCAGCGCGCTGCTATTTCTCTTGAGCTGGAGGAGAAGAAAATCGAGTTCGACCGTGTCCTCGCAGAGAAGCTTGCTTTAGAGAGGGAGAAGACGGCTAACGAGCATGGAGAGGAGATCCATAAGCAGCTGAATGAGAAACTCGAAAAACTGAAGATCCTCCACGAGCAGGAGAAACAAGATTTCACACGTCGAGAAAAGGAGGCTTATGATCGTGGATTTGAAGCAGGATGTGAGGCTCGTAACGCTGAGCTTCGAAAGATTCTCTCTGACAATAAGCTTGTTTAGATGTTTTTTTTTTTTTTTTTTTTTTTTTTTTTTTTTTTTTTTATTTACCCGGATTTGTAGTATGCTTTCTTTTGTGCGATCAAGAATAATTTTTAGGCATTTTATTTTCTATGGCTTGTAATAATTTACTTTCTTCTCTGATTGCATGTTCCTCTTATATGTTCTTCCTTTGATCATGCTTTATTTCGCTTTCTTGATCTTCGATCTTGGCGTAGTATTTCCGCTTAATTTTCAAAAGTAATATCACTTTCTCTTCCTGGCGAAATTCTCGGGAGTCGTGACAATCTTTCGGTGTCGACTGTTTGTTTTCTGGTAGCCGTTGGATTTTTTGAGGATAGTATCTATAAATGGGGCTCTTCGTTTTGCATTTCTATAATATTTATCGAGAACAAATTCCTTCGATCATGCTGATTAGAAGATCTTGTTGTATGACTCAATATTTCGAATTTCGGGTTAGGAGTTACTTTACATATCATAGTAAAATTTGTACTTCGATCTCGACTAGGGTATCTGCATCTCTCGTTCGGGTAAACAGATTTGTGTATAATGGGAGTTGATATTTTTGTATCTTGTAATTGCTTAATATGTTAAGCTCGGAGAATACTTCTTATTGATCTTTACCATGGCTTTACTTGTCCTTGGGCCAATTGCCGACAATGCTTCCTTTACATGCTGTATTTGGATTTCTTTATGATTTTCCTTTGATGATTGGAACTGAGACTACGATGAATTCGGATAAGATGAATTCGAGTGGAACAAATTTGACATTTTCTTCACTTTTTTCCCGAAACAGTTTCTGCATTTTCGGGATTCGTAACGGTCGGCGCATTTACTGCTTATATCTCAGCCGTTAGTACCATCAAATCTGGGTCGTTAATTGCCTTTTCCTTTCGCTATATATAGTTCCGCAGTTACCTTTAAACTTTACATTTCAGTAACATTTCTGATCGGCTCTATGATTGAGATTTTACTCTTTCTAGCCACCATGTTCCGTTTGCTATCTCCGATTGAACTGTTCGAGGTTTTCCTTCGAACTTTTTACAAATTTCGCTCTCTCCTGATGGCAACTTATTTCGACTAGGGTATCGACAGGCGAAAATAATTGCGACTGGGGTACCGGCAGGCGACCAGCTCTCTCTGATTCCAAGTCTTTGAGACGGGCTCGACCTCCTGTACTCTGATCTCTATCCAGTCGGGATAGTGGGTCAACTGCTGGAGGAGTTTTCCTGCACTCGATCTCTACTTCTTCAAGATATTTCTTGAAGAAAACTGCCTTCGAGATTGCGCGGAATAATTTCTCTAGGGGTTGCCTCGCTTTTTCTCGATCTGGCCCGGCGTGGAGCAAGTACCGAGGAAGTGAAGGATGAAGGGTGGAAGTGTTAGCCCTGCCCCGCCTTCCTCCTTTAATCACGGAAGAATTCTAGCGTAGGGTTGATTTGTAATAGGGTTACATTACATGTAAAGTCTTGACTTTGTTCGATTTTCCTTGCTATTGTAATCTCGAACTCTCTTGTAACTGTTTGTAATGTCATGAATGAAATGTTTATTTTTCTTATCATCCTTACTTGTTATCCTGTATAATTATTCTGTATACTTTTATCGAGCATCAATTTCTCTGCTTCAAAAATATGAACAAGTGCCATTCTTTAGCAACTTTGATAAATATTTAGATGATAATCGTCATTCCTCGATTTGGATATAACCTGTAGGAGATTCTTATTCCACCGTCGAATACATAATAATTAAGACATCAAACTGAAGAATCCGAGATGACCTTTGAGCAACCGTTTTACTCTGAGGGGCTAAATTCCCCAGTCGGACAAATAATCGTGAAGTAATAATCGAAATAGGGTTTCGATTGATCTTTGAATAATAGCTTTGACCTAAGTGTCATGAAGATGGCTGTTAGCCTTAGACGAACGAATACTTATGGAGAAATAATAGAATAGAATGTTGGTTGATCTCGGTTGATCGAGGATAATAATTTCGATCTAAGATGCATAGCAGAGGCTTTCACCCGTTAAATAATTTCGATCTAAGATGCATAGCAGAGGCTTTCACCCTTAGTCGTTTTTAGAGCATTTTTTAGCTCGAGGGTCATAGCAGAGGCTTTCACCCGTTAAATAATTTCGATCTAAGGGGCATAGCAGAGGCTTTCACCCTTAGTCGTTTTTAGAGCATTTTTAGCCCTAGGGTCATAGCAGAGGCTTTCACCCGTTAAATAATTTCGATCTAAGGGGCATAGCAGAGGCTTTCACCCTTAGTCGTTTTTAGAGCATTTTTAGCCCTAGGGTCATAGCAGAGGCTTTCACCCGTTAAATAATTTCGATCTAAGGGGCATAGCAGAGGCTTTCACCCTTAGTCGTTTTTAGAGCATTTTTAGCCCTAGGGTCATAGCAGAGGCTTTCACCCGTTAAATAATTTCGATCTAAGGGGCATAGCAGAGGCTTTCACCCTTAGTCGTTTTTAGAGCATTTTTAGCCCTAGGGTCATAGCAGAGGCTTTCACCCATTAATAATTTCGATCTAAGGGGCATAGCAGAGGCTTTCACCCTTTTAATAATGAATGTAAGTAATAGAAACCGATAGTGGATAAATGCAGATCCCGAATACCAGCATAACAGCTAAGTAGAAATTGACCTTATTAGCACCCGACGAGCAGGTGGGCTTACTTAGGAAATGAATTTCCATTAAACATACTTTCGATCGAAATACTCCTAAGGAAATGATAGTCTCCCGCGGTTGAGATAATAGATGGAAAACAAGTAGATGAACGATAGATAACGAATAGGTCCAAGACTTAATGAACAATCCTTCCGTCTTAATAGAAAATGTTCCTCGCGAACTCGTTCGAACTAATACCCTTTGCTGTTTCGAACGTTTCTGATTCTTTAATAAGCGTTGATCTTTTCCAAACGGTCCCTCTTTTATCGGGAAACGCAACAGTTCTTAGATCTTGTTCCTTCATTACGCGAAATTTCTGCCGTTAGATTCCTTTTACTTTTCTCTATAAAAGGCTGTCATTCCTTTGAAGCCATTTCATTCATTGTGTTGGCATTTCATCCGTCCCCTCATGGCGACTAAGATTATTATTTCAATAATTCGCTTATTCGAGGTCAGATTTCGAACGATTTTTAAGTGGAGGAATATTCGAGCAGAAAGAATATTATTTCAACCTTCGCTTAGAGTATCGGCAGGCAAATATAATCTCCATCTTGAAGGCCAATATGCCAGACCTATGGAGCTTGTAAGTTATGGCATAGGTTTTCGATTAGGGACCTATTGCCACAATGCATTTAGGAAGACGTACAGGGGTGGGAGTTCTGCAGAATTCATTTACTCGATGAATCGCACCCTCGAGTCTTCATCTTTGGCGAATCGTAAATAAAGTTAAGAGCCTGCGGGTCCGAAGGAGATACCATGGTCGGAGCTAAATTATCCCGAGTAAACGATGGGACGGGAGACCGAAAATTTCATAGGATTGTAATAATGTACTGATGTAATGTAAAGGCTTATGCTATACTCGATATGTATTTTCCCATTTCTTGTAATTTTTCGAGATAATATAAATATATTTCCTCTCCATTTTGTTGATAATATCAAATATTACTAGGTAAAAGTTTATCTTTCATAATTCTATCGATCAAGAAATAATCGATTACCACTTGCGTGAGTGGATAATATATAAATATTTTAGCAGACCTGAGATTGAAAAGGAAAACGATGCCATAAATCTTTGTCACTGATGTCTTTCCATAATTGCATAACTTCCAGGTCGAGAATTCAGTTCGACTGAACCGATTATATTTCTTCTCAGTTGGTAGCGTAAAAGCATAATAATAAATACTTGAGTATAAAAACAACTGAATAAACCGGATATAAATCTGACATGCCATTCTTCAATAAAATTTTATGAATACGTCGTAACTGTTCGATATTTAGAATGTTGTAATTCTTCTATACTCCCCATTGGATCGCGTGTCCTTCGTTACCAAACAGGGCCCAATTTCTCGGGAAATGTAACGGTCCTTCCATTTAATGCGGACATCCGGCTCATGATATGTTATCTGGGCCGTTGATTTTAAATCCTTTACCACTATAAATAGGTCCCCTCGTATATACAACACTTCTTGCTTTTTTCCTTATGCTCCCTCCGATCACCATGGGTCGAGTTTTAGATTTGATTCGTATTTTCTCCCAGATATAAGAGTTTGAGATCAGAGTTCGAACTTTGTTTTCCGATCTTGTTTCCTTTTGTATAAGCTTTTCGCTTAGAATATCGACAGGCAAAAGAAATTGCGCCTAGAATACCGGCAGGCAACCTGTTTTCCCAGACATATCTTGTCTGGTGCGGGTTAGAATTCTGGTATTCTGGCGCAGTACCTGATCGGGCAGCTGGTTACTCCGAGAAGAGTTCTTTAAATCTGAGGCATCAGCTTCCTCGAGGGCTTTCTTACGAGATAGTTTCCTCGAGTTCCCTTGGAGTGCTTCTTGTTGGGATAACCCTTTGCTGCTCCGGTTCGGATTAACCTGTAAATAATGATTGAGTATTTCAATCATTGTTTACAGATGATGACCTAAGGTCGGTCTGCTTCCCTGGTGAGGATCTCCGATCCGGCTTTTACCCAGCTCGAGTGTGGACGTGCGACACGTTGCTAGTGACTGGCAAGACAGATCACTGCTGAGTTCTGCATCTGGGGCGCTCCTAGGGAATGAAGATCGAGCACGTAACAAGATAGAATTACCTCATAGAATTTTGTAATAGGGTAGGAATTATTGTACTGCGTTCCTCAAGCCCAAATTATATTTGAAGCTTTACTTTGTAACTCGTTTGAAGAATTTTAATGATAAAATTTCACTTCTAATCGAATTTTGTTACTTGAATTCCGTTATTGGTCGAAATGATAGCCAATATTCCGTCCATTAGCTCGAGAATTTATCTAATCGGTTGCAGATATTTAATCAATCAACTTATCCCGACCAACTTTGAGAAAAATACCAACGGTCGATAAATAGTATATAGAGATCTCGCAAATGATCTTATAAATAGCCTAATTGAAAAATTTGTCATTGAAGTTAATAAACACGGAGATCGGAAAAATAAATTCCGACCGTCAATAACAAGCTGCAACTTCATAGATCTTCTAAGCCTTCGACGATACCTGCTGAGCTTCTTATTCGCTCCTAAAATAAATTCGTTGAAGAAATAAATGAGCTGAGCGACCAAAGGCTTGACCATTACCCTTAAGCTTAAAGGAAAAACTATCATATAGGCCTTCTTTCTTCATCCCTGAAATGATGAATCCCCCACAGGTCGAAGGATTCGCCTCGGACAGTGAATAACGGAGTTTCGGATTAGTAAAGCCTCCAGCTGGCATACATATTCCTCCTCGTAGTAGGCATATTTCGATCTAATACTCGAATAGGGCCCCACGGTGGGCGCCAATTGATCTTACGTGGTTTCGTTAGTTCGATCAAGGGTGGAATGCAATACAATAATAACAATAACAAAGTGAAGCAAAGATCAAAGTAATTGTATTCGAATCGAATGAGTACAAATACAAGTATTCAAAGGTCCTATTCGAGCATTACTGGATGCCGTACAAGCTAGAGGGTGAAACATGTATGAGAAAGCCTATACTAATATTCTCCAGAAAACCCGAGCAGCAGTCCCAAGGTTGGTGTGTCTTGGAAGTCCCCCCCCAGTGTAATAAATGCATGGAGTATTTATAGCCAAATTGGAGGGCTTGGGCCTGGGCTCGGCCCAACAGTGTCCTTCGATCTATGGCTCTCTAATGTGCTCGGAACAATCATCTTCATGCTTTGGTTCGACTTTTGGTCCCTGGCGACAGGGTTCGATGCTATTCGAACCGCGTTGAGGCTAAAACAGGGGATCCGAATTACCCCTCATCATCTTGCTAGATTGACAAACAGTAGAGGAAGATTACTAGTTATTGGCTTTCACTAGTAATATCTGTTTTCAGAACACACGTCTAATCGGATAAGTATTAATTTACTCGTCTGACTATTTGTATAAGCTTTGTTACTAAAAACTTTATATTTAAAAACACGCTTTTACAAGTCGACTGAGGCGGTTCGCATTCCCGCCAATCATTAAATGCTTTTTGAAATTTGAATCGCGCGTATATCACCCCACAATCAATACTGACAGATAAATGATCTAACGGTTCGCGTGAATCACGGAAACCGAAACACTTTCAACTCTATAAATTTAGATCTGATCAGCTCATTGATCTTTTACGCACCCAAAAAATTTCTAAGCCATTCATGAGAATTTTTGCACTCATACTCCTGCAAATCTACTATTTTCTAATAATCTTTTTTAGAACAATCATCATGGGTTCACAAGAAGCAAAAGCTGAAGGACAATATCTTGTTTACGAGACATTCCACAAAACAGGAACAAATTTGATGAAAGAGAATCTGGAGAAGTTCAAGGCTACCTCGTTGGTTGACTATATGGAGGCACACGAAGAAATGGTCTATAAGGACTATATTATGGAATTTTATGGATCTGAAGACGAGCCTAATTTCAAGAAATTGGAGATTAAGGCGATGGTTGGAGGATGATGGGGGCTATTTTATACCCTTTATGATATTCGGATCGAGACAAGCATATAAGGTCGGCCCGACCGTATAGCTCATGTACTATAACTATTCGACCCGATTAGGGTCGACTCTCCATGGCGACCAGGCTGCATTCCGAACTGAAGAAGGATAAATGTTCCGAGTCCTAATAGGTCTATGTTTCCTTGTATGGCTAGGGTTAGTAACATATAAATACCTAGATTCATCATTACACGACATGAGAGCCGCCTACAAACTTGGGCAATCTGAGATTAATACAAGAGCTTTTGCTATACATATTGATTATTACTTTATAATTTCTCAATAACGTCATCGCGTATTATTCTTCCTTGAGATTGATCCATCCGGAATAAAGTAACTAGGCCCTATAATCTTCATATAAACTTTATCATAAACCATTATTATTGATTTAATCTAACCATACGAAATTCGGTTAAATCAGTTGGCGCCAATCGTGGGGCCTGAGTTAATTATTCGATAGACACATGGCTCGCCCGAGGAAGAATGCTCGCAACGACGCAAGGAGCAACACAACGCACCCTCCTTTAACGTCGGACGATATCCACAACAACACGACAAATAATGAACCTATCGTCAACGAAGGCGATAACCAGCAAGAAAACGATCAATTGCCAAATCATGAAGAACGCCAGGAGGTCAATGTCCTAAATTCTCAAGGACGGCAAGAAGTCTCCACCAATGCAGTACCTGAAGCCCCTGGGGTTCCTACAATCCCTGTCCCTTTGGCAGGAACAGAGGAGAAATTGAGACAGATCGCACTACTATTTAACTCTCTATGCCCGGGAAGACTGTTAGCTCCTGAACACCAGCCCAGAGACCCTGGAGCGACTAGGGTGCATCCAGGCAGAAGAGCTCCAAGGCAGCTTGACCAGTTATCAGAGCAAGCGGACAGTCCTATGAGTGAGCAGCGATCACTACCTAGTCCGCAAAAGAGCAACGCGAAACCAACAGACGATCGGATTCAAAGAAAAACGGATCGAACAAAGCCACAACTGGCGCATCGGGGATCAAAAGATAATACTATAATTCCCGTCGATGACGATGTAGTTGACACAATCCGTAATAGACCTAAAACTTTCCGCATCTCGAAAAGAGAGATTGAAAAGATGGTACAAGAATGTCTTGAACAACGATTATTGACCGTTCAAAATATTTGGGCAAGAAGCATAGAAGTCCAGGAAAGTTTAGCAGCATGTTCCCCCTTTTGCAGGCAGATAAAAGAAGCTCAATCATCTGGACAGGTTCCAGGACGACTACCGCGATATGACGGAACCACTGATCCCGACAATTACATAATCAGCTTTACGAACATAATGAATTTATACCCTCATTCGGCAGAGTATTCCGCCAAGCTGATAGTTACCACATTCGAAGGATTAGCTTTAGATTGGTTCGGAAAGCAACCCACCAATTCCATATTTAGTTTTCGTGAGTTATGTAACAAACTGACACAACAATTTGCTAGCCAGAAGAGACAAAAACTGCCTATGAGCTACCTTGGAACAATTCATCAACAAGAATGGGAATCCTTGAGAAGCTGGTTGGCAAGATTTAATGTGGAACTACTAAAGATTGATTCTCCAAACATTGATTACATAATCTCCATCATTTTCGACCTCACCAAAAACAGGCAGTTCGGGAATGCGTTGAGTAGAAAACAACCAAGAACCTTTGCTGATATTATGACTCTGGCATCAAAATATATGACTCAAGAAGAGATGAACTATTTCAAGGATAAGAATAGGAACAAAGCCCCTGCCTCCAGCTTGAGGCGACAAGACAAAGCTCATGCTTCAAGGCCAATGGATTACGATCGATCCTTCAGAAAAGGAAATGTTTTTGAAGCATTAGACTATAATCGAAATGATCAGGATAAAAGACCTATTGTCTATAGGAGATCGAGATCGGTCGAACTAACCAACAGAAATCGAGTAAACTATGTCGATTACCCTAGATTGACGATTCCTGTTGAAGAAATCTTGGTAGTGCTCGAAAGGAACAATTGGATTCCGCTAGCGAAAAGAATTACACAACCAAAGCCAGGGGCTCGAAACTACAATCTATATTGTAGGTATCACCGGGCCCACGGTCATCGGACCGAGGATTGTTTCCACTTGAAGCAGGAAATTGAAAGGCTGATCGAACAAGGAAAGTTAGACAACTATCTCGAAAGAAACAGCCGCAAAAGAAACAGAAGCAGGAGTCCTCGAGCAAGTAACCGGAGAAGAACCCCGGGAAGGAGGTCTTCTAATAATGGTCCGCCACAAGAATTGAACAATGATCAAATCAACGTAACCATAAATACAATCCCCGGAGGACCGGCAGGGGGAGATAGTCGTAATGCCCGTCGTAGAACCGTGAGATCAATTGAAGGAAATCTTAGATATCCAAGGGAGGGATGGACTCTCGATAGCCAATTACCAAAGGAACAACTTATCAGCTTCAGTGAGAGCGAAGTACCAAGAAATATTGTTTGGGATTCGAGGGAAGATAACCCTGACTTCCCGATGGTAGTATCTCTCGAGATAGCAAACTACAATGTGAAAAGGATCTTAATTGATAATGGCAGTTCAGCAAACATTATATCCAAGGAAGTCCTAATACAGATGAACTTGGGAGAAATAACACTCCAGAAAGTAGCAACTCCCTTAGTGGGAGTTGGAGGCTCTGAGATAGTCCCCTCTGGGACTTTGGACTTGAGTGTCTCTTTAGGAAAGATACCGCAGCGAGCGGCGAAATGATAAAATTCTTGGTCGTAGAAACTCCTATTGCGTACAACGCGATATTAGGACGACCAGCCCTCAATCTATTTCACGTGGTAGTATCAACATACCATCAGAAGATAAAATTTCCGACAGCTTCTGGGATCGGAGAAATAGTAAACGATCACTGCATGGCTTGGGATTGCTATAATACCTCCCTAACATTGGGAAACCGATCCAAATCGTTTATCCCAACTAAAAGAATGCTCGAGGATGACATCGAAAGAGTTGAAGTCGAGATCCCCAACACTGATAGAATAGATCAGAAGGGAAAAGAGCTGGTCGATTTAACCATAAAACCACCAGAACACAAGGACATAATGCTCGTGCAAGGAGATCCGTTGAAAACGACCCGAATCGAAACCGAACTTAGTTCGGAAGGAGATGTAATGTTGATAAACTTTCTCAGAGACAACGTAGACATCTTCACTTGGAGTGCGGATGACATTGAGGGTATCGACCCAAGAATAATCACTCATTCTCTAAAAATTGATCCGATTGCAAAACCCGCAAGACAAAAGAAGAGGAATCAGGGGCCGACAAAGGATAAGATAATCAAAGCAGAGGTCAAGAGGCTACTCAAAGCTAAACAAATTCAAGAAATACATTTCTCAGAATGGTTCTGCAATGTTGTCTTAGTATCAAAGGGGGATAAAAAGGATAATAAATGGAGGATGTGCAACGATTTCACTGACCTCAATAAATTATGTCCACGCAATCCTTACCCTCTCCCGAGAATCGACCTGTTAGTCGATTCAACGGCAGGATTCGCTATCTTCAGTATGATGGATGCCTTTCAAGGTTTTTATCAAATCTACATGGATGAGCGAGATCAAGAGAAAACTGCTTTCGTCACAGAGCAGGGTGTATTTTGCTTTGTTGTAATGCCATTCGGCTTAAGGAATGCTGGTGCAACCTACCGAAGATTAGTTAACTTAATGTTTAGAGAGCTGATCGGAGAAATAATGGAAGTATACGTGGATGATATGTTGGTCAAAATCATGAATGAAGCCGACCATGTAAAACACCTTGACCGATGCTTCAAGATACTGAGGAAATACCGAATGAAGCTCAACCCCGCAAAGTGTACTTTTGGGGTCAAATCCGGAATGTTCTTGGGATATATGGTTCATCAACGAGGAATTGAAGCTAATCCCGAAAATATTCGAGCCATAACCTAGATGAAACCGCCTAAGTCGATCTCCCAAGTACAAAGCTTAGTAGGAAAAATTATCGCACTAAACATATTCATATCTAAATCAGCGGACAAAAGTTTGCCTTTCTTTCAAACTTTAAGGATGGCGAAGAATTTTATTCGGACTGAAGAATGTGACCAAGCATTCAACCAACTAAAAGCATATTTGACTTCTTCTCCATTATTAGCCAAACCGGAGAACCATTATACATCTACATATCTCTCTCCACAGTCGTGACTAGTTCGGTATTGGTGAAGATAGAAGGTGCTGAACATAAACCTGTCTATTACCTCAGTAAACTTGTCACACCCCCGTCCCGGGTAGGTCCCGAGCACGGGAAAGTGACGTGCATGTCAAGCATATCGTATCAAGTACATTGTCATTTTATCAACAAAACCATATCTCGTGTGATATAATTCCTTTGTAAAAAATATGTCATAGCAAGTAATAAAGGGACGGATATTAAAATTCCGCCGAACTATTAGTTATACAAAGTAATCGGGCGATTTTACTACTTCAATATGGCATAACAAAATACATAACTTGTACAATTAATCAAACCACCAATTGTGGCACCAACACAAGTATATAAATAAACCACAATATTGTAGCAACCATATAAACAAACCCTGTAGCAAATAAGTGTCATCTCATCAACTGAAACGGTACAAACTATGTGGCTAACACTGTGTTACAACCAAGATAGCCATAAGTACAAAATACAAGAGTGAGGCTATGAGCTACAAAATATACAACAAAAGAGACTCAAAGGATCTAAGTGATCCGTACATGTACAAAAATGCCTCACCGCGATATACAACTACCTTACCAAACTATGTACAACAACCTACCCCAAGCTACTCGATGTTGATCCCCGGTCCTCGCTCAGGCCTACCGCCGGTGGTATTGTGATCTAAGGAAAACAAAGTAAACGGGGTAAGTCGAAAGACTTAGTAAGTGATGTCGTGATTCATGCATGTGGGAGAGTTATACAATTATACCAATTGATCCAAAATAACATTTATAACTCCATATATCAAAAATAAAGTCATATACAAGTCATGTAACAAGCCATATATGTATGGGCACGTTGGAAAACATATAACATGAAATTTGGATACGATATCGATGAAGCTTTACTCGATGCCTTGAATCATATCCATCTCATATCCATTTCGAATATATAGCCGTGTGTCGAAATAAACGATCACACAAAGAAGTCCAAGAATGTACCGGTATCAACATATCATGTAATCCATAAATGGATCGCAAAGGTTCCCTTTCCTAGCAAGGGTTCCAATGCCGTATACCTTGAATCGTGGCCAACGATCAAGGGTCGGTTAGGCTCCACAAAGAAACCATCACCTCGAGTATGCACAAATAAAACCATGGTTTCCATATGATGCATAGATGAACAATATAACCAAATTCATCCAAGGTAAAGTACATGGATGAATTCCATATGCCTAATTATCTCAAAAATCAAAACTTCACCAAATAACAATATCTCATATGTACAAGTTATTGTTTCATATAGCAATAAGCCATCCAAGAACATCAAGAAATTGAACACTAATTTCCAGCAATGACAGGTTAATGTTCCAAGTACATATAACTATGATATGTGCACAATTTCATAAAACTAGTCAATTAAAACTAGTCCAACAATTTCACCATTGGTTTATATGTCAAGGAAGCTCAATTTGTCACAATAGATCCTACTAAATACTCCTAAGACACAACCATAAAGTCCTTATAAAATCAGCCCATACCTATATTACATCTATGGGAAAACTCACAATTATAGCCATAACTTCTACAAAGTACCAAGCTAGAACAATTTATAACAAGTATATAACCACCCCATGAATTAATCTTAATTATCCATAAACATGGATGAATCTTAGAAGTTAACAACATCACTTACTAGAGAAAATAATCGGTGCAAATTGAAGAAGAAGACGCAAGGAGCAACTTTGGTCGAAGCCGACACCGTAACCGATTTTTTCTTGATTTCTTAACAATTGTTTTGATGCTTTGAAACCCTCCAAGAAGACCTTAACGTTTTTGCTCTGTTTCTATCTGATTTGGAACTATGTTTGAAGATAATCTTATAGAGGATAAGTGAGTGGAAATGAGAAAGGACCATTTTGACCCTTCTAGATTGCCTAGCCTTTTCAATTCTGTCCAGGGCTCGTTTGTTATATTTTACTGAACCAAAAACACTCAAAACCTCTTCCATTAGCTAGATCATCAAAAATTAGGCAAGTTAGCCTTTTGAATCACCTGATTCCGATGTCGTATGAATTAATTATGATTTTCTGAAGTTAGGGCTTCAAATTCGGTTCACAAAGCCCCGAAAACTTATAGATCAACACTTTGAGTTTAAAAACTCACATGAACATGTAAATGAAGTCATATAACACATAATTATGTCATAAACCAAATAAAATAATATTATCTTGCAATTAATAAATGCAAAGCACGCAATGCCCAATAGAATATATGCACATTCACACACATGCAACATGTCACGAAAACGGGTTATGACATCCTACCCTCCTTTAGGAATTTAGTCCTCTAAATTCATACCATGATCGTCGAACAAATGGGGGTAATTCAATCTCATGTCGGCTTCCGTTTCCCATGTAGCTTCCTCTATTCCATGATCTCTCCAAAGAACCTTCACGAGAGGAATGACCTTAGACCGCAGTACTCGTTCTTTCGTGTCAAGAACTCGAACTGGGTGCTCAACATATGATACATCGGGCTGAACCTCAAGTAGCTCATAGTTCAAGACATGTGACGGATCAGATATACACTTTCGCAACATAGAAACATGGAAAACATCATGTACTCCGGTGATTGATGGTGGTAGAGCCAACCGATAAGCCAACGAGCCAACTCTCTCAAGTATCTCAAAAGGTCCTATGAATCTCGGAGTCAACTTACCTTTCTTCCCAAACCTCTTGATCCCACGGTTTGGCGATATCTTCAGAAATACAAAATTTCCTACCTGGAATTCAAGTTCTCGACGACGGTGATCAGCATAACTCTTATGACGACTCTGTGCTGTAAGAAGCCTCTGTCTAATCAATCTCACCATCTCAACCGACTGCTGAACCAAATCAGTTCCATATACCTTGGCCTCTCCGACGTCCATCCAACATAATGGTGATCTACAAGGTCTCCCATACAAATCCTCAAATGGAGCCATACCGATACTAGACTGGAAACTATTGTTATAGGTAAACTCTGCAAGTGCTAAATGCTTGTCCAAACTCCCTCGGAAGTCTTGGACACAAGGCCTCAACATATCCTCTAAAATTTGTATGGTGCGCTCGGACTGCCCATCGGCCTGGGGATGAAAAGATGTGCTGAAATCCAGTCGCGTCCCCATAGCATCCTGAACAGTGCGCCAAAAACGTGAAGTGAACCTCTGATCCCTATCTGATACAATGCTAATTGGAATCCCATGTAATCTCACAACCTCATTCACATACAGGTAGCGTATTGAGTCGGTGTATAAGTCATACTGTAGGCAAGAAAATGGGCCGACTTGGTCAGTCGATCCACTATAACCCATACTGCATCATGCCCCCGACTCGTCCGTGGTAAACCTATAACAAAATCCATCGTGATGTTGTCCCACTTCCACTCTGGAATACTCAATGGCTGAAGCAATCCCGGAGGTTTTCGATGCTCTGCCTTCACCCGCTGACAAGTCAAACAGTGGGCAACAAACTCTGCCACATCCTTCTTCAATCCCTGCCACCAATAATGCTGTCTCAAGTCCCGATACATCTTGGTACTACCTGGGTGAATAGTGTATCGAGATCGGTGTGCCTCCTCCAATAGTTTCTGTCTCAACTCATCAACAGAAGGAACACATAGTCTACCACGAAACCGAAGAATACCATCCTCATGTACTCGGAAATCAGAATCCTGGTTATTCCCTAAGGTCTTAATAATCTCTTGAAATTTCATGTCTTGTGCCTGTCCATCTCTAATATCCTGTAACACCTTGGGCTGAATCTGGATACTTGCACATATAAAGCCATGTCTGATAGTAGTGAAATCCCATCTGACTGCACTCTCAACAAGTCTCCATTCTCGTGCCATGATGCTAGAAATGGTTGCTTTCCTACTTAAGGCATCAGCTACCACGTTCGCCTTCCCGGGATGATACAATATCGTGCAGTCATAATCCTTCAAGAACTCCATCCATCGACGTTGTCGCATGTTAAGCTCTTTTTGAGAAAACAAATATTTCAAACTTTTGTGGTCCGTGCAAATCTCGAACTTGGCCCCGTACAAATAATGTTTCCACTTGTGTAAAGCAAAAACAACCGCAACCAATTCTAAGTCATGTGTAGGGTAGTTATGTTCATGTAGGTTAAGTTTTCTCGAGGCATATGCTATCACTCTGCCGTTCTGCATTAATACACAACCCAAACCCTCTTTTGAGGCATCACTATATATAACAAAGTTTTCTGATCCCTCGGGTAAAGACAAAACTGGAGCTGTAACTAATTTCTCCTTCAGAGTCTGGAAACTAAGCTCGCAACGATCACTCCAAACAAAAGGAACACCTTTTCGGGTCAAACTAGATAACGGAGCAGCAATTCTAGAGAAACCTGGTACAATCGCCGACAATAACCTGCCAGGCCCAGAAAACTTCTTACCTCTCTAATACTGCTCGATTGTTTCCAATCCACTATCGCCTCAATCTTAGAAGGATCAACAGTCACTCCTGCACTAGATATCACATGGCCAAGAAAAGAAATGTGCTCCAACCAGAAAGCGCATGTGTTAAACTTGGCATACAACTTCCTGTCTCGCAAGGTGGATAATACAACCCTCAAATGCTGCTCGTGATCAGCCCTAGTCTTAGAATACACCAAAATATCATCAATGAACACCACAACAAAACTATCAAGGTAGGGTTTGAAAACCCGGTTCATCAAATCCATAAAAACAGCTGGAGCATTGGTTAGCCCAAATGGCATCACCTTGAACTCGTAGTCCCCATATCTAGTCCTGAAAGCTGTCTTCTGGATGTCTGAGTCTCGAACCCGCAACTGGTGATACCCACTTCGAAGATCCAACTTTGAGAACACTTTAGCCCCCTGAAGCTGATCAAATAAATCTTCAATTAATGGTAACGGGTACTTGTTCTTCACTGTCACTCGGTTCAGCTGTCTGTAATCTATACACATACGCCATGACCCATCCTTCTTCTTTACAAACAATACTGGTGCACCCCACGGTGATACACTTTGTCTGATAAACCCCTTTTCCAACAGCTCTTGTAACTGTACTTTCAATTCTGCATAATAGCTGGTGCTATCTTGTACGGTGGTATAGAAATCGGTGCAGTATCTGGTGTAACATCAATACAGAACTCTATTTCCCTCTCAGGAGGGAAAGCGAAATCCTCAGGGAATACATCAGGATAATCACACACAACTGGTACATCTTCGAGTGTAATCTCACCCCTATCAGTCTTAGACACAAATGCCAGAAACCCCTCGCAACCCCGATTAATCAACATGGTAGCTCGTACCGCAGATAAAATATGCAAGGTAGGTTTTCCCTTGTCCCCAGTGACAAGTAAAATATCTAGGCCAGGCACATGCAATGACACATTCTTGTTAAAACAATCGACCTGGGCATGATAAGCACCAAGCCAATCCCTACCAAGCAAGACATCGAACTCATGTAGGTAACTCTATCAGATCCGCAGGTAAAGTATGACCCTCTACTATAACATCACACGCATAATATACCACCCTATGCACAAACATCTCACCCAACGGGGTGGACACCTCTAGCACATATGGCAGATAAGAAGGTTGTGAATGCAAATGTTGTGCAAAATGTGATGCCACATATGAATGGGATGATCCTGGGTCTATAAGTACTCTAGAATGATAGTTCGAAACGATTAGTGTACATGTAATGACCGAGGTCGAATTTTTCGCTTCTTGTTGTCCTAGGGAAAACACCTTTCCCTGAACCTTGGGACGCCCTACATTGTCCCTCTTCACTCCTAATACCTGACCTTTGTTCTTTGCCTTGGGACAATCTGGCAAAAAATATCCCATCTCACCACAAGCAAAACACTGGCCAAGCTTACGACGACATGTATCCTCGGTGTGCCCAGTCCTACCACAATGTCTACACACTGAACCTGTGCTTGTACCAATCTGAGGTGGGTTTGGACTAATTGTGCTAGCTGCAACTGATTTAGATGGCTGTGAAAACTAACTCTGTCTACAAAAGTCCTTGCCCTTTCCCTGTACCTGCCTCCTCTCCATGGCTTTTTCCCACTCTGGGAAAATGGTTGTTGTGTTGATGCTGCGGAGGCTGTAGATGCTGCAGAAACTGATACGGATCCTGACTGAGTCCTCCTATCTCTCCTGCCCTGCTCCAATCTCAAGGCCCTGTCCACGACCTGATGGTAATTATCAAAATCTAGGGCTTCCAACCTGTCACGGTAGTCATCATTTAGACCTGTGATGAACCTGTCAATCTTCATATCTTCAGTCTCTATCAAATGCTTGTTAAAGGCGGCCAACTCGGTGAATCTTGCCTCATACTCTGACACAGTGTTATCCCCCTGTATCAGGTTCAAGAAATCTCTCTCCCGCTGTTTACGAACAATGGAAGGAACATATTGTGCTCGAAACTCTCGTCTGAACATATCCCATGTCGGTTGTTGATGCTTAGTAGCCCAAGTTTCTTCAACTAACCGCCACCATTTCCTGGCAGCCCCAGTAAACATGAATGCTGCAAAAACAACCTTCCAAGAATCCTCCAAGCCTAAGGCAACAAAAATATGAGTAATGCTCTCAAGCCACTCTTCTGCCTTATCCACATCTGGCTGGCCATCAAATCTCGGTGGGTTCATTTTCATAAACTTTTCTAAAGCTTTTCCCTGCTTATCAGAAGAAGTATTAACAACAGGAGGAGATGATACAACCTCAATTGGGGGTCCTGCAGCTGGTACTGCCTGCTGAGTACGCTGCTGTAGTGGAGCTAACATGGTCATAATATACTCAAGCTTCTGATGTATCTCACTCATCTCCTGCTCTTTAGCCAAGGGAAAATGATCAGAAGAAGCACTATGCTCAATTCCTGCAGGTTTCTTCCCCTGTTTGTGAGGTGGGTTACTCTCGGCACTCATCCTGAATCAGAATCGACACTCACGAACCCCAAAGTACCTACACGTAACACTATATGTTACTATAGAAACATGGTCAACACATACCTACAGCCAAGGAACCTATCCCGGCTTATAGCTAACGCGCTCTGATACCAACTGTCACACCCCTGTCCCGGGTAGGTCCCGAGCACGGGAAAGTGACGTGCATGTCAAGCATATCGTATCAAGTACATTGTCATTTTATCAACAAAACCATATCTCGTGACATATAATTCCTTTGTAAAATATATGTCATAGCAAGTAATAAAGGGACGGATATTAAAATTCCGCCGAACTATTAGTTATACAAAGTAATCGGCGATTTTACTACTTCAATATGGCATAACAAAATACATAACTTGTACAATTAATCAAACTACCAATTGTGGCACCAACACAAGTATATAAATAAACCACAATATTGTAGCAACCATATAAACAAACCCTGTAGCAAATAAGTGTCATCTCCTCAACTGAAACGGTACAAACTATGTGGCTAATACTGTGTTACAACCAAGATAGCCATAAGTACAAAATACAAGAGTGAGGCTATGAGCTACAAAATATACAACAAAAGAGACTCAAAGGATCTAAGTGATCCGTACATGTACAAAAATGCCTCACCGCGATATACAACTACCTTACCAAACTATGTACAACAACCTACCCCAAGCTACTCGATGTTGATCCCCGGTCCTCGCTCAGGCCTACCGCCGGTGGTATTGTGATCTAAGGAAAACAAAGTAAACGGGGTAAGTCGAAAGACTTAGTAAGTGATGTCGTGATTCATGCATGTGGGAGAGTTATAGAATTATAACAATTGATCCAAAATAACATTTATAACTCCATATATCAAAAATAAAGTCATATACAAGTCATGTAACAAGCCATATATGTATGGGCACGTTGGAAAGCATATAACATGAAATTAGGATACGATATCGATGAAGCTTTACTCGATGCCTTGAATCATATCCATCTCATATCCATTTCGAATATATAGCCGTGTGTCGAAATAAACGATCACACAAAGAAGTCCAAGAATGTACCGGTATCAACATATCATGTAATCCATAAATGGATCGCAAAGGTTCCCTTTGCTAGCAAGGGTTCCAATGCCGTATACCTTGAATCGTGGCAAACGATCAAGGGTCGGTTAGGCTCCACAAAGAAACCATCACCTCGAGTATGCACAAATAAAACCATGGTTTCCATATGATGCATCGATGAACAATATAACCAAATTCATCCAAGGTAAAGTACATGGATGAATTCCATATGCCTAATTATCTCAAAAATCAAAACTTCACCAAATAACAATATCTCATATGTACAAGTTATTGTTTCATATAGCAATAAGCCATCCAAGAACATCAAGAAATTGAACACTAATTTCCAGCAATGACAGGTTAATGTTCCAAGTACATATAACTATGATATGTGCACAATTTCATAAAACTAGTCAATTAAAACTAGTCCAACAATTTCACCATTGGTTTATATGTCAAGGAAGCTCAATTTGTCACAATAGATCCTACTAAATACTCCTAAGACACAACCATAAAGTCCTTATAAAATCAGCCCATACCTATATTACATCTATGGGAAAATTCACAATTATAGCCATAACTTCTACAAAGTACCAAGCTAGAACAATTTATAACAAGTATATAACCACCCCATGAATTAATATTAATTATCCATAAACATGGATGAATCTTAGAAGTTAACAACATCACTTACTAGAGAAAATAATCGGTGCAAATTGAAGAAGAAGACGCAAGGAGCAACTTTGGTCGAAGCCGACACCGTAACCGATTTTTTCTTGATTTCTTAACAATTGTTTTGATGCTTTGAAACCCTCCAAGAAGACCTGAACGTTTTTGCTCTGTTTCTATCTGATTTGGAACTATGTTTGAAGATAATCTTATAGAGGATAAGTGAGTGGAAATGAGAAAGGACCATTTTGACCCTTCTAGATTGCCTAGCCTTTTCAATTCTGTCCAGGGCTCGTTTGTTATATTTTACTGAACCAAAAACACTCAAAACCTCTTCCATTAGCTAGATCATCAAAAATTAGGCAAGTTAGCCTTTTGAATCACCTGATTCCGATGTCGTATGAATTAATTATGATTTTCTGAAGTTAGGGCTTCAAATTCGGTTCACAAAGCCCCGAAAACTTATAGATCAACACTTTGAGTTTAAAAACTCACATGAACATGTAAATGAAGTCATATAACACATAATTATGTCATAAACCAAATAAAATAATATTATCTAGCAATTAATAAATGCAAAGCACGCAATGCCCAATAGAATATATGCACATTCACACACATGCAACATGTCACGAAAACGGGTTATGACAAAACTACTACAAGGAGCTGAGAAGAATTACATAGAGATAGAAAAGTTTGCTTTAGCCTTAGTGGTGGCAGCACGCAAGCTCCGACCATACTTTTTGACCTATAAAATAGTGGTACTCACAAACCAACCACTAAGACAAGTATTGGCGAAGCCAGAAGCCTCTGGCAGATTGATTAAATGGGTGGTCGAATTAGGACAATTCGAAATTGAATATAAACCACGAACCGCGATTAAGGCTCAAGTTCTAGCCGACTTCCTATTAGAAACTCCGACCACAATACAAGAACCAAACGACTTGACCAGCTGTGATAATGATATCTTGATTGTCGAAAATCACACCTGGTTAATGCATGTCGACGGTGCCTCGAGCAAAGAGGGAGGCGGAGCTAGAATCAATTTCACCGGACTATACAAGGAAGATTTGAACTATGCAATCACGTTAGATTTCATGGTAACCAATAACGAGGCAGAATATGAAGCGTTAATTGCAGGGATGGAAATGGCAATTAAAGCTTACATAAAAAGCCTTAAAGTATTAACTGACTCAGAATTGGTACAACGGCAAATAGATGGCTTATACGAAGCAAAATAATTCAACATGATCAAGTACCTCGCCAAGGTAAAAGAGTTAGCAGGAAAATTTGAGAATTTTGAAATACAGAATGTTCCACGTTCAGAAAACAAATGGGCAGATCAACTCTCCAGATTCACGAGATCGAGAGATGGACGAACGGAAAGAGTAATCACTTGGTTCATATCGAATACTCCATCAATCGATATCGACAACACACCTGTTGCTGAAATGATGGAAATTGAAGTAGCAGAAAGGAACTGGATGTTTCCAATGAGGGATTACCTTCTGGAAGGAAACCTGCCACCTAATCAGAATGGAGCTCGAAAAATAAAATATCGAGCACCAAGGTACACGGTTTTGGAGGGAAAGCTTTATAGAAGGTCAGTATCAGGAATCCTACTAAAATGCATTTCAGAACCACAAACCAATGACGTACTTCGAGAAATACATGAAGGGGAAGCAGGAAACCACAGTGGAGCCAGAGCCTTGGCTTTGAAATGTCTCCGAACAGGATACTACTGGCCAAATTTAAATAGGGATGCTATTGAATATGTGCAAAAATGTCATCACTGCCAGATTCATGCTAACATGAGCCATCAACCTGCGGAGATGATGCATGCGATACCAGTGTGCTGGCCCTTTGATCAATGGGGAATAGTAGACATTGTAGGTCCTTTCCCAGTAGCCAGGTCGAAGAAAACCTATGTCCTAGTCGCTGTCAAGTATTTCAGTAAATGGATAAAATGTGTTGCTTTGGCCCGAATAACACATTTTCAAGTAATTAATTTCTTGTGGAAGTTTATTGTATGTCGATTTGGCATCCCACGAGTCCTAATCTCTGACAATGGAACTCAATTCGCGGGAAAACAAGTATTAGAATGGTGCTCTAAGTATGGAATTCAACAAAATTTTACCTCGGTAGGACACCCAAGGGCAAACGGACAAACTGAGGTAGCAAATAGTGAGATAGTGAAATCCTTGGAGAAAAGATTAGGGGCAACCAAGGGGAGATGGTTAGATGAACTCCCTGGGGTGCTATGGGCTAACCGAACGATTGTCAAAACCTCAATCGGCGAGACCCCGTTCAGTTTAGTTTACGGCTCGGAGGCTGTAATTTCGGTCGAAGCATTGGTCCCGACACCAAGGATCGATATGTACGACAGCAAAGAGAATGAAAAGACTAGAAAGGATGACGTCGACCTGACTGAAGCCTTGAGAGAAAAAGCTGCAGTACGTTTGCAAGTAGCTAAATCGAATATGGAAAAAGCCTATAATCAAAAGGTTCGTATACGAACCTTCAAAGAAGGGGACTTAGTACTAAGAAAGGTAGAGGTGTCCAAGCACGTCGGAAAACTGCAACAGAATTGGGATGGGCCTTACATCGTTGTTTGTGTAGGAAAGAAAGGTTCATACAAGATTGCGCACATGGATGGAACACCCCTACCCCAGGACTTGGAATGCAAATAACTTGAGAAGATACTACGGAAGATAACTTCTACGAATTATCCTTCCTATTTTCCTTTATTTATTTTAATTGTCGTTTGTCATGTTTGTTCCAAAAATTTCGTACTGTTGGTTGCAATAAAAGCTTTTGCTTGAAATTCTTTGAGAATATGTTCCAGGGTTATAAAATATTAGCCAAAGCTACGATTTAACAGGTTACAACCAATTGTTGGTAAAAAACCTACTACAAAATTGAGTAAAAATCGATCCGCTCGATAAACACTCATCGATCTCCACAGCAAAGACAAAAAAGGTTAAAGCCAATAATTGGTAAACAACCTACTACATTGAGTAAAATCGTTCTGCTCGATAAACACTCATCGATCTCCACAGCAAAAACGAAAATGGTTAAAGCCAATAATTGGTAAACAACCTACTACATTGAGTAAAATCGATCCGCTCGATAAACACTCACCGATCTCCAAATTTATGAAAAAAAGGTTAAAGCCAATAATTGGTAAACAACCCAAGTAAAAAATCGAGTAAAACCGACCCGCTCAGTATACACTCGTCGATCTCCAAAAACAAAAAGACTTAACAGGTTAAAGCCAATAATTGGTAAACAACCTAAGTCTAAAATTGAGTAAATCGACCCGCTCGATAAACACTCACCGATTTCCAAATTTACAAAAAAAAAAGGTTAAAGCCAATAATTGGTAAACAACCTAGGTGAATAATTAAGTAAAACCGACCCGCTCGGTATACACTCGTCGATCTCCAAAAACAAAAAGACTTAACAGGTTAAAGCCAATAATTGGTAAACAACCTAAGTCTAAAATTGAGTAAAATCGACTCGCTCGATAAACACTCACCGATCTCCAAATTTACGAAAAAAAAAAGGTTAAAGTCAAGAATTGGTAAACAACCTAAGTGAAAAATCGAGTAAAACCGACCGCTCAGTATACACTCATCGATCTCCAAAAGCAAAAGATTTCAAAGGTTAAAATAAATTATTGGTAAAAGACCTAAGTACAAATTAGGGTATAATCGACCTGCTCGATAGATACTCATCGATCTCCAAAAAAGAAGGTTAAAACCATTTGTTGGTAGACAACCAACTTATTAGTTCGAGTAAAATTGACTTAATCGCTAAAACACTCAGTGATCTCCAAAGTTAAGAATTAAAAGGTTACAACCAAAATTTTGGTAAAGAACCTAGGTTTTCGACAGACTGATTGAAGTAAAGATCGGAAATAATATAAGCAAGAATAAACATATGAGACAAAATATAGAGAATATAAAGCTTTTATTCATCTGTGTACATAGAATATCTTTCGATTTACAAATCGTTACAAGTATAAAAATGGAAAATCTTATCCGATAGATCGGAGATTTTCATGACAATGTCCACGGAAACACCAATCTCCTTCCTAGTGCCTCGACGTTCTTCTTCAACCACCTAAGAAGCATGCTGTTCAGGATGGTCGACTTCTTTAGTTCGATTGCCAGACTCTGAAGATCGATTCTCCCTTAGATCGGAACGGCCATTACAAGCCAGATAGCATGTAGCAGTCATTCGACCAAAACGAGCTCCCGCTTGAGAGATTGCAGCAGTTATTCTTTCGAAGCAGGATCTCGTGAGGACCATCGCAAAAGTTAAAATTTACCAGCACACCCCGTTAGTCTATCACTCGGAGGTAACATCCAAGAACAGGGATGCCTGGTAAGTATGAACCCCCCATGAGCAAAAAAAATACCATGGACCCCAACCCCATAAAGACCAAGGCATAGGTCAGATGGGACTCGTCGGTACAAGGTAGGGCATTAATGGGACTTGTCAGTACAAGGCAAGATGGTGATGGAGTAGTCAAAAATGGATACTCATAGTAATAAGATTTTCTAAAGATTATCGGATCACTTGGTAAAGTGAAGCCTGAGGAAACCACATTTTCCATTTTATACGATATAAGTTGAACTGGTGGAATGAATTGTTACCTATTTATTAGGAACTCTGATTTGATCCTACGGTTGGATAACGTTTAAATCAATGGACGAGAACAGGACTAATTGTCTTCCCTATTTAATGTGTGTAAGTAGGACTTCCCGTATTTAATGCGAGTAAGTTGGAACGGCACAAGAATGGTCGATAAAAGCTGCTCGGCGAGAACGAGATGTTGAGATAGAAAACGACTAGCATGTCAGAACCAATGCGCAACAAGGTCAATTTGATGACTAACAGCTTCGTAATTTGAGAACAGTAAATCGACTGACGATCAAGACCGAAAAACAAATACGATAGGGAATGAGTATTTCTACACAAAATGCCAGATATGTTCTTTCATGGAGTTGGCAAAAATAGTTGAACGTTTTGAAGATTAATGAGAACACAATAATATAGAATCCAGCTTTCCTCTTAGAGTACAAGAAATCTGACGGAATAATAAAAGAGACAGTCGTCCTTGCTAGAGCATACAGACTTGTCACTGCCTCACATTCCAAAGAATTGCTTAAGGAGGTCTGAACAGGCTGGATCTACCTAATGGTTCTACATTTTCCAATTCCTCCCATACCAAAGATTTGACATGATGGCATAATGGTTGTTTTATTTGAGGAAAATGAAGCTCACAGTCGGTACCCAGAAACATTGATTCAGAAAATGGCAGACGAGCTATCCTACGAGCATAATTCTGATCAGAATAATGTATGCGAAAGAACTACAAAGAAAAGCTTTATATAGATCTTTGTAAAAGACAAAATAATGTCTGACATCTTCAACTAATCGATTATCGATAAGAACGGCAAACTTACTACCCGGAAATTTTAAAGTTTGGACAGAAAGAAGAACTGTTCAAATTAATTATCTAGGTCGAACTTATAATTAAAAAGTTCTAGCGACCTACATGAACCTGCTGAGTGACAGATATGAACTTTAGTGTACAAATTCTAATATCCACAAAACTCAGTAAAATATTGGATTGGTTCACAAACGGTCGGCAGTGTTGAGACACAATATGATCCATTTGGATAAACAGAATTCAACAGTCGTTAGAGAAGAAATGAAAACAATTGGTCTAAATTAAAAACGATTATATTACGAGACTACATTCAACAATATTACAGGATTACACTTCTTTCATTACATCTATGACAAATGACTAGTGACATCCTGCAACTATGATCGACTAAGTCTTCGAGTTACTACTACGCTTCTTGCGACCAGCACCTTGAAGGCGAAGTATCCTGCTTGATCAGAAAAGGATACTAGTAGTGCACCCTGGACCAAAGGGGCATACATATTCAACAAAGGCTTTTGCAAGGCTAACGGGGGACAATAATAGTAAAAAACACTTCACCTCTGCAGCATACGACAATCGTCGTAATCGAGCGAAATGCTGAAAACAAGAAAGTGTTGGCCCATTTTTGATGAATTGACCAGCTTTCCCTTAAAACTGGTTCAGATACAATGGGTCCCTCAGAGAAGGCTAGTTCTTTTACTTTTCCGATTCCACCCAAACCAAAGAAGAACAGAGATCCTGGACAACCTAAGCACAGTTTCGTTCGGCAAAAAATCTCATACTTGGTTACTCCTACAAAAGGAACGGGTGGAGGTACATATGAAGCCATTATAGAGATGTTACATGGAATATCCATATTTATAAGTACAAAAAACACTACGAAGGGCAGGAGAAACGTCATACAATATAAGTAACGTCTCCAAAACAAAGAAAGACTCATGTCTAGTCGACAACGACATTCTACTTTTCCTCGACCTATAAGGATGGTCGATACAAGGCAAATACTTGAAAATCGCTAAAGAGATCCACGATAAATCCATCAAGATAAGCTTTTACTAAGCTCTATGCATAAATCATTTACTAACAAGCAGCCCAACATTACTATCAGATTATGCCTAATCAATCAGGCAATATAGACTACTTCTCGATGAAGATTGCAAATAACAAAAGTTATATTTATACCAAAATATATATATACAAAAGTATTAAGGAATTACTATTCCTTAAACAAAAAACAAAAATAAAGGAGAAGCAAAGCCAGTGGAAGTTCTAGGGCTGATCAGGACCGGTCGGCCTGCTCGAAGAAGCACCTTTTCGGGGAGTAGGCGTATCCAGAAACGATCTGATCTCCTCTTGACGTTTCTGATAACCTTCATCATAGCCCTCTTCAAAAGCACTCCGACGAGACTCCTCTAAATTGGCATTCATTTGAGCCAGATCATCCCTCTCCTTCTCAAGAGCTAATTTTTTATCGCGTAACTTTTGGAGATCATCATTGAGTAGCTCAATTTGAAGGGCAAGTCCACCAGCCTTTGATTTCTCTGCATCCAGGCAATGCCTTGGGTTCTCTTTGCTGAACCACAAGTTATCACACTGGGCACCCAGTTGCAGAGCATAATACTTACCCTGAGAAGAAAGAAGAAATAAGCCACAAACAACGAAAAACAATACAAAGACAAGATCGAAAAGATAAATACCTGCTCAAATTATTTGAAGAGGGACTGAACAAGACGAAGGGAAGAAGTGCCCTCATGTTTCTTCATCTCGCTGGGCAAAATAGTACTAAAATCCAGATCCCAGGATAGAGGGTCGGGTTCACAAGAGTCGGGCAGAACAGAATCAAGAGGAATCATATCAGAATGAGGAACTTCAGACTCACTTATATCCCTAATCTTCTCCAGGATACAACGATCACCCAACTGACGTGGGGATTCCTTCTTATTAGGACTCACGGAGTTTCTTTCCCTGAGTAGGAGATTACAGTCCTCCGACCAGACCTACGTTCTGCCCAACCTCCGGAAGGACCACCAGCCTCAAAAGATGTAGTCATGGTAGTGGTATCAGAAAGTAAAAAATCCGCGAAACTTTGGGTGACTGACTGAGGATTGGAACTACCCAAAGAAGGACCTATAACCTGGCCACTGCTTACCGGTCCAACATTATCGTTTACTGGACCCTGACTAATGACTGAGTCAGCAGAAGAGTTCAAAAAACTGGAATCATCATGAGCAAAATTGTGAAAATCATGCCCGAGCGAGGGAAGGGATGCCGAAAGAGAAATATCAAAGGATTGCTCCTCATTAGATATATCCCCAAAGGCAATCCGACCTGGAGAAGGTCGTCGATGAACTTCTTAAGATGAAAGGGATTTTGTTGAGAAAGGTTTGAGCGAGCATTAGCATCACTCGTATTTGTAGAAACTTGTGCCCTCGAGCTAGTGCATGTTCGAGGATGAGAAGGATCTATAGAAGGCCCTTCAGTGTAGGACCTTTTGGACCTAGTATCTCTAGGATGATCGCGCGAAGAGCGCTTGGACGTATTGCCCAATAGACCACTCATTCTCAGGAAATTGAGAAAATAATTGGGATATCGAGTGGAGTTATCGACCTGCTGGGGAGAATATTTTATCTAAGTGGGGACGCGCAGTAAAATAGCGAATAACTTTTTACCTCAAGTATTTATACTAAGGGAAAAGATGCATTGGGCCTTGTGAACAGGCGCGAAACAGATTACTTAGCTAATAAACAGTCGCACGGAATTCAAAAAATGTGTTCGTAATAAATATACTGAAAATAAAGACTTATGCCTGAACATGCGAGATTAACGAGACAGTTAAATCATAATGATGGGATGTGAATCGTCTCAGAATAAAAGGTTAATGCAGTAAAATTACAAGTCACAGTGTGACGAAACTATTCCTAAAACTACTGCTCGCCTTCGCCTTGATTTTGATGATCACCCTCGTCAGTGTTCCGCTCCTCGGCTTTACCCCCAGCTCGCTCGTCACCCTCAACCTGATCCTCCTCGTTAGCATTATTTGTAGGGTCAATGTTCTCCTCTTCCTCTTCCTGGTCGCCTAAATCATTATCCTACTCGGGATCAACATCAGGAGGAGGTGTTGGCAAAGGTACTCCAAATTCCTTTACCAAGTGCGCCAAAGGAAGATGCTCAAAATCCACAGTGTGAACATCAGAGGAGCTATACTTCTGACCATGACGATCGAGGCTAACATGAATGGCCTTGAAATATTCCCTTCGACGATCTTCGATCAAACCCATGGCGACCATCTGATGAATGGTTTTCTTGAAAGTGCTTTCCAAAAGAGGACCCACTTTTTCATAGACTAAGGCAGTATGAACAGGAGAATTGAGAAAATCACGAATCACTTTCTCATTAGGATTCCTACCGTATCGATCAGTAAGTGCACCAAGAGGGAGGTTTTCTTCATACTCTTTAATGAAGCCTGAAGACTAGCAACTTGGGATTCCAGTTCGCTGATACGGGTAGTGTACTGAACCGGATGATCATCCAACTCTTTGGACAACTTGTTGACTCGCTCTTGAGCACGAGATGTTTCCAAAATACTGTTTAAAGTATGGGGATTATCGGTCCCCGTAGCCTGGAATGGACGGATAGAAGACGTGGAAGGATCAGCTCCTGTCGCACCATGTTCCAATCCTGTCTCTTTCTGAAGCATTGCTTTGTTCCTCTCCTCCAAGTATTCACACTGTTGCCTCAGAAGAGTTGCTTCATAAGCGAAGGATAGCAAACAAGTACTAGTCTGAGAAGTCAAAGGAGTAAACTGTTTAAATAAAACCCCTTGAGAAAAGTTAACACAAACAGAAAGATAGATAAACTATTCACCTTTTCAGCATAAAGAGAAGCAATCTGCAACTTCTCCAGGGGATCTTTATGAAGTAATTTCTGAACGTCGCGTGTTAAAAGGGTAGAAAGAAGAATTCGAGTAGCCTTATCGGCTGCGTTTTCCTTGTCATCATGGATCAAAGAATTGTGATCGGAGTAACCAGCCGCTCTCTTCCCCACAAGGTGATCCTTATCATTTCGACAAGGGTAGGTCTGGGATGCAGCTCGCCAAGTAAAGTAAGGTCTTCACCAGAACGATCATAGACATGCTTCCTTCTTTTAGCCACAGAACCAGATGAATTGGGTAGCGACCAATTACGGCAGCCCCGAATACCTAGGGAAGTCCTTAGTTGCAAGTGAGGATAACCTTGTCTAGTCCTTGTGGAACCTGGATCTTGGGAAGAAGAACGTTTATCGTGAGTCTCCTGGGAAGGATCTGGGGACTCTACTTTATTATCATCAGAATCTTGGCCTAATTCCAATTTTCTTTTCCTTGACACCCTTTGCTCAATGGAATGATTCTCCACCATCTTAGTAGACTTTGAAAGAACCATCTTTCCTTTCTTAGAGTGCCTGGAGTTCTCGACCATGGAGGCTGAAGAGTACGAAAAATACAGTTATAAACATTATTGGGAATAATGATAAAGGGGATATGGTGGTTAAACATAATACTTACCGAGTGACTGAGAGGAGGAGGATATAGGATAAGTGTGAGAACTTAGGCCAGCCTTACGAAGAAAAGCTTCGCCAATAAGAACAGCGCATTGATATTTATCCGCACGCATTTCCTCTATCTCTTCTAACAACTTCGGGTCATCGGGGATAAACTGACCCATAACAGAGCGACACCAAAAGTCCACTCGGAATCATGGTCCCAGGAGAATGGTTCGCTGGAGCCATCTGCTAAAGTCAGATGAGTGGGAGGGTGAACAAAGAAAAAGCGAAACTTCCAGTCGGAATTACTGGAAACTGGAGAATCAAAGATAGATTGACCAGATTTTTGGCTTGCGAAAAAGTAACCATGATTGGAGAAACTGGAAATGTTGAAACAAAATAACTGACCAAAATTACGAAAGGAAGGCTGGAACCCTTTGGCAATCATCACTACAGAAAAAGAAACGACGAACGCCACAAAATTGGTAACCAACTGAGTCAAAGAGATACTAAATATTGATAGGATAGTGCGCTGCAAGCCAATGAAATAGCTTGTAACAGAACATTATTTTATCTTGAAAGAATCTTTGATTTATCAATTAATACGAATTGTTTATTTTATCGAGAATTCATAATATAAACAAATGGACATCTTCATCTTTCGCGAACACATTTAAGCGATTGGTTGAAACCCTGAGATCACTCATGACTACGGGACTATACACTTAAGGACTGAGTGCGATCTATCATGAAACAGTCTCAAAGGTCGTGATCTCGAAAATGTTCCAAGTTATAGATTCATGTCGAGATGGGGTATCGAATGAATCGTCAAGACTTGTACGATTATGCATGATTCACATGAAGTGAATTTGTTGTAGTTTCATGAACAAGACATTTTGATGTCAGTGCATATGACTAGGTGGTTCGATAGGGGATTGAACACACCAAACGACCCGAACAGAGAGACCCATTGTGGAAGTACGTAAAAGCATATCGATGGTGGGATGTCTCTCAAAACTTATAACAGTGTACGATTTAGTCCTTAGACTTGAGGTGCTAGGGCGAATTCGGTATACGGGTGTGCGTACTTTGATTTAGGAGCCGGTCACATAGCTTGACCATTGTGCGCCTACGTTGGGTAAGTATAGTCATATGCACGGATGGTTAGCATCAATATAGGATCTACCGACTCATTGTAATGGATGAGGGAATTTCCTGTACATTCTTAGATGATACATTCCGAGAAATCCATGGCCATGGTCAGTGACGGATTTGGAAAGGGGTTTCCAGATTTATCAGTCACACTGGAAATATTATCCAGAATAAGAAAGTACAGTATCGAGATAATTAGAGGTGCCGACCAATTCACACACCCTAGGTCTTGATCGGGAAATTAGTCATTAGAGGGACCGTATGTACATGGTACTTATAAGAGGTTTTAGGTTCACTAAAGTCAATTCACCTGAAGTTGGGCCTCATGGGCTTGTGGCTAGACATCGACCATGAGGTGTGGGTACTCCTGAATTAATGGGAGATTAATTCTGGAGTGGCCAATTAAAAGTAGTTTAATTGATCGGAGCAATTAATTAAATATTGCTCATTAATTAAATCACAGAAATGTGAGTCTGCGGTCAATTGATGGTGAACCTAGAGGGACCACACACAAAAGCTAGAATTGTGATAGTCAGTTGTAGAACGAATTGATTTAAAGGAGTTAAATCAAAGTAAAGAATTAAAGGGTTAATTCTTGGAGAGAGAAAATTAATTAGATTTATCTAATTAATTAAATTAAATTAATCTTTAATTAGATTTATTGGTTTATTTAATTAAAGTGTTAATTAAATAAATGGGTCATTTAATTAAAGTGGTTAATTAAATGACTTGGGCTATTTAATTAAAGTGGTTAATTAAATGACTTGTGATATTTAATTAAAAGGACTAATTAAATAGAGGGATGGGCAAATTTATCTGGTGGCCCATTAGCTGTGAAAAGATAGGATTAGGAATATGGTTTGAACTCTACTATAAAAAGGAGTCTTGGAGAGTTAAAACCCTAAGCAAGCAAGAGAAAGCAAAAACTAAAACCCTAAACCTTTCTACTAGCCGCCGCACCTCTCCCTCACTAGCCCTAGCCGCCGTGGTTGTGGAGAAGGGACGAGCACCTTTCTCCTTCTTCCGATCTACATTTAGAGTTGGATCTAAATCCAACTCTCGAATCAGAGATTAGTTGTGTGTGCGATTCCACCAACAAGTGCGTGCGATTCAAAACTTCCACCGCCGCCATGAAGATCTCTTCTGATAATGGATGAATTGTTTGCTTCCCGTTCGTCCTTTTTCAATTGATTGCATTATTATATTGTTAGATTTAATTTCACATCCTTGCTTATCAATCTATGCAATTATATTGTTAGATTTAATTTCACATCCTTGCTTATCAATCTCAGATTCAAATTCACTTTCTTGACGTGACTAGTTCACCTTTGTGCTTGCATTCATCGTTCATCTATTTTTCATTTGTTTATTGGTTGAATTAGTTACACCTACTTGATTACATAACTCCAATTCATATTCAATCAATTGATTTCATTAGTTTATTGGTGAAATTATCTACACCTGCTTGATTACTTTTTCCGATTCGAATAAAATCATATTGACGTACCTGGTTGCTTGTCTTCATCGTTCATCAATTGATTTCATTAGTTTATTGGTTGAATTGTTGCTTGCCTTCATTGTTCATCAATTGATTTCATTAGTTTATTGGTTGAATACTTGCTTGCTTACACATATCCGATTCAATATCAATTCATTGACGTGCCTGGTTCACCTTCATGCTTGTGCTCTTCGTTCAACAATTGACTTCATTAGTTTATTGTTCGTATTAGTTTCACATTCCTGTTTACATATCTCCGTAAATTTATTGATTCACCAGCGTGCTTGGTTCCAATTGATCTCATTATTTTATTGTTTGAATTATTTGCACTAGCTTGCTTTCAATTCATACAATTTAATTTCCCTTGATTCACTTGCGCATTTGTATTCATCCGTAGCTATTGATCAGATTATTTTATTGTTAGATTTATTTGCACCAGCCTGCTTCACTCACGGTTCAATTGCAAATACTCATCATTGGATTTACTTGCCATTGAATCTGTGCTTGGTGTCTTTCGCATCAATTTCGATATTTCAGCGTTAACGGGCTGCGTGTTTGTGTTTTCAGCGATAACTGGCTGATTTTTTGTGAGTTTTTTTGTATACTCTTTGTTGTTGTAAGGTATGGCTGCTCCTACCTTATCTCCATTGAAGAAGCCGATCCGTTTTTCGGACATGCTGAAGGGCAATTCATCATCTTCAAATCCTACGCGGAAAACTACTGGCCCATTTTGTTCACCTTTTGCTATGGACACTGATCCAAGAAGTAGGAACAAATCACTGATTGACATAGCAAAGAAGCCTCTAAGTGAGAGACGGATTGCACCTAAACCTCACTTGCTTCTTAAGGGAAAACCATTTATTCAGTTCTCAAAGGCTGAAATTGACCTGCTTTCTAAACCTTATGAGTTTCTGTTGGTGGGGAGATTCAATTATGGAGTTCCTGGATTTATGGCTCTGAAGAAGGCTTTTTCCAGCATAGGGTTGAAAGGGGAATGGAAAATTGACATGATGGATAGAAGGAATTCGTCAATCTTGTGCTCACTTGAGGAGGACTACACTAGGCTATGGATTAAAGGAAATTGGGAATTCTATGGATGCCCAGTGAAGATTTCGAAGTTGTCCTTAAACTATAAGCCAACCGAGGAATCATCTATAGTTCCTTGTTGGGTCTTTCTAAAGGGAGTAGCTCCTGTTTTCTATGAGCCGGAGACCTTGTACGAGATCTGTTTGAGAGTTGGAAAACCTTTAAGGACTGATGAAGCAACAACAAATAAGACCAACATGTTGGGGGCTCGAGTTTGTGTTGAGATTGATTTGTTGAAAGAACCAGTTTATAATATTACTCTTGGGCTTGATGAGGAAGGAAATGTGATTCATCAAGAGGTGGTTTATGAGAAGAGACCTCAATTTTGCTAGACTTGCAAGATTACTGGTCATGCATCTAACACTTGTCCACAAGCAAAGGGTAAGGGAATTGCTATGGGTCCTCAAGATAAGGTGCAGCAAGACGCTACCAAGGACTTCACTCTGAGTTATGTGCCAGAGTTTCAAAAGAGAAAATCTGATCTTGGGAATAATTCAAAGAATCAGAAATTTGCTAGTAACAAAGCTCAAACAGACACTGAGGGGGAGGAAAAGTGGCAGCATGTTACAAGAAAAAACAAACAGAAGAGAAACGTGCAATATGCAACTGATATTGAAACTAGCAAGAAGGTGCTAGGTAAATTGCAACAAAGGTATGTCCCAAAACATAAATCTGGTTTACAGGGGAGTGCCACCCCTGGAAATGTTTTGTCTGATGGAAAGGGGAGTGCCACCCCACTTATTGCGCATGATGGTTTACAGGGGGTGCCACCCCTGGAATTGTTAGTAGTAAATATGTTGTTGCTGTTGATGATAATGTGAATTCTGTGATGCCTGTCAATTTGAACTCTGTGAAGTTGACTGACACTGTAAAATCAATTGATGCTTTGCCTGTTTTGAATGAGCCTAAAGAGAATGAGTTAGTCAAAGTTAGGGGCAAAGAAACTGAGGGGGGTAAGTCTGGATCGGCTGGTGAGAGTAAGTTAAAGAAAAAAAATGATAAGTCTGATTCTGGTAGGGGGTCTAAGGAAAATGTTAATTTGAAAACTTTGAGTAAAACGCTTTGACTGAACAATCTGTGAATGAGAAGGTTTTAAATGAAAACGAACTTGTTGAAACTGTGTGCAGTCTTAAGGAAGTGTCTAAGGACAATGTCTGTCTTCATGGTTATGTTAAGGAGGGTAGTAAATCTCTTACAGTTACTCACTCTGAAATTAATTTGGGAGATATACCTGTGGGAACTCTTTTTGAATGCAAGGATTGTGGCTTGGAATTTTATCACAACTTGGTCCAAATCCAAACACTTTCCAACTCTGAAGTTAACTCTGAATATGAGGTGGGTGAAAATGAACTTGGAGAGGAACGTGTCAGAAAAATAAAAAGAGAGAAAGTTGAGGCATTTAATAAGGAGGAAAATGAATTAACGTCTGAATATGCCAATACTGATTTTACTAATACTGACATAGAATTGGATAACATTCATGCTGATCTTAAGGAGAAAATGTTAAAAAGAAAAGAAAAAAAGAAATTGAAAAAACTGAAAAGGCAAACACCTAATATCAAATCACTAAAGAAGCCCCTAGTTCAGGTAAATCTAAGAGTAGGAAAAACAAGAACATTGTTAGTACGGTTAAAGTGGTTATTCAGGAGGGAGTCAGCATCTCCCCCATCAATCCTTACCCCAATGATCTTACACATCCTATCTTAGATGGTCCTGTTAGGGATTCTGATGGTGAACAAATGGAACAAGATTGTCCATCTGCCTCAAGCTAAGCTCTAATCCTGGAAAACAACCCAGATCTAAGCCTCGTATTGTTCTTACCAATCAGAGGAAGGTCAAGTTTGCTAATAAGTTTGAATGCTTAGGGACCCAATTTGACTCTGATCATACTGATAACCCTATCCCCTCTACCACTGTTTTAAAGAATGTTTCCCCGCCAATGGATGATGATCCGACACTTGGTGATTCCTCTATGCATGTTGATGAGAATCTCTTGGAAACAAGACCCTCAGTTTCTGTTTCTCTTAAAGCCAAAATTATGAAGGAACTCGATATTTCAGTTCTTGAAGCTGTTTTGGCCCAATCCAGTGTTTCTGATGGGGAGGTTAATGGGCATAGGAGGTCTTCTAGACTTAATACGAAAAGAGGGGTAACTAGGGATTCAGGAGATGTGTCTCAATGATTTTAACTTGGAACGTGAGGGGTCTTGGGAACCTCAAATCCCAATTGAATGTGAAAAAACTGAAAAAAGCGAACAAAATTAAAATCTTGATTATTCTTGAACCTATGGTTTCCCTGGATAACATGAATTTTAAGAAGATTTTTAATTTTGATCATGTGGTTAGTAATTATAGAGAATATTCCTCACCAAATGCAAGGTGGTGGTTTCTCCGGTCTTCTTTTCGGATCACTAGAGCACCCCAAGTGTTGTACTTCTAGAGAATAGTCCACACCAGCTGGATCTGTAATTACTTCAATCCTCAGGCTAAGAACTAGGAGAAAAGCAGTTCAGGTTTGAGAGTTGGATTTAGATGTAATAGGGTGAGGGGGAACTCACAATTTATATAACCCCAGAAATGTGAACGGGACAAAGGGACCAACCCCTAAAACAAAAGAACCAAAAGGCAACAAAGCGAGAAATCAAAGTGAACCGCCAACATCCTAGCAAACTACCCACACAGGGGCACAAGTAAGAAAAAGCCCACAAACCGGGAGAAACCCATGCAAGGGTACGAAATAAAAATCTCTAGAATTACTAACCACATGATCAAAATTAAAAATCTTCTTAAAATTCATGTTATCCAGGGACACCATAGGTTCAAGAATAATCAAGATTTTAATTTTGTTCGCTTTTTTCAGTTTTTTCACATTCAATTGGGATTTGAGGTTCCCAAGACCCCTCACGTTCCAAGTTAGAATCATTGAGACACATCTCCTGAATCCCTAGTTACCCCTCTTTTCGTATTAAGTCTAGAAGACCTCCTATGCCCATTAACCTCCCCATCAGAAACACTGGATTGGGCCAAAACAGCTTCAGGAACTGAAATATCGAGTTCCTTCATAATTTTGGCTTTAAGAGAAACAGAAACTAAGGGTCTTGTTTCCAAGAGCTTCTCATCAACATGCATAGAGGAATCACCAAGTGTCGGATCATCATCCATTGGAGGGGAAACATTCTTTAAAACAGTGGTAGAGGGGGGGTTATCGGTATGATTAGAGTCAAATTGGGTCCCTAAGCATTCAAACTTATTAGCAAACTTGACCTTCCTTTGATTGGTAAGAACATTACGAGGCTATGATTTGGGTTGTTTGCCAGGATTAGAGCTTAGCTTGAGGCAGATGGACAATCTTGTTCCATTTGTTCACCATCAGAATCCCTAACAGGACCATCTAAGATAGGATGTGTAAGATCAGTGGGGTCGGGATTGATGGGGGAGATGCTGACTCCCTCCTGAATAACCACTTTAACCGTACTAACAATGTTCTTGTTTTTCCTACTCTTAGATTTACCTGAACTAGGGGCTTCTTTAGTGATTTGATCTTTAGGTGTTTGCCTTTTCAGTTATTTAAATTTCTTTTTTCCTTTCTTTTTAACATTTTCTCCTTAAGATCAGCACGAATGTTATCCAATTCTATGTCAGTATTAGTAAAATCAGTATTGGCATATTCAGACGTTAATTCATTTTCCTCCTTATTAAATGCCTCAACTTTCTCTCTTTTTATTTTTCTGACACGTTCCTCTCCAAGTTCATTTTCACACACCTCATATTCAGAGTTAACTTCAGAGTTGGAAAGTGTTTGGATTTAGACCAAGTTGTGATAAAATTCCAAGCCACAATCCTTGCATTCAAAAAGAGTTCCCACAGGTATATCTCCCAAATTAATTTCAGAGTGAGTAACTGTAAGAGATTTACTACCCTCCTTAACATAACCATGAAGACAGACATTGTCCTTAGACACTTCCTTAAGACTACACAGAGTTTCAACAGCAAGTTCGTTTTCATTTAAATCTTTCTCATTCACAGATTGTTCAGTCAAAGCGTTTTTACTCAAAGTGTTCAAATTAACATTTTCCTTAGACCCCCCACCAGAATCAGACTTATCATTATTTTTCTTTAACTTACTCCCACAAGCCGATCCAGACTTACCCCCGTCAGTTTCTTTGCCCTTAACTTTGACTAACTCATTCTCCTTAGGCTCATTCAAAACAGGCAAAGCATCAATTGATTTTACAGTGTCAGTCAACTTCACAGAGTTCAAATTGACCGGCATCACAGAATTCATATTATCATCAACAGCAACAGCAGATTTACTACTAGCAATTCCAGGGGTGGCACCCCCCCCCCCCTTGTAAACCATCATACGCAATAAGTGGGGTGGCACTCCCCTTTCCATAAGACAAAACATTTCCAGGGGTCGCACTCCCCTGTAAACCAGATTTATGTTTTGGGACATACCTTTGTTGCAATTTACCTGGCACCTTCTTGCTAGTTTCAGTATCAGTTGCATATTGCACTTTTCTCCTCTGTTTGTTTTTTCTTGTAACATGCTGCCACTTTTCCTCCCCCTCAGTGTCTGTTTGAGCTTTGTTACTAGCAAATTTCTGATTCTTTGAATTATTCCCAAGATCAGATTTTCTCTTTTGAAACTCTGGCACATAACTCAGAGTGAAGTCCTTGGTAGCGTCTTGCTGCACCTTATCTTGAGGACCCATAGCAATTCCCTTACCCTTTGCTTGTGAACAAGTGTTAGATGCATGACCAGTAATCTTGAAAGTCGAGCAAAATTGAGGTCTCTTCTCATAAACCACCTCTTGATGAATCACATTTCCTTCCTCGTCAAGCCCAAGAGTAATATCATAAACTGGTTCTTTCAACAAATCAATCTCAACACAAACTCGAGCCCCCAACATGTTGGTCTTATTTGTTGTTGCTAAATCATTCCTTAAAGGTTTTCCAACTCTCAAACAGATCTCGTACAAGGTCTCCGGCTCATAGAAAACAGGAGCTAGTCCCTTTAGAAAGACCCAGCAAGGAACTATAGATGATTCCTCGGTTGGCTTATAGTTTAATGACCACTTCGAAATCTTCATTGGGCATCCATAGAATTCCTAGTTTCCTTTAATCCATAGCCTAGTGTAGTCCTCCTCAAGTGAGCACAAGATTGACAAATTCCTTCTATCCATCATGTCAATTTTCCATTCCCCTCTCAACCTATGCTGGCAAAAGCCTTCTTCAGAGCCAAAAATCCAGGAACTCCATAATTGAATCTCCCACCAACAGAATCTTAAGGTTTAGAAAGCAGGTCAATTTCAGCCTTTGAGAACTGAATAAATGGTTTTCCCTTAAGAAGCAAGTGAGGTTTAGGTGCAATCCGTCTCTCACTTAGAGGCTTCTTTGCTATGTCAATCAGTGATTTGTTCCTACTTCTTGGATCAGTGTCCATAGCAAAAGGTGAACAAAATGGGCCAGTAGTTTTCCCCGTAGGATTTGAAGATGATGAATTGCCCTTCAGCATGTCCGAAAAACTGATCGGCTTCTTCAACGGAGATAAGGTAGGAGCAGCCATACCTTACAACAACAAAGAGTATACAAAAAAACTCACAAAAAATCAGCCAGTTATCGCTGAAAACACAAACACGCAGCCCGTTAACGCTGAAATATCGAAATTGATGCGAAAGACACCAAGTACAGATTCAATGGCAAGTAAATCCAATGATGAGTATTTGCAATTGAAACGTGAGTGAAGCGGGCTGGTGCAAATAAATCTAACAATAAAATAATCTGATCAATAGCTACGGATGAATACAAGCGCGCAAGTGAATCAATGGAAATTAAATTGTATGAATTGAAAGCAAGCTAGTGCAAATAATTCAAACAATAAAATAATGAGATCAATTGGAACCAAGCACGATGGTGAATAATAACTTTACGAGATATGTAAGTAGGCAGGTGAAACTAATTCAAATAATAAACTAATGAAGTCAATTGTTGAACGAAGAGCACAAGCACAGAGGTGAACCATGCACGTCAATGAATTTATATTGAATCGGATATGTGTAAGCAAGCAAGTGTAACTAATTCAACCAATAAACTAATGAAATCAATTGATGAACGATGAAGGCAAGCAACCAGGTACGTCAATATGATTTTATTTGAATCGGAAAAAGTAATCAAGCAGGTATAGATAATTCCACCAATAAACTAATGAAATCAATTGATTGAATATGAATCGAGTTATGTAATCAAGCAGGTGTAACTAATTCAACCAATAAACAAATGAAAAATAGATAAACGATGAACGCAAGCACAAACAAATGAAAAATAGATAAACGATGAACGCAAGCACAAAGGTGAACTAGGCACGTCAAGAAAGTGAATTTGAATATGAGATTGATAAGCAAGGATGTGAAATTAAATCTAACAATATAATAATGCAATCAATTGAAAAAGGATGAACGGGAAGCAAACTAATTCATCCATTATCAGAAGAGATCTTCATGGCGACGGTGGAAGTTTTGAATCGCACGCACTTGTTGGTTGAATCGCACACACAACTTATCTCAGATTAATCATCCTAGGGCTAAAAGTGGTAATATGATTATCAAAATTGATATGGTTAAAGCTTATGATAGAGTCCATTGACCTTTTTTGTTTGCTATGCTTAGGAAGTTTGGTTTTTCTGATCAATTTATTTCCCTTCTTCGATGCACTGTTGAACATACTTACTCCTCTGTGATTGTCAATGGTCAGCCTTCTGGCTTCTTTAAATCTAGGAGAGGGGTTAGGCAGGGAGATCCCATTTCTCCCACTTTGTTTATTTTGGCTTCTGAGTTTTTGAGTAGAGGTCTTAATAAGTTGTTTCTTGATCGTCCAGATATTCAGTATTTCACTAATGGGGCTTTTTGTGTGTCTCACTTGGCTTATGCGGATGATTGCATAATTTTTGCAAAGTCCACATATAAGTCAATTACTAAGATCATGAACTTTCTTGATTACTACTCTAAGGTGTCTGGTCAAGCTGTCAATCCGCAGAAGAGTAAGATTATTGTTGGGAAGGGTTGTCATAGGAGAGCTAGGGCCCATATTAAAACCATTTCTGGTTTTCTTATGGATAGTCTTCCTTTAGAGTACCTCGGTGCCCCTTTGTTTAAAGGGAAGAAAAACATGGCTTTTTTTGACCCCTTATTGGCTAAGATTAGATCTCGCCTGACTGGTTGGGAGACCAAGTCCCTCTCCCCTGGTGGTAAACTTGTGCTTTTGAAAAGTGTGCTCACTTATATTCCCACTTATACTTTACAGGTCATCTTTCTCTCCACTAGGCTGTTAGTTGAGCTTGAGAGACTCTTTGCTAGATTCTTCTGGAGTAAGACCAGTGATCAGAAGATCCACTGGTCTTCCTGGAAGAATATTTGTTTTCCCTCTTTAGAAGGTGGTCTAGGGATTAGGCGTTTGTCTGATGTTGCTACTGCCTTTTCCTACAAGCTTTGGTGGAGGGTTAGGGAGAATGATGGGATTTGGTCTAAATTGATGGTAGAAAAGTATACAAAGTCCCATCATTTCTATCCTGCTATAAATGCCAGATATAAATCTCAAGTTTGGAAGCGTATGTGTAAGGTTAGACACTTGTTTTCTGAGAAGGTCTTCTGGGGGTTACGAAATGGGCATATATCCTTTTGGCATGATCATTGGATCAGTGACAGGCCTTTAAAATATCTGCCTATTCCTAATCTTCCAATTGATAATCTTAGAGTGTGTGATTTCTTTGTGCATGATGAGTGGAATGTGGAGCTTCTCCGTTCCTGCCTGCCTGCTAATGTTGTGAGTGATATTGTCTTGCTGCATATTGACTTGAATGAACATGATGTTATTACTTGGAAGCACACTTCTGATGGTTTGTTCAATATTAAAAGTTCTTGGAATTTCACTAGACTTAGGAAGCCACTAGATTTGTTAATGAAATATGTGTGGAACTCTCTTGTCATGCCGTCTGTTTCTATTTTCATTTGGAGGCTTTTGAACAATTGGATCCCTGTGGACAGTGTTATGCAATCCAAAGGGATTCAGTTAGCATCAAATGCCAATGTTGTTTTGGGATTGAGAGTATCCAACATGTTTTTATTAATGGGTCTGTGGCCTCCCAAGTTTGGGAATATTTTGCTAATTTGTTTGGTGTAAAGAAGGTTTTGACTGACAATCCCAGGTTTCTTTTGTCTGTTTGGATTAATTCCTCTACTTTCTGTGGTCCAGGGCATTTAAGGTCTGTTGTGGCCATCTATGTCCTCTGGAACCTATGGAAGTGCAGAAACAATTCCAAACATCACAACAAGAAACACCCTGCTTTGAATATTATCAATAGGACAATTTCTGAGGTTAAGTCTTTGTACTCAACTTCAAAAATTAGACCTTGTAATTGGAAGGGAGATTTAAGTATTCTTAGATCTTGGGGTATCAATGTCAAACCTCCTTTAGACCCAAAATGTTTTATGGTTAACTGGTCTCTTCCTCCTTCTGGTTTTGTTAAGCTTAATACAGATGGTTGTTCAAGGGGAAATCCAGGGGCTGGAAGCTTAGGTAGGATTGTGAGGGATGCTGATGGGAAGATGGTGTTTAGCTTTTGTGATTTTATTGGGCAGTGTACAAACACTGAGTCCGAGATGAAGGCTTTAATCAGGGGATTGGAACTTTGTGACTCTTTTGGGCTTTCAAATGTGCTGGTTGAGGTGGACTCTCAGGTTCTGTGTTCAGTCTTGAAAGGTAAAAAGCAGGTACACTGGAAACTTGTGAATCATTTATATAAGGCTCAAAAACTTTTACAAAAACTTGGCTCTTCAGTGAATCACATCTACAGGGAAGCTAATCAGGTTGTTGATTACCTAGCCAACTTGGGATGTGATTCACAAGAATCATACATTATCCATCCTGGTGAGGGGGATAGGAAATTACAGGGTCTTATTTGGTGTGACAGATTTCAAATGCCTTCTTTTAGACACACCAAATAAACCCTATCTACCTCTATATGATATTGATATCCAGGGTAGTTTATCAGACTGTTCTGATACACTATCAGGGGGGAGTTCTTTAGCTGCATTTCATATAAAGTAGTTCTACTATCTGTGCATATAGTATTTCTCTTTTTTCTCTGGCCCGCACCCCTGGCCTTTCATTTACTATCGCTTGATTTTCACTTGCATTTTCTGAGGTTAGCTATCTTTGTTTTTGCATGATTCAGCCATCTCTCATGGCTTTATCAATATTAGCTAACTTACAGGTCCCACTTCACTCACCACTTCTAAATTTTGCCTCCTATGCACTGCACACACTTGTTATGTCTGGGTCACAGTGTGTAAGTTGGTCTGCACCGACTTATTCACTCAGGACAACCTTTATTTGCATCTCATTGCACTTTACACCTTATATTTCCTTTGCATGATAGGAAGCCCTTTGTTTTTATTTGCTGGATGAGTTCCCTGGTCCATTGGCAATTCTACCATTTGGTTATCCTTGCTTCCAATGCCTGGCAGTCAATTTTTGCATGTAGGTCTGGTCATCTTATATGACTGGACAAGTTCATTCATCTCACATGTGTGGACTTCACTCATTTATTTTGTCAGGTAATTGATACCAGTAAATCACCACTTCTATACTAGACCATGCCTTTGCACATTTCACACACTATATTTGATGGTTGTTGTTGGTTGAGGTGTTGGTGTTGTTGGTTGTTAGAGATTTTCTGGTACATGGAGATCCTTTTGGTTGAGGTTGCCTTCATGGAGTCCATTTCAGGAGCTGGTTCTATGGTAGTGTCATTTACACTTTGGACGCCATTTTGTTGCTTTGTGTACTCCGTGGTTGTATGGTGATGGATGTTGGGTTATTTTCTAGTAGTTCATCTCTTCTCTCAGGGCTTATAGATGGATATATGTTGAAGGTTGTTTGAGGAGTTGATACTTATCTTTGACTTTCCGGTGCTAGTGGCTCTTTTTCATCAGGGCTCAACGGTGACTATATGGTGGAGACTGATGGAAGAATTGCTATTTCTGCTTTGGTTTCTCTTGCGTTGGTTCCGCCCCTGTGTGGGTATTTTGACCTTTTTGTTGGTTTATTTATTTCGTACCCTTGCATGGGTTTCTCCCGATTTGTGGGCTTTTTCTTACTTGTGCCCCTGTGTGGGTAGTTTGCCAGCATGTTGGCGGTTCACTTTGATTTCTCGCTTTGTTGTCTTTTGGTTTTTTTGTTTTAGGGGTTGTCCCTTTGTCCCGTTCACATTTCTGGGGTTATATAAATTGTGAGTTCCCCCTCACACTATTACATCTAAATCCAACTCTCGAATCTGAACTGCTTTTCTCCTAGTTCTTAGCCTGAGGATTGAAGTAATTGCAGATCCAGCTGATGTGGACTATTCTCTAGAGGCACAACACTTGGTGTGCTCTAGTGATCCGAAAAGAAGACCGGAGAAACCACCACCTTGTCTGTGGTGAGGTAAAATTGCAATTTTACCACTTAATTTATTTTAGTATTTGTGTGCTAAAATAAATTCAACCTTATTCATATGTGCTAATAAGATCCCTGGGATGTGGAGTATAAAATTTCTAAATTCCGCACCGTTGTAGTTGACAATTATACCCACCAAATCCCAACAGTGGTATCAGAGCATAACTTATTATGCACGTACGAAAAAGGCCTGAACGCATCAAATTATGTGATCATATGTGATTCTTGTGTTCTGATATTTTATTCTTGCTTGTTATGATAAATTGAATGTTCGGATTTATGCACGTTTCGGTTTTTGGGTATAAAATGTAATTTCCGAAAATTGGAGGGCTAATTTGCAAATTTCAATTTTTCAAAAATCTGGACAGAAAATAAAATTTTATTTTTCTGCAATTCTGGACCAAATTGTAAATTCTGGAAAATTTTCAAAATCTGGACCATTTTGCAATTTACGAAAGGTTAGGGGTGTTTTTGCCATTTTCGTAAATTTGGGGTCTGTTTTGCAATAAACAAAAGTTTCTGGAAATTTTGTTAATTTTCTGCTTTCTGGTCCAATTGGCATATTCTGGAAATTTTGGGGCTGATTTGTAATTTCCAAAAGTTGAGGGGTCAAAGTGTAATTTTCAAAATTCAGGGGCCGAATTGAATTTTTCAAAGTTGAAAAACAGAAACTGTTTTGTGCACTAAAAGGGTTTAGTAAATCCGGAAGGTCGATTTTATCATAATTAGTAGGGACTTAAAGTGAGAATCAAAGGATCATTTTAAAGGGGTTTAAAGTGATGGTTAGAGATTGTTTTAGAAAGGGGTTTTAAAACTAGAATCTTAAGTATTTTTAAAAGGATGTTTTAAAATAGGATAAGAAATAAGAAAATGGGGTTTGCTTGTTTCTTGCTCTACGTGAAATTGTTTACATGGTTTTCGATCGCGCCGAGCCTTGACCATTAGGTTAGATGTGATTGGTTAATTTTAATCTTGTTGGTTTTATTGGGCCTGCGAGCCTTAAGTTTTGGGCCACTTTGAGCCATTATAATAGATAGGGCTTTACTGTTTTATTAGTTTAGAACGGAGGCCCGTTACAAGCAAGGTAGGAGCCCAAGAAGACTAAAATGCCATGTATGCATGGTAAAATGTGTAATAATGTAGGTCTCTTTGAAACCTAATAGATTGACCAATAGGACCATCATCTTTGGCTCGATGATGGTCCGCATAGGAGGCTCTCGATCGAAAACGTACTGTGGTAGCATGCATGCTAGGTGTGTATAAGTTTATTTACGTATTTATATCTGAGCTTGTATGGTGATGCGCGCTAGTTATATTTAGATCGTAAATAAAAGATAATGCATAACTGGAACGATGAGATCTCGAGGAGAGTTACCTCAAACTCTTAAACCCCGAAAAACCCCTCTTGAAAATAATATTAAGTCATATTGGGTACATTTAAAATGAAGTTTTAAAGGTCCAAGCCTTCCATCAATAGGGACTAGTGTAGGTTGTCTACTTATCGTTGAAGGTGATCCAGAGTCTAGCACTCTAGGCGAAGAAAGGGACAATACACGAAATTCCTTGATTCTTGTTTCTAACTAAACTCGACAAGGGTGGGGACTGGTCGGGATGTGAATATCGACCGATAACCAGTTACGGAAAATTCACGACCGGGCCAGTTGCTCATCATGATTGATGGGTTAGACTTAACGATTAGTAACACTTATGATGTAGCAGTGCTAGATAAGTGTGAAGACCGAGGCAAAATAGCTTGAAGGTTGTGGAGGAACACAAATGGTAAAAGTATACCTACCTGGGGAGTTAATTGTATGGCCACGAGTCGTGGGTGCAATTAATGTCTGCTGGGACGTCAAGACCTACTAGGAGTATTAGATTTCTCGAACAATTGAAGGGGTAATTGTTTCGAGAAAATAGTGGGAGAACTTTTTCGATAAAAAGTCAAACATCTTTAATTATAAGTAATAATATTGATCAGTCAGCTAAACGTTATCATTTACTTTTGTAGATCATATCTGCAAAATGTCTAAGAATCCATTAGCTATCATCCTTGACACTAACAAACTGAACGGATCAAATTTCGTCGACTGGCTTAGAAATTTGAAGATAGTCCTCGACTCCGAGAAAAGGAGTTACATTCTCGAAACACCCATGCCTGGTGCACTTCCGGAAGGGGTTTCGGAAGAGGAACGAGCTACCCATCAAAGGTGGGTAGATGATGATATTCAGGTTCGTTGCCTCATGCTGACATCAATGACCAATGAGCTGCAGAAACAACATACAAAGATGTTGCATGATGCTGACATAATTCTTCATCTCCGAGAGCTATTTGAGAGAAAGTCTAGGACCGAAAGGTTCAAGACTACAAAAGAATTATTCAATCTGAGAATGGCTGAGGGTTCAAGTGTGAAGGATCATTGTTTGCGCTTCATTAATCTAGTTGAAAAACTGGAGAACTTGGACGTAGACCTGCACGCTGATCTCTCCACTGACCTGCTCCTCCATACTCTGCCGCGCTCATTTGATCAGTTCGTGTTGAACTACAATATGGAAGATAGAGACTCGCTCTACACGAACTGACCAATTTATTGGTCACGGCAGAATCAACCCTGAAAAGGGAGAAGTCTGTCATGATTGCTGAGCAACCCAAGGCTGCAAAGCCTAAGAAGGGCAGAAAAAGAAGAAGAAAGTAATCTCTTCTAAAACAACCAAGAAGGTTGTCGAGAAGAAAAGAAAAAGCCCAGAAGATGAATGTTTCCACTGCAAGAAAGCAGGGCACTGGAAAAGGAACTGCCCAGACTACCTGAAAGAGTGGTCAAAGGTATTTTCTTTATTGAAGTTAATATTTCTATTAACTGTGCATCATGGGTGTTAGACACCGCAGCCGGTTCTCATATCTGCAATGATTTGCAGGTGATGGGAGCAGTAAGGCCTCTTAAACCCGGGGATAGAATCCTGCGCTTTGGAAACGGAGCTAGGGTTGCGGCAGAGGCCATAGGAGACGTTGAATTAGTTCTAGGAAATTTTTCTTTGGTTTTGAAAGACTGTTTGTACGTACCGACAATTATCAAAAACATTATTTCTATTCCTTTGTTGGATAATGATGGTTTTTGTTTTTCCATTTCAAATGGAAGTTTTAGCATAATAAAAGGTGGTTTTACTTATGCTTGTGGTACTTTGATAGATGGTCTTTATTCCTTAGAACCTGCTAATTCTAATGTCATGCACATTCAATCAAAGAAAAGAAAACAAGATGAAAACAATCCACAACTTTGGCACGCTAGGCTTGGACATATTTCCAAGAGTAGAATTCAAAAGTTGGTCTCCTCTAGGGCTCTTGAAATAAAGAACCTAGATGATCTCCCAACTTGCGAATCCTGTCTCAAGGGAAAAATGACCAAAGCGCCTTTTACTGGGAAACCGGAGCGAACCAAACAAACCTTGGATTTAATCCATACTGATGTTTGTGGACCACTGAGTATCAGTGCGAGAGGAGGATTCTCATACTTCATAACCTTCACAGACGACTTCAGTCGTTATGGGTATGTATACCTGATGAAGTATAAGTCCGAAGCTTTTGATAAATTCAAAGAGTTTCGAATGGAAGTTGAGAATCAACTTGGACATAGTATCAAGGCACTTCGGTCGGATCGAGGTGGTGAATACTTAAGTCAAGAATTCCTCGATTATCTTGTAGAGAATGGAATTCTCTCTCAGCGAACTCCTCCTAGAACACCGCAGTTGAATGGTGTGTCTGAGAGAAGGAACAGAACTTTGTTAGACATGGTTCGTTCCATGATGAGTTTCGCTGACCTTCCTTTTTCGTTTTGGGGCCAAGCCCTATTAACTGCTTCGAAGATACTTAACATTGTACCTTCAAAGTCGGTGCCGACGACGCCATACCAAGAGTGGTTTGGTAAAGCACCCATATACTCATATCTACGAGTATGGGGATCTCCTGCCTATGTAAGAAACAAGAAAGGAGATAAACTAGATAGTAGATCTAGTTTGTGCAAATTTGTGGGGTATCCAAAGGAATCCATTGGATACCTGTTCTACGAACCTAAGGAACAAAAGATGTTTGTGTCCAGGAACGCCCACTTCTTGGAGGATGACTTCCTCACTAAAAGAAGCGGGATATCCGTAGAACTTGATGAAGTCCAGGAACTGGACCCATCCCCACAAACAGTGGGAGTTGATCCTGAACCCGTTGAACCATCTAGTACACCAGTACTTCGTAGGTCCGATCGAGTTCGTAGAGAGCCTGAAAGGTATGGCTTTATTCACGAAAACGATCAATTGGACACTGATCCAAGGACATACGAAGAAGCTATGTCAGACATAGATTCGGGTGCGTGGCAGGAAGCCATGCAATCCGAAATGGATTCCATGCATTCCAACAAAGTATGGACTTTGGTTGATCCACCTGAGGGAACCATCCCTGTAGGCTGCAAGTGGATCTTCAAGCGCAAGCTAGGAATGAATGGAGAGGTCTTAACTCATAAGGCTCGCCTCGTGGCAAAAGGTTATTCTCAAAGGCCTGGTATAGACTATGAGGAAACCTTCTCGCCAGTAGCGATGTCTAAATCCATTCGGATACTATTAGCCATAGCCGCGTGGTATGACTACGAGATATGGCAAATGGATGTAAAGACCGCCTTTCTCAATGGCGACATTGATAAGGAAATCTATATGCAACAGCCAAAAGGCTTTACATCTAAAGGAAGTGAGCATAAGGTTTGCAAACTTCAAAGGTCAATCTATGGCCTAAAACAGGCGTCCCGAACCTGGAACATACGTTTTGATGAGACAGTCAAGGGGTATGGCTTCATCAAGAACGTTTATGAGTCATGTGTGTACAAGAAATTCGATGGGAGTTCGGTACAATTTATTGTGTTATATGTCGATGACATTCTGTTGATCGGAGACGATATCAGAACGTTGACGCAGACGAAAGCGTGGTTGTCCACGCAATTCTCCATGAAGGATATGGGAGACGCATCTTACGTACTAGGCATACGTATCTATAGAGATAGATCGAAGAAGATGTTAGGTCTCTCCCAATCCCAGTACATTAACACTATACTGAAGAGATTCAGTATGGAAGAATCCAAGAAAGGATTGCTTCCAATGAGACATGGAATCTATCTTTCTAAATCAATGTGCCCTACGAGTGATGAAGAAAGAAAGAGAATGTCTCTCATACCTTATGCATCTGCCATTGGCAGCATAATGTATGCAATGTTATGTACTAGACCTGACGTAGCTCACGCTCTCAGTGTAACGAGCCGCTACCAGTCGAATCCAGGGGAGGAACACTGGACCGCCGTAAAGGCTATCCTAAAGTACCTGAGAAGGACTAAGGATATGTTCTTGGTCTACGGTGGGAGTGGAGAATTGAAACTCGAAGGATTCACTGATTCGAGTTTTCAGTCTGACGTGGATGATTTTAAATCCAATTCTGGATATATATTTTGCCTCAACGGCGCAGCGGTGAGTTGGAAGAGCTCCAAACAGTCGACCACTGCAGACTCAACCACTGAAGCAGAATATATCGCCGCATCAGATGCAGCAAGGAAAGTGTTTGGATGAGAAACTTCATCCAAGAGCTGGATGTGGTACCTAGCATTGCAAATCCCATAGTAGTTCTGTGACAACAATGGGGCAATTGCTCAAGCGAAGGAGCCGAGATCACACCACAAATCCAAACACGTATTGAGGAAATACCATGTGACCAGGGAGATCATAGGTAGAGGAGACATTCAAATGGAGCATGTCGACTCAAAGGATAACGTAGCTGATCCACTAACTAAGCCATTATCGCAAAAGGTGTTCGAAGAGCATCTGACAAGGATGGGTCTTAGAAACGTTTGTGATTGGCTTTAGGGCAAGTGGGAGATTGATAGGATAGTGCCCTGCAAGCAACAAAATAGCTTGTAATAGGAACATTATTTTATCTTGAAGAATCTTTGATTTATCAATTAATACGAACTGTTTATTTTATTGAGAATTCATAATATAAACAAATGGCCATCTTCATCTTTCGCGAACACATTTAAGCGATTGGTTGAAACCCTGAGATCACTCATGACTACGGGATTCACTTCAGTATTGGGTGCGATTAATCATGAAACAGTCTCAAAGGTCGTGATCTCAAAAATGTTCCAAGTCATAGATTCATATCGAGACGGGGTATCGAATGAATCGTTAAGACTTGTAGGATTATGCATGATTCACTAAAAGTGAATTTGTTGTCGTTTCATGAACAAGACATTGTTAATGTCAGTGCATATGACTAGGTGGTTCGATAGGGGATCGGACGCATCGAACGACCCGAACAGAGAGACCCATTGTGGAAGTGCTTAAAAAGCATATCGGTGGTGGGATGTCTCTCAAGACTTATAACAGTGTACGATTTAGTCCTTAGACTTGAGGTGCTAGGGCGAATTCGGTATACGGGTGTGCATACTTTGATTTAGGAGCCGGGCACATAGCCTGTCCATTGTGCGCCTACGTTGGGTATGTATAGTCGTATGCGCGGATGGTTAGCATCAATATAGGATCTACCGACTCATTGTAATGGATGAGGGAATTTCCTGTACATTCTTCGATTATACATTCCGAGAAATCCATGGCCATGGTCAGTGACGGATTTGGAAAGGGGTTTCCAGATTTAGCAGTCACACTGGAAGTATTATCCTGAATTAGAAAGTACAGAATCGAGATGATTAGAGGTGCCGACCAATTCACACACCCTAGGTCTCGATCGGGAAATTAGTCGTTAGAGGGACCGTATGTACATGGTACTTATAAGAGGTTTAAGGTTCACTAAAGTCAATTCACCTGAAGTTGGGCCTCATGGGCTTGTGGCTAGACATCGACCATGGGGTGTGGGTACTCCTGAATTAATAGTGGATTAATTCTGGAGTGGTCAATTGAAAGTAGTTTGATTGATCGGAGCAATTAATTAAATAATTAATTGCTCTAATTAAATCACAGAAATGTGAGCCTGCGGCCAATTGATGGTGAACCTAGAGGGTCACACACAAAAGCTGGAACTGTGATAGTCAGTGGCAGAACGAAATGATTTAAAGTAGTTAAATCAAGATAAGGAATTAAAGGAATAATTCCTGGAGAGAGAAATTAATTAGATTTTATCTAATTAATTAAATTAAATCTTTAATTAGATTTATTGGATTATTTAATTAAAGTGTTAATTAAATAAATGGGCCATTTAATTAAAGTGGTTAATTAAATGACTTGGGCTATTTAATTAAAAGGACTAATTAAATAGAGGGATTGGGCCAGACTTATCTGATAGCCCATTAGCTAGGAGATAGTTAGGGATAGGGTTGAACTCCTATAAAAGGAGTATTGGAGATCAAAACCCTAAGCAGCAAGGAGAATCAAAAA